>PVLA01001349.1:127500-330000 GCA_004027455.1 Hydrochoerus hydrochaeris | reverse complement strand
CACCCACAACTGTAGGAGGGGTCTAGGCTGGGACTGCGATGCTCTGATGCCAGCACCATCCATCTAGACTGCGAGCGTGGGTTTGTCCTCTGAAGAGTGCCCACTTCCCCTACCAGTGAGGTTCTAAGATTTTACCATCTTAGACCTTAAAGACAACGTAAGACACCCAGCTGTCTAGCGAGAGGAACTTGAGTTCCCTCTAGTAAACAGAAAGATTGAAATCAGTGTAATTTAAACTTCTCCTCAAAGGGGTCCAGCAGCTCCAACTGCCAGAGAAGTGCCTGGGTCCTTGATGTCTCAAGCAAGTTATTGCAAACGCAGAAGTGGTGGCTTGGAAAGTTCTCCCTCTACTCCTTTTTGTCTCCAAATGGCTTTTAAAAACTTGAGATCACTCAGGTTTTAACCTGCAGAGCCATTGTTTGATTGTAGCAGGTGAACCTTGTGTCTTAAAATGTTTGTCACCTAAGTATCCAAGATGTGGCTTCTCTTAGCCCACCTGGGGCCTCTTTTGGATCTTTTTTTTCCCTACTCATTCTTGTTCTGCAATGAAATCTGCTCACATCCTGTTTCTGCCTGTAGGTCTGACTGGGTTTTTGTTCATTCTCCATTGTTCAAAAGCTTCCATCCAGGATTAGTATTTGAGGGAGAAGTTCCAAAACCTAGACTAGGGAAAATGGACAGACAGCTAGAAATGAGATGAGAAAACTGGCTGAAAAAAACTGTATAGTAATAGGCATGCTTAACAGAGAGAAAACCTTTAAAATAATACAAATCTGCATTTATTGTGACAAATTCTATAGGGAACAAATCTGTAATGTTAGCATTTATAATTTAGCTCAGAAGTTTTTCTTTGACCTCCCATAATACTTACAAACATCAATATAGAGCTTCATGTTAGAATGATTTTTTTCTTAAATTTCTTTTAAGTTACTTGTTTAACATGCTTTTATTATCCTAGATGATTTGATTTGAGAGGAAAGTATTAATTCTCTTATCAGGCCTGCTTCCTTCCGAGATGTTCAGAGAATTGAGCTGCACTAGCAGTTTATGAAGTAACATTAGCAGAAGAACCTGCTGCTCATCACGTTGAGTTGCTTCTGAGCCGTGGCTACCAGTTGACGGTTTAGCATTCATGCAGCTAATGTACTGGAATGGCCCGGCAAGCAAATTGCAGGCATCTTGGCCATCTCCAGCGAGTACCTTTGTGCTGTCTAAACTTTTGAGAAGCAACATGCCATAACTCTTCTTTGCATATTGCTTGTTCAGTCTGACTGGGTGTATTGTTCCTTGTGGACGGCTGTTGAAGTGTAGCTTGTATCTATTACAGATATGATGGCTAATGTATACAGGTTGAGCCCTCCTGTCCAAAAATCTGTAATGGGAAGTGCTCCAGATTTCAAAATTTATTGAGCATGGACCCAATACTACAAGTGGACAATTTCACACCTGGCCTCAGGGGTTGGGCAAGTCACAGTGAAAACATAAGCACTGTAAAAATATTGTATAAAACTACCTTAGGCTATGTGTATGTGTGTAGATGAAACAAATGAATTTTATATTCAGAGTTGGGTCTCATCCCTAAATTTTCTTATTATGTGCATATAGATTCTAAAATATGAAAAAAATCTGAACTGATTTTTTTATTCCAAATATTTTGGATATTCATTCAGTTACATATTGATTCATTCAGATTAACAAATAAATACTGACTGCAATGTATCAAGTCCTGGCAGATTTGAACACCCTTGTAACTGAGTACTGTATTTCTAGTTCACTTAAACATATTGCTTATATAATCAAGTTAGAATGAGGTGACGTATAACCTTGGTAAAGCAAGCAGTCTGCATAAGCATGGTGGCACATGCCTATATGCCCAGCTTCTTGGAAGGCTGAGTTAGGAGAATCATTTGAGCTGGGGAGTTTAAGGCCAGTCTGGAAACATAAGGAGACTTTGTCAAATCAAGCAAATCAAGCAGAATGTAGGGTGTCCTTGGCCAGTAGTGTTAATCAGTGGTTATTTTCTGGTGACCATTATAACAGATTTGGTGCTGGCAGCTCACACAGGACCACTAGGAGTGGGGAAGATTCAGTATTGTACACTTCTTTGTGCCACTAGATTCTGGATCTTCTTCCTTTAACTTGCTGGGTGACTTCAGACATTTTTCTAAATTTCATGGCTTTTTATTTGGTGTATATTTTACTGAGACACCTTCAGTCAATAAGGATTTGATTACAGCGCCATGTCTTTCCAGTCCTTCCCATCCATTGCATTGATGGTTCTGGTTACCCCTCATATTGGTGGCCCTGGGTACCCAGCATAGCACTCATAATGACCCATTTCAGTAGTCTGCTCTCTGCTATCTCACTGCCCTTACCATGTTTCTCCACAGCTTTATCTTTGGCTGAGTACACTACTCTAGTGTATCTGAGCTACTTCCAAAATCATGCCGAGCACATGTTTCTGCGTAGTAGAGTCAACTCAGCCCTCCTGTCTCATGAATCCCAGTATAAGTGGTTTCAGATTCCTCTGATTTGCACCTTAGCCATCCTCGAACTTGACTGCCGCCTTCTGCTGTATCTTCCTTGGATCTTAGCAGTTGATTTGGTTCTTTTTCTATAAAGATGGTGTGTTTTGTTAAAATTCCTTTCTCTAAGATTTTTTTTCCCTTTGATCACTCCTTACTGTGTAAGAAGGAAGGAATTCTCAATCTATTTAAAAAAAAATTTTTTTTAACTTTGAAGAGAATAAAACCAAACAAAGCAGAACAAAGCAGATCACAACAAAACAATGCAATCAACACTGGTGTCAAAACCAGACAACAGGAAGGAATTCTCAATCTATTAAGTAGTTGCTGTGTCCCAGACAGTGCCTGGATCCACGTCCATGTGCAGCATCCTTTCATTGCTTATGACCCCATGTGTCCTTCCATCCATGTCCTGCCCACCAGCCCTCCTCTGAGTCACTCCTCTCTCCAGCACCAACAGGCTTTGGGAAGCAGCCCTAGGAGAGGAGAGTCATGTAATCATTTTCATATCAGAATGTATCCAACCTTTGACCAACATAAAGTCCATGCAAGCACTGAGGAAGAAACATATCTTCTTTAAAGATAACATTCCTAGGAGTTTTTTTGTTCAAAGGAGGAGAAAAGGGGCCTCCGAGAGGGTGAGGACCATGTATCATAGTGACAGGGAAAAGTGAAGGATGGTTGGAAAACAGCAGCTCATGGAAACAAGGCTGGCTTAGTGGAGGGAGGATGACAGAAGAGAAATCTGGGAAATTACTATGGGCCTGCAGGCCTGCGGTTCTAAACAAAGGAGTCCAAAACATCTTTTGAAAATAGCATTGCTTTGGGAAGTTGGTGAGGAAGAGAGCAACTTGATCAGGTTGACTTTCCTTTCTTTTTTTTTGGAGATAGGATCTGGCCCAGTCTGGATTTGAACTTGTTATTTTCCTACCTCAGCCTCTGTTTGTGCTGGGAATATAGCCTGTGCCATTATGCCTGGATCAAGTAGGCTTTTGGTTTGAATGATGTGTATGGAAATTATAGAAGATTCCTGGAGTACTAAAGGAGCTGAGGGTGGTGATGATGTCAGTGACAAGGAGAGGGATACATCTGACAGGACCAAGAGTTATTGAGTCTTGATGATTAACTGAATGTCAAGGACCATGACTTCCAAGATCAGAAAAAGTAGTTTTCTTAAGGAAAGCGTGTTCAGATTTGGGTTTCAAGGTATCTGAGGATCGGGTGGTGGGAAAAACCAACAAAGGAGAGGTTGTTGGGGCGCTGGTGTGAAGCATTTGAGTGTGAGGGATGAAGCTTTTGAGGAGGGACAGAGGAAACCTTGAAAGACTCCGGCATTGGATGGGCAGACAGAGGTAGTGAAGTCTTTAACAGAAAGACAAAGGGAACAAAGAGTTGAGGCCATGGAGCAGAGGACTTGGTCTCCAGGAGCCTGGGAGAGAAGTTTCAGAGTGGCCTCTAGTGGCAGGTATGACGGTGGCCCTCTGGTCTGTTGGTTCGGCTTCTGTGTGTACAAGTGCCATCTGCATGTGTGTACCCCGGTGGTCATGTTACAGCTTGCAGACTCCTGCCCTGGCCCTCGTGAAGCGACTTCACATTTAGGAACTGCTGTCCTGCCCAGAAGTATGAGGTACACAGAGCTGAGACCTGTAAGTAGACAGAACAAACACAGAGACAGCATCTTTCTTGAAACTTAACTAAGTAGGGGAAGGAGGCTGCTAGGTGGAAATTAGAAGGACAAAAAGGAACCCAGAAATACTGTGTAGCCTATATTTCTATATGGGTTGAAATGAAGGAGGTGGTAGAGAAGGGGGTTGTTTGGGAGGAGGGATTGTGGACAGAAGGTATGGCCTAAGGAGGCTGAAAGTGGAGAGCCTCTTAGTTTCAGTAAAAAGGGAGAATCAGGTAGAGGAATGATTATTTGATGTTGGGTGGGGGAATTCTCTTCACTTCCATCATCTTACATTCAGCCTCTTTAAAGCTGACCACCCCTTCCTTCTTGGAACCCGCTTCTAACTTTTTGCCACTGTTCAGGATTTGACTCCTGATTGTGCTTCTGCATTGCGGTGGGCAGAGATTGGATGACTTTGATATTCACGTTGTCTGCTAGCTTCGTAGGGCAGTGTGTGTATGTGTGCATGTGTGCCCGAGTGTGTGTGTATCTGTGTGTCTGTGTGTAGTCCCTATGTTTCTTTTTCTTTTCTTTTCCTTTTCCTTTTTCTCTCTCTCTCTCTCTTTTTTTTTTTTTTGGTACTAGGGATCAAACTCATGACCTTGTACTTGCCAGGCAGGCACTTATGCTGCTGAGCTAAATCCCCAGCCCTGTGTTTCTTTTTCTTAAAAAAAGAAAGAGAGAGAGAGAGAGAGAGAGAGAGAGAGAGAGAGAGAGAGAGAGAGAAAGAAAGAAAGAAAGAAAGAAAGAAAGAAAGAAAGAAAGTTGGTAAATACCTCACAAGGTAGATATTTTTAGGAAATGTCCTTCTTCCTGTTTCCTAACTAGAGGCATTGGCTATGGCTTCTCGGGCACTACCCTTCCCCTCTGACTCTCACCCATAGTCTTTGAGCTATCCCTATACTATCATTTGGCTGTTATTATAAGAAAGAACATCATCATTCTCTCTTCCAATGGGAGTGGAAATCTAGAAAACATCAATGTTTCCTCACTTCCTGTCATTCATTTACCAGATTATCCATGCTAGCTGCGCAGTATCTGTCTCCTTTCCTTCCATTCATCCATCTCTCCACCCATGTATCCATCTGAAATTGAATTATATTATTTATCAAATAGCTTAGTATTTTGTTAGGGGCAAGACATAATCCCTAGTTTACGATTCAACCTTCAAAAATTTAGAAACAGTGCAGAGCTTGCTGTTCCTGAATTGAGTTAAAACTTTATGAGAGCCCATGAGAGAGCAGCTATTTCAGACCAGGTGGTAGTCAAGATCAGGAAAAGATGCTTAGTTTGGTTCAAATTGTGATGCATTGAATATCAGTAGCTCCCGAAAGGTACGTGACAGAGTCCTGAATGACAGAGGCCTGAATAAAGAGTGTAGAGGTCTTCCCCGGAAGTACAAAGGTGGTGGCGTACCGAGCACACATGGAAAGTGATTCCTGGTTTAAGGGTGGCTGCTGTGAGACAGGGAGGAAGATGAGAGGGAGAAACCTCCAGAGCGCTGGGAGACAGGGCCAGCCAGGTCCTGCAGAGCTATGTGCCCAGCCTAATGCCATGCAATGGAAGAAAATGTGGACTGCATAAGAGATTGAAAATTTTCTGAGAGCCTCATTGGAAAAAGTAAAATCAACTAAATTGTTTTGCCTCATCCAGTTTATCCAAAATATCGTTACTTTAATGTAATAAATTACAAAAGTACACAAAAAAGACATTTCACATTTTCTTCCATTCTGCATATACCTTTGAAATGTCATCTCAATTTGGGCATTAACATTTCATGATAAATAATTGATCTGTTTTTAGATTTCATAAACACTGTAACTGACAAAATACACTTATCTCAGTTGATAAGTAACAGTTTCTTAGTAATTGAATTAAGTATCAGTTTTTTTAATTTAAACTGATTCATGTAAAGTGACACATGTTAAAAATTCAACTTTACACTCACTGTGGCCACATTTCGTGTGCTCCATAGCCAGACTCGATCCTCAGCCTTTGCATAAGCAGGCCTGTGGGACTTCACACTCGAGAAACTAGGGATCTTCTAGTTAAAGTGAAGAAGGTCATGTGATCAGATGTACCATGGTACCGTCAGACTAGGAGTCATGATAGTCCATATCCAGAGTTACAAATTGTTGGGACATATTCCCAGGCAAGGGTATTGGGGAAGTAGTTATTATTTAAGTAGGAGTTGGGAATATGGAAAATAAAAGGGAAGGGAGACTATCACATAGTCATGATTTAGAATGTGATCTGTTCCTTGAAAACCCAGGAATCAGAACTGGCTGAGAGTTTGCATGGATGGAGGATAGGTGATTTTAGCCTGAGACAAAGTGAACTTTTCTTTTAGAATAGTACACTAGGAGTGTCCAGGCGATTGCAGAGACAAGGTCTAGCTGTGAAAAGATACTTTGGTTGATGAAAATGATTCCAGACTCACTAAGGTACTTTAAGGTGTGAGTTGAAGTGATGAGAAGGTTAAGTAAGTTCTTCCAGAGGACAGTGCTTTAGAACAGGGTCAACAAATGACAGTCAGCTGTAGGGTCAAAACTAGTGGTCACCTGTTCTGTCAATAAAGTTTTATTGAAATACAGTCATGCCCATTTATTTATCTAGTATTTGTGGCTGCATTTAATCTGCAGCAGGAGAGCTAACTAAGTAGCTGGGACAGAAACCAGATGGTGTACAAATGAAAAATCTTTCTAGAGCAGGCGTGCCCACCCCTCATGCAGTGGAGGGGTTGGGAGTGCTGTAGGCAGGAGGAAGCACTGAAGGAAGACTTAGACAAAGGGATGCCTTTTATAGGGCAGAGAGGGAGCCACAGGTGTGTGGGCTGAGAACCAGGCAGCAGGAGGAGACTCTGGGGGCCCAGAGGAGAAGGGACACCACCCCCCATAACCCTCTCCAAGAGACGGTATAAATGACACTGTCATTTGTTGTCCAGAGGTCAAGGAAGGTAGAGACTGAAAATCATTAGTTGTGTTTTACAACTGCCAGCTCATGAAGATATTTTGAGCAGAGAGGAGTGGCAGGAGCCAGCTTGTTGTGGGCTGAGGTCCCACTAGGAGGGAAGGATATGGGGATAGTGAGGTGACCTCTCAGTCACCTGGTAATAAAAGAAAGGTATAAAAAGAGACCCTTCAGGTAGAAAAAATTAGTTGAAGATTGGCATGTGCCCTTGACAAGTTGACAGAGACTTTGGAGGTCCAAGTGGGAAAGGGAAGCATTGGCGACATGGGGGTGAGTAGTAGAGGAAAGCAGGTCCAAGGCCAGACTGGACCTTGCACTTTCTGAACTGGACATTCCTTCCTCCTCTGCCTGCCAGTGCCTGAATTGGCCCCATCCTGGGTGCTTTCTTTACATATTGCTCCCTAAAAAGCTGCTCTGGTCCCAGCCTTTTCCTGCTCTGTGACAGTTAGGTTTCCAACTTCAGTCTTTGCTTTCAAGTTTGACCACTCCTTCCCACTCTTCTCTACCTAGGTTTCTCTATAGATTCAACACACCACAGATCGAAAGTACTCAAAACAATTGCATATTTACAGACTTGTTTTGGGTCACACTATAAGTAATCTGAGCCAAGTTGGTGGTGCACATGGGTAATCCCAGTACTCTGGGAGGCTGAAGCAGGAAGATTGCAAATTTGAGACATGTATGGGCAATTTAGCAACGTAGTGAGACTCTGTCTCTAAATAAAAATTAAAAGATTTGGAGACATAGCTTAGTGTGAAACCACTGGGTTCAATCCCCAGTACCACAACACACACACACACACACACACACACACAGAGATCTTAAGATGATTTAAGAGTATATGGGAGGATATATGAAGGTTATATGCAAGTATTCTTTCATTTAAGGAACTTGAATATTTGTGTCTTTGGGGTGGGGAGAGGTCCTGAAAGACGCCCCCACCACCCCCCACTGAGCAGTAACTCTCCCCTATTCATGTTTGAGTGTCACCTAAGTTTGCTTAACCAGGTCCATCATAGGTACTCAGTTCAGTCCTATTTGTGAAGCAGAAATGTAAGCAAAACTCACAAGTCATTAAAGTTTTAACGCACATCATAAATATATTATTGAACAAGAAACAGGACTCACTGCTTTGATCCCAATAAAAACAGGACAGATTTTTAGAGAATGATTTCTTAACTGTGGCACTCAATATATAGGACCTACATATAAGGGATTTTTGTTACTGGGGCTGTCCGTGCATTATTGAATGTTTAGCAGAATTCCTGGCTTCTATGCATTAGGTTTCCCAGTTTGTGACAGTCAGAAAGTCACTGCCAAATGTCCCTGGCTGTATGAAGGGAAATGGCTACTATGAAGGACAGTTGTTGTACAAGAAGTAGGAGGTAGATTTTTTTCCTTAATGTTTTCTATTTTTTGTATCCTTTTCCCTCTTATTTTGCATTTTAAATAGTTGAACCCAAAGGAAATTATCCCTTATATATCTTGCTCCAGGCAGTGAAAATGAAACCCATCTGTGTCCTATTCCAACCAACAAAATACCAACTTCTAACCTTCAAGTGGTCTCCTGACTGTACAAGGTGATGGGTGGTATCTCTCAGCTGCAGTGTGTTAAGATCTCAAGGTTTTAACGTGAACTTTTTCCACCTAACATTCTTGCCTCTCCTTCCCACCTAAACTCTGGTGCTTTGACATTCTTCAGTCAGGGCCATTCTGATAAAAATGAGGTCACAACGCCCCCATCACAATTCCCTACCTGTTGGAAGGAAGCCAACTTTTTTGAACAAGAACCAAAAACTTAAACAAACTAGGAGGCCTGCTCTATCACATTTAAGTTCTTAAATTACTGAGTGCATAGGGAACAAATAAAGGGAAGGCACAATGCTTTGGACATCTGTTTGAAAGAGCTGTGAACACACCTAGATTCAGTGTTCTGACGGTTTATGGATAGATGTGACACAGTCAAGTCACCTCCCCTGCTACGATGGGAGTTGTCAGTGGTTGGGCTTTGGTCGGGGACACTGTTTGATTCCTGCTTAGTCCAGTTTTCCTCCCATGTAGACATGTGTTAGGTGCACTAATAATTAACCACTTGATCTACACTATAAAGTACAGGCTGCTAATCCTAGCTACAGTTATTAGCAAGTGTAGTCTTGACTTCAGCAAACTGCCTGTACAGAAGAGAAATGCCCCTGAAAAGCCAATTAAAGGTTTTCTTTAGGTTTTGAGGCTTTAAAACAATAATCAAAAGACTGCTTTGCACATGATTGTTTTCCAGGATTACCCTCTGCCCTGCTCTGCATTTTTTCCTCTGAGTACAACTCAGTAAACAAGAGCCAGTTTTTTACAATAACTCAGAAGTTCATGTCATTCTGCAAGCTCTTAGAAGAGATGTTGACTTTATTGATGTTATAGTCCTCATATAGCCAAGAGAGAGCAGGGAAATTTTGTTTTAATTTAACTAAAAAAAAGTTATATTTCATGTTCATTTTATGTATGGGATAAGAGTGTTCTGCACTTGAGGATTTCTTAGTGGTCTCCCAAAGTGCTGGGTTTTATGGACTAGTAATAATCCCTGTGATTTATTGAGCACCTACTACATGCAAGGCTCTTTACATATATTATCTTCGTGTGCTCCCAGAGCAATGTGCATTTTCCACAGTAGCACTTATCGCTCTTCTAATCTCCACTTACGTGTATGGCTAATTGATTAATGTGTGTGCTCCCCATTACATAGTGTGTCTCATGTTGATGAGACTATCTCAATTTTTGTTCCCCTTTGTTGTCCCAATACTTAGTGCAGGACCTGACACATAAAAGGACAAAGTAAATAGTAGAAGAAAGAGTGAACCCACATGCAGTGTGGTTTTTGGAGGTAAGGAAATGACAGGATGAACTCCTTAGTAGGTTGTTTAAAACTTAAAATTGGTAGAGCCAGGAGTCAAAGCCAAGCGGGTCCACTCCTTTCCCCACACTTCCCTTCTCAAACTCTTGCCTGTGTGTTAATCACTCTGTGTGTGGGGGGGTGGCCCTAGGTAAAGCACAGGTTCCTGTTCTGTGGTCTTAGGTGCCTCTGAGCAGGGGCATTGCTAGTGAGCTCCAGGTGCTATTGCCGCTGCTTGCTGTTCACAGACCTGTGTTTGTGTCTTTGCTTTGTGCAGCTGCAGTGTAAAAAGCTACAGGTCGTGCAGCGATGTCTGGAAACTTGTCCTGAGACAGACCCCTTGCACCTACAGTGCTGTGCCGGGGACACACCACAGGCATCTGCCTTTGGGGCCGTCAGGGTATGCCCTTCTTGGTGTGCATGCATGTGACAGTGTGCTGGAGGTGGCTTGATGAAAAGTGTCCACCTTCCTAAGGATCTTCCTGGCCGAGTATTTCCCTGTGGCTCTTGGGGAGAAGGACCAGAAGTTGGCTTTTTGTTAGTCCAGTGAAGGACCCAAGGTCTCCTGCTTATCTTGACCATGCGATACCATGGGAGGAGCGTATCTCTGGAAGAAGGGGGCCCTCCGTCAGAGTTGCGATTGCTTATCACTGAGCAGGCTGGTTCCTTGGTTCCAGCCCCACCTATACTTTGTCACCAACCTCACCAACTATAGGACTCTGACTGAGTTGTTGACTTTCAGGCTGGTTCATTCTGTTTTTTCCCAACCATCCTTAGCAAATGTCCTCATCTTTGTGCCTGATAGGAGCCTGACTTTCATTCATCATGGAACACAGTATCACCATCTCTCTGTGTGTTTAAAATTTGAATATATACATGTGTATGTTGCTAGTAGTAAAAATTGAAAGGGCACTGTCAGATTTATTTTAGCTTTGTATTTTGTAAAACTTTCAGATGCTTTCCTTTCTGGTGTTCACCTATGCTTAAAACAGTCATGAGGTGGTCTAATGAAACGAGGACTTACAATTTAAGGACATCGTTATGTTATTGAAATCTCACTGAAAATAAATTGGCAGATACCTGTAGTTTGTCCTAAAGTCACGTATTGAAGAGCTTGCCTTAGTTCTCTTCACATGGACAGACAAGGCCCAGGAACTATAGATGATGAATGAGGATCCTGCCACAGATGGAATTTTTCCTAAAGCACACCATGTGTTTTCACATCTTTCTATCCTTTTACATTGGAGTTTCTCCTTTTCATTTGTATTTTTCATTTGTTTTGGAGATTTTTTTTTGTCTTAATCTATGTTAACTACATGCCCATGTCTTTGGATTGATGGTCTTCCAAAAGATAGTGATTAAAGCATGCAGATGTGAGAAGCCATGAGTACAGAAGAGAGCTTACATTTTGCTTTTCATTCATACATATATGTGTGTGTGTATATATATATATATACACACACACATATATACATACACATGATTTTGTTTTCATTCATATATGTATGATTCTTCCATTTTATAATACGTTAGCATCATGGTCACTGTTCCCATAAAAATACCATGTTTTATGAAATGATATAATCTGTGAAGCATTTCCCATTATGTAGACACCATGTCTTTAAATTATAGCAATTTCTTAAGATTTTAAGGCAAAATGAGCTCTTAGAAGTATGATTAATAGCAGGGAATGAGGCTAATGCTGGGTCATCAGTGGCACTCCATTACAAAAAAGGTTGGGCTAATAAAAGCATCCATCTTTTTGACCAATAAAGCATTTGAACGATACATTTACAGTTTTTATCCTATAGTAGGTACTTGGTACTGAATAAACTTGAGTTGTGAAGAGGCAGCAATACTGAAGTGGCAGCTGTACTAGTACTGTGGTACAATAAGAAGAGAGGCCTGCAGGTGAAGCACTTTGATTTTTTTCAGAAATCTTCTGCAGTTGTTATACCCATGACCAGGAACCATATTTGTTTTGGGGGTGAGAGTAGAGACTTGGACTCCATGGTTGATTATTTGCTTAGCAGTGCAACTATACCCAGTAGGCTCTCAGTGCATGCTTTGTTAGGAAGACAGCGTTTAAGAGTCCAGCTTTCAGCCTGGATCCTCATGTGAGACCCCTGAGTCTCCTCTGGCTCCACCCCCTCCCCACTCCCATAGTTAAGACTTGGACTACTCACTGGTGGGCTGGAGAGGGTTCCTAGGCAATTCATAAATCATTCACCAATTCTCATTATTGTGGTTTGATATTGAGGCAATTCCATTTTCAAATCTTTTTTAATCCTGATAAAACCAAGGAGAAAGTCTCAATTTGGTACTAGTATCTTTAATCTTTCTCAACCAGTTGTAAGCTCATTATTTAACAAAGAAAGAACATAGCTCCCACTCAGAGCCTCTGGGGACAGCAGAGTCCAGGTTGACTTCAGTGACATTGGTTGGCTTTTATTACCTGTATTATGAAGTCTTTCTTTTCCACAGTGGATTACAATTCTGGCTTTCCATTTGAAGAAGTGATAAAAATTTCCTCTGAAGGAAGATTTCTTTGTTTATCAAATGTGAACCATTTTTTAAAATGACATGCGTGAGTCTGTGGAAATGGCAAAAATGATGAAGATCAAAGTAGAAGTGGACGTTTGGCCTGGGAAACTGGCCCAGGTGTCCACTCAGCTGACAGACCTCTCTAAGAATCTCAGAATTTATGAGATTTTTCTTTTTTTAAATCCCAAAGTAAAGCTGTGAAATGAACCAATCATAGTTTCTAATCTTGAGCTTTCTCTGGACTCTTTCCAGTGTACATGTCCAAACTTTGGCTTTCCTGGACCTCACTAAGTGAAGAGGAATTATCTTGGGCTGTATATAAAGTATTTAATGTAGTTAATACATATGTGTGACAAATCTTCCTTTTTTTAAAATGTAAGAGAGCAGGCCATCAGTGGGCTGATGATTGGACAATCCTGAATTTTCTCAGCTTTTAAAGTAATGGACTGAGTAAGTTTTATAAAGGACTTCTTAGGGAACACACTTTTTTTTTTTTTTTTTTTTAAAGTTTGTAGGGGATACAGTGAGTAAGCTAGGCACTTGAAAGTGTAGTTTGGGACGAGTTTCTCACCAGTGCTGAAGAAGAAGCAGGAAGTCAGTTATGTTTCTTCCTCGTGGTGAGGTCCGGGTAGAATCACAAAGCCAAAGTAGCCCCTGTTTGGAGAATGGTTGTATTCTGGGTTTCTCTTTGGCATTAGATCACCAGGGCAGGTATGTTGGTACACACCTGTAATCTCAGCACCCTGGGAGACTGAGGCAGGAGGAGTGTACATTTGAGCCCATCTGGAACAACTTTAGATCTGTCTCAATTAAAAATTAAAGAGCTGGCCACATAGCTCATTGCAGAGGAGTTGGGTTCAATCCCCAGTATTGGAAAGACAAAAAACAAAACACAACACACTGTGGGGCTCAGTTATTTGTCTCTATCAAGGGAAGTGGCCACAACTCTTTTGAGGAGCATTTAGAACTGGGAACTATGTTTATTATGCTTTACTGGTTATTGTAGTTATCCAGGCTTGAGGAAAAGAAAATAAAAGCAAAGCTTAGGAGAAGGGGAGAAGTGTTGAGGGGCAGTTAGTGAGTAACGAGCATTCCCTTAAGACAGGGCAGTAAGGAAAGGGAGCGCAGCATTCTGTTTCACTTCTTCATTCTTGTGTCTTTAGAGTGTTCATGGGGACGTGGGGGCAAGGTGCTGAGCTTCTGTTTGCCTGCTAGTCATCCTGACCACATACGCTGGGTAGTGAGGATGGAATTTGAGAACGTTCTGTTCTTGAATCATTTGAGGAAGATTTTCTCCGTTAGTTGTTCCAGCAGCCAGACTTGCATCATCACATGGTGAAGTAAGGCTGCTTTTCTTTCTCTAGGGCAGTAGAGCAGCTCCAGACCCAGAGTTTGTCTAGGGCAGAGCAGAGTTCTTTATCCCTTTGTGGTGGCCACGGGTTTGAGCAGGTCCACAGACTTTGGAAGCCCCCTGCTGCTCAGGCCCTGAGTGCTGGGCCTGGTGGGGGGTGGGGGATGCCTTCCCAGGTGATGCAGGGTCCTCAGGGCTTGTGTTGATCTGGAGAAAGAGACTGTCAGCAGAGACAGACTTTGCAAACAGACCACAGCACAATGGAATAAAACCACCCGAGAAAACACTGGAGTTCTTTTGTGACTTTAGGTTTGCAGAACAGAAGTTAGATACTTGAAGCAGGAGATGGGGACAGGACTAGGGAGGGAAGGGTGAAAATTTTATAGTGGAACTAGGAAAGGAGATGAAGGAGAGGGAAGGAGGCCAGCACAATTTTTTGTTATCTTTTATAGATAAAGATGAAAACTTCAATAAAATGATTGTTAATAATGTAATTGCCAGAACCCCCTGAGGTGCATCTTTTCTTTGTTTAAATTTCTCATTTTCTCATTTTTAAATTTTGCTTCAACTCTCCAACAGGATATGTTTTGCTATCCTTTACACTGATATAATGCAGAATTTTTCTAAAAATTAGCTGATTATAAGCATAAAATATAGATACATTATCAAGTTGTTTTTCAGCATGTATTGCTTATTAGATTTTAAGTAATGTAGGGTTGTTATTCACAAGTACCAAAACTAAGTAGTTTAATGATGTTAAAGTAGCTGCAAAATAGATTTGAACTAATGCTTTCACTGAAGATTGTATCTCTAAATGCATTGTCTCTGATGTGGCATGGTGACTTTCTTATAACACACAGTAAGCTCTTTAATAAGATGTTATACACATAAAGCAAAATTTTAAAGATTAAATAATTCTTACCACTTTTGAATTTATTCACTCTGAGCTTTGAAGAGCTATGATTTCTTTGATGTGAAGCTGACAAAAATGAAGTCCTGAGTGGTTGTGTGTAACATCAACCGATTATTTATATAAGTGTTTTTTATGGACAAAAACATAACCTGACATAGTATGATTTGTGCAGAGTGGTTGAGAATGCTACAAATCTATTTGTTAGCAGGTCCCGTGGGTTTAAAGACATCTTGGAACAGAAGCTTAGTGTACGGGGAGAAAGCGCCATCAGTTTTTTTTTTTTTTTTCCTGGGTAAAACATTCAAGATCAGAATCTGTGTTTGACCCATATATTTCATTGATAAAAGAAGATGAGCCCAGGAAATGAATGCAGACTTACTCAAGCATGAAGGCATTACAGTCTTTTAAAGCTGTTTCCAAATCCAACCTTTAGTAGTTTAAACCATGTGGATGCTTTATTTTTATCTGCAAACCAGAAAAAAAAAAAAAGGGGTGGTAACAGAGTCCTATGTGTCTCGTTTGGAATGACTTCTTTTTCTAATGGGGGGGCATTAAAAAAATTTCTAAGCGACTTCACCACTAAAGAGTTAACTGGATTTCATTTGATTCCCTAGCCCTGGCTTCTATGATGATGAGTAATTCGAGGTTGGTAACTGGCAAATTGTTGTTTATAAGCAAACATGGCATTGTGCAAACAAGCAGGCTTGGTCTCCAACTGGTTTGATTTCATGGTGGTCACCAGCTGATCTATGTAACTTCCAACCTTTCTGCCTTTCTAAATGTCAGAAGAATGACTGTTTGTTTATCTTACCTTCTTCCCAGCTGTTTACTCTGTAATGCATTTACCTCGACCTTGATTCCAGGAGAGTGGCCCCTTTCTCCTCCCCAGTTCTGTTTACGTTAGCCCTGCCCCTGGTGTCACCTATGAAATCTGTTGATTATTCCACCTGGTTAATGTTAAATTGCTCTTGTAAGATGATGTGTTTGTTCATAAACACAAATGCTGGGCCCCTTGTTTACTGTACCCATGGCAGCAATAGTTATTAAACAAATATTGCTTTGTTTGCGGGTGTGAGCTGCAGTTTATCCTGTAAAGTCTGTTTAAAAGAAAATATACCACACATGGGAAAAAAAACCCCAAAACTTTAAATGCTAGAATTTTGATAAAGAAAGAAAAAGAAAAAGGGGAACTTGTCCCTGGAATGTGGTTGAAACAGACTTAGGTTTGCTTTTCTTATCTTTTGCTTGGTTGAAGGGGCTGGAGAGATTAGCAAGTTGTTTGGTTTTTCTAAGAGATTTCCTTAGTGTAATGATATCTATGCAGTTGTTTGCTCTTTTCAGAAGGGAGAGAGAGCTCTCCTGAAAGGCCACTAGCTCCGTAATAGAGCATCAGATGGCTAGAAAATTCTTTGTGGCACAAATAATGTAGAAGGTGGAGGTGTACTCTGATACTATGACCAAGACAAGCACCATTGAAAGGTACATGGCTTTTGTATTATGTGTGTGTCTTATGTGTTGTCTTGTGGGCTTGGGATGACTCTGATTCATGCGTGTACCCTCTGTCAAGTTTGAGAAGGAAGGGTTAACTTTTAGTTTGATGTGTCCTGAACAAATCCTCCTGACTTAAACAGAGGCATTTAACTGTATACTTAATGTACAATGAATACTTTTAAAATTACCACTGTTTTTACCCTGAAACTCTTTAACTTTTTCATTTTATAATGAGTTTATATTCTGTACCTAGTTAAGTAAAGTAAGCATTAGGACTTTTTATTCTGGTTGGTGTGTGTGTGTGTGTGTGTGTGTGTGTGTGTGTGTGTGAGAGAGAGAGAGAGAGAGAGAGAGAGAGAGAGAGAGAGAGAGAGAGAGAGAGAGAGAGAGGCAAAGACTGTTGGATCCTGGGGACCTTGGTAGATAAGACCTAAACATTTGCCTGTCCTTTGTTGTGTTTTGGGAACAGCAGAGAAAACTCAGCCCACATCATCTTTGTTTTTGGTTTTTTGTTTCTTAAATTATTGTTTGTTGGTGCTTCAGAGTTCGCCTCATGTTTCCAAACCAGGCATGGCCCCCAAGCACTTGCTCCGAGCAACAGAAAGGACACTGAATGTGTGAAGGTGGAGGCAGAGGGTTCTGACCTTCAGAGGCAAATGGTGGTCTTTCACCTCTGAGAATGCTTTCTATCTAGCTGTGAGAGCACCTGGGGAGGGGGTGAATATGGATAGATGTGTGTGTAGATTGAAGTTTTTGAAGGATAAAATTAATTATCGCTTTCATACAACAGAGAAGTGCAGGCAACAGAATTCTGACGGCCTCATTCACTAAGTTGCCGTGATGCTATGAACATATTGTTCACTTTGGCCACTAGAGCGGTTAGGGGCTGGAGGTGAAGCCTGAGGTACGTGGAGTGTGTCATTGAATACCCTGCTCATTAACTGATGTTCTGAACCTGGCCTTGTGTACATTAAATTATATGAAATATGGAAATGAAAAAAAATAGTTTGAATTGGTTGTTGCTCACTTTATTCTATCAGCCTATTTAGGAGAATTTGACTGTTTGATTATTCAGGCTATGAATGTTTGGGCAGCTCTTGTTAAGTTTCTCAAACTTAAAATCTGTTTTGTTGGGTAGACATACATTTTATTTAAGTCCCCTGCCCCCCTCCCCCACACACCTGACTTTCAGAGGCTTCCTCGTAGTAACCCACACTTTGTACAATGGATAGGCACGGCTCTTTTCAGTCTGTTTAATTCTGTGAACTCTTCTGGATTACTGTGCTTGCAAGCAAGTGGGAATGCATTCACCTTTGCCCTTCTGTTTCCTAGGATTATTCCTTCCTCCCTTCCCTAGTTGGCCCACAGTTACTATGATCACAGCACTTTAACTCTTGTCTTCTGGGAGAAAAAGGAACAAGACCAACCAGAGTTGAAAACTTAAAAAATATGTAGGACATCAGTATTACCAGAAAGGGGGCAACTTACTGTCTTCACTCATTGGTGTTTGATTAAGACAAATGTTTAATGGCGATACAGTGCTGTCAGCAATGGTGCTACCTGGTATGGAAATTCAGAAATCCTTTTTTCTTGAAAATGTGGTCTTTTGTTTACAAACTTGGTAAAGAAGGGAAACCATAGCCTTTGTTAGGGAATATTATTTGATTACCACCCTATTCTGCCAAGTCTATTCCACGTCATCAGTTACAGGGGGAAATTAAACATCCTGTTCTCTACCATTTCCGGTCCCTTTAAATTGTCCTCCTGTGAATTAAATGCTCACCACCAGAGGTTTGGGTAAGGTTTTCTCAGGTTAATTATTTTAAATTTTCAAAAACTGAGATGATTCTACTTCTTAAGACTTAAACATGATTAAATTACTTTGTGAATTTCAGAACACCTTAGAATGGTGACACATTCCAAAGAATTATAGGAAATACGCTATTTTAAAACTAGGAGTATAAAGTTGGAGGCTAGCACAAACCCTTGATCTCATTTGATCACGACATTGGAGCTGGATTCTTCTCTCACTTAATCATTTAAATAACAACTTAGCAATTATTAATTAAATTCCTGTTGTGTATAAGGCATCTCTAAAAATAAAGTTTGAGATAAAGTATTTTTTTTTCTTGTTAAACAAATAAAGATAGACAGATGGAAGTGGAAATTTTTAATCTGAATGCCTCTTCTTTCTTTCATTTAATTGATAAATATAAAGTATTTGTGATTGAACTGCTAAGCACACACTATTTCTCTTTTGTCCTTCTTTTAAATGCTAAAGGCAAGAGAAGCACATCATCAAACTGAAACCAAGCTTAATTTTCCCAAGTTTACCTAGGATGCTTTGCTATCCTTGGCCCCCAAAACTCCTTGATGCCATTAGAGGTGCATTCCTTGTGTTTTTGCCTGAAACTCTGGGTTCCAGAGGGGTGAAGAGATTAGCTCCTCCTTAAAGAGGACTTGGATGGTCTGCCCTTCTCTGTAGGAGCCCTGTGCCGAAGGAAAATTCTTTTTCCTCTTTCCCTTGGAGATTCAAACTATCACTTCCACAGTCTTAACTTCTGCATGCCCAAGACCTGAGATGATTGTACCTTTGCCCTGATATCCTCTATGATTAAGTAAATGCCTGCATTGCTTTATGTTTTTTAAATATGCATCTGACAATTCCACTGCTCCTGAACTTTTTCTTCCTATGTGTTGAATGAATTTCCAGATTTTTAAAAGATAGATCTAGACATCTATAGTGCATGATAAAGTTGATAATACATAAATCATTTTTAACAACAGGTAATATGCATAATTTATGGTGTTACACTGCTATCTTTTTGATATTTATGATGGATAATGTTCAGTTTTTGCCCTCATATTACTGCTTTAAATTATACCACAAGAAAATTAATGAGAAAGTAGATTTATGGGTTTCATTTGTTTGTCAATTCGAAAATTAATTGGGTGTTAATTTTAGCCGTCCCTCATCAGACCAGGACTTTAGTATTTGTGCATTACTTTGCATTCATTGTAGCTTACCTCCAATTTACTGTGGGTCACTAGCTTTGCATACATTAAAATAGCCCTCCGGCTCATTCCCTTGATTACTTTCTGAACTGCTATGCATTAGGAAATTTACGCCTTTCTGTTATAATTATGAAAATTTGGTATTGGAAGATGGTGCCTTCCTAACATAATCAGCATCCTGACTTCTTTCCTAATCCTGGTTCTTACATAGTCCTTGCTTGAATTAGGGGCAGTGGAGCAGTGGTAGGCAAAGGGTGGTGTCTGAGGGGTCCATTCATGATGTATAGAACTCAGATGAAATAATTGACTGTTGTGCGTGTTTCTCTTCTTTTGCAACACCTCCTTCCCCATCCCCCATAATAGCCAAAAGGCTGTTTTCTTGAAACAGTCCTGCATCTTGTGACCAATAGCACCACTGCTCTGCTCTGTCCTTATTGGCCCCAAATCCCTCAGTCTCTATGGGATCTCATCCACTAGTCCTGTCTTTCCTCCCTGCCTCTGTTCCAGCAGTGCCCTGTCAGGTGCAGCGGGAGTGACTGAAAAGCTTGTGTCTTGTGCCATGACAGAGTGATGTCTCCCCTGCTGAACTCCTCTGAGGGTCTCTGACTTTCACCTGAGATGTTTTCTGTTGTCTAATTCTCTCTCTTTCAGATGGAAATAACACCTACATGGGCAGTGAGAGTTTAGAGCTGGTTTTACTTTCCCAGGCTGTTCTGCCTTTTGCCTACCAGGGGGAAATGTCTGGCCTCTGCTCCCTCTCACAGCTCCTGTGAGTATCTCAAGTTGTCCTGTAAACTCCTAACACATGTTGGGGCAACCAGTTCATTGTTGGAAGAGGCCCAGAAGTAAGTGTATGCATTATATCTTAATATTGACAGGTCCGTCTTCTTTTTTCTGAAAATTCGGTGAGAATTTTGACTCTTCATGTACCATGACTGATTTAAAAAGTTTCTTCTCTTTGAACTAAATCCAGCCAGACTCCTACCCTTATGTTTTTCCACTCTACAGAATGTATAGAATTAACTGATAATGAAGAAAGAGTTTGTGTGTTTCTCACATAATACAGCTCATATTATCTTCCCATTTTAGGCTTTTCTTTCTTTCTTTCTTTCTTTCTTTCTTTCTTTCTTTCTTTCTTTCCTTCCTTCCTTCCTTCCTTCCTTCCTTCCTTCCTTCCTTCCTTCCTTCCATGGCATAAGCTTCTCTTTTCAAAACTATATGCCATATTCCTTCTTTCTTTGCACATGGATGAAGAATATGAAAGAGAATTTTCCTTTTTGGATGGGGAGGGGAAGGATCATTCAGTTGCTCTAATCATTTTCTTAAAAGTGATTTCACCATTACATTTTCTTCTCTCCATAGAAGTAGAAACATATTTTACAAATCTATGTTTAGTTTAATTTACACATCCTTTCATGAATAGACCAAGTTCTTTAAGGGCATTTATTCTGCTTCATATAAATAATTGATCAGCCAAGTTAATTTACTTCTGCTTGACTTGGTCAACCTTAATTAACTGCCCTGGAATCAAGACTGAACTTTTTGTTAGCTTAAAATCTCACAAGCATGATAACAAGGGCTTTATTTTCCCTAAATTTTCAGCATCAACACTGTAACCAAGGAAATAATCATAATAATAAAGCACTGCTTTAATTTACTATGAATACATTGGCCTGGACATTATAAATTGTCCAGAATACTTCCAGAGAGCAGTTCTGTTGGTAACAACAATAAATAAACATGCTAAACTTCATTCTTATCCCTTTCTGCCAGTCACTCCAGCCCCAAAAAGTGTTGCTTTGAAACCAGTAGCTCTGTAATGTTTCCAAGCCAGATGAGAAGTGGGCCATTTTGGCTTCCTTAGGCTTTCAGAAATCTAGGTAATTACAACATCAGTCTTTGTTGGGATTGTGCTGAATGGATTGTGTGATTTCCTCAGCTCCACTCATTTGGAGGAGCCATATAGAAAGGCAGAGGAGTGTTGGAGTTTGTTTCTGGAGAAAGAACCGCTTAGCGGACATGGTGTGTCCTTCCTAGTCAGGTAGTTGGGATGATTAGAAGTGATGTTTCTTGTCCTTACTTTGTCATGGGGGGGAGTGTTATCCAGAGGCAAATGGAGGCGATAAAAACTGAGTTCCTAGGACAACCTTCCCCTAAGAAAAGTGTACAGTGCTCCATAATAGAGTAGACACATGTGTTTCGTAGCCATTGACTCATTCTCAGTTGACTCTGACAATGTACAGGTCAACAGAAAAAGATGGATTTTTTTTTTTGCTGAAGAGTGCTAACACTTTTCTTCTGTATTTAATGCCTTCCTTTGCCTACCTGCTATTCTCATTGTAGTTTCCTCTGGAATATATTTAGTTTTCTTTTTGCTCATTTACTTATTACCTTACCAAAGGGCTTTACAAACTAGAAATTTTCAGTCATTCAGTGAATGGACACTGAAACAGGATTATAAATACAGTTGTGGCTATATTTACCTCTTAGTTGATTGAGGTTTGGGGAGTTCTCTTTTCTAAAGTGGGTCAAGCATTTACCAGCATTATTCTCCTTCTTGTAGACTTGTTAGGATTTTAAGAAATACATTGAAGGGTTTTGGTGTTTGTGAGATGTGATATAGTTATAAAGGTTTATTAAATGGCTTGGGACATTCAATAAAAATACTGCTACCCCAGACAATGTTAGAAATGTTCTTAGCCATTGACACTTCTAATTCTTAACATGTGCTTTTCAAAACACTGTTTTCCCCTGATTGGTGTGGGAGATTATGGGAAAAATTTAAATCTCCCAACCTACATACTACTGTTAGCGCTTGACTAATTAAGGACATCCTTAGACCAAAATAATCCTTTATGCAATTTTGGTCCCAAAGCCTGCACTCTCACAAACCTGATTCACAAGCCAAGCTGCTTGGCCCCATGCCTGAAAACTTGTACTGAAGGACTTGGCAGTCTTCTTTGGAACTGCATGGAGCAAAAAACAGAGCCTTCTCATCAAATTGTGTATTGAAGATTGTTCTTACTCCACTGGCAGGGCCAATGTCAAACCAAGGAAACAAAAGCAGGGCCACTCTCTTAGACACCTGCTCTGAGGTCTGAGATCCCAATGGTTACATGGTTGGAAGATGGCATTCTACATGCAGCCCTGTTTGCCAGAAAATATGTGGCTGTATGTACTCCATGGCAGTGTAGTGTAGAGTTTAAAGGCAGTGTTTTTGCCTTTTCAGGGTCCAGTCACTGATATATACAGGCTTCTAGAAGGTGCTCACAACAGTCTGTTTTTATTTGGACATGCTTGAGACATATCCTAATGACTAAATGGGTTTCCTTGCTAACCAAGACAACTATTCTTCTCTGTAAATACCGAAATGCTGAGTCTTTTGCTTAACTTCTGTAGAAACAGGCAATTGTGTGGAAGAAAAACAGATAAACCTAGGTTTCATAAATTGGTTCCTTTGTTGGAGATGAATATTGTATTCTTGTTGCCTGATTTATATCCACGGGAAGGTTTGTGTTGGTTTTCTTGAGAGATTCTTTACTCTGTGAACAGTAAAGATATAAATGCAATTTTAAAGGCCAATAATTACTGGAAATCAGATCCAAAGAGATGAGAGTGTATCAGGTGTTGTTTTTGGGTTTGTTTCCCACCTGTTAATGAAAAAAATGCCATTCTTAATCCACTTCTGGATTGGATTAACTTTACGAAAAATGTCATCAAGTCATATCATACTATGCACTGAAAGGAAATAAAGTTACAAAATGTTTTTGCTTTTAATTCTTCCATTTGGGTTTTGTGCACGACTGCAGAAAACAGACTTACACTCATATGTAACAAAGGGACAACCTCCTCCTCTGAAGATGTCCAGAGAGATTATGTTTCCCTCTTGTCACACAGTTCTTGGAGGTAGGAAGGATGGGCAGCATTGGTTAAACATATGTTCATCTATGATCGGAGCAAATTGGTATGCAAAATTTTCTGTCCTTTTATCTGAAGTTGGCATTTAAATCTTAATTATTGGAGCATTCCTCAGCTCTGATATTTGTGCTGCAGCACCCTTAACTGACTTTTGTTTTTCTGTTTCAAGACCTGCAGAGTGCATTCACCATTCCAGTATTTTGTCCTCACTGCACTTCAATCTTAGGAAAATGTGCTTTGGTTAAAAGCTCGACATCAGGGCTGGGGATTTAGCTCAGTGGCATAAGCGCCTACCTTGCAAGCATGCAGTCCTGAGTTTGATCTCTGGTACCAAAAAAAAGCTCGATATCAGAGCTGAGTAGTTCAAATACTGATCCTGCCATTACTAACTGTGGGCAAATTATAATAATTCTCATAAAGCCTCTGTTTTCTCTTCTGCATACTGAGAATCTCAATTGTTCTCAGAATGAAATTAGAGAATATATAAATCATCTGCAGTACAGAAGGACCTTGGGTAACAGTGATGATCATATATCAGGTGACACTAGCAAATATCATATAGTACTTGTACACCATTATTGATCTGATAGCTAAACTGGCTCTAAGGGATAATGTTTTATACCCAAAGACTAACAAAAACAAAGAAACACAGTTCTCTAACAGTTCCTTTTTGCACTATGTATTTTTTTCTAGTAAGCATTCAGTACTTTAAAATTCAGACCTTTTCTTAGGTCTGCCTAGATAAGATTTTTCTCCAAAATTAGTTATAAGTTCCACCCAGAACTTTCAGACTTAAACAAAACTAGAGGTCAGTAATTTACCCTGAGAGACACCTGACTTTGAGATTTCTCAGTTTAGTTTTAACTAAACCAAGAATGACAGTCTGAATTTCTTTGACTTCTGAACAGTAGAACCCTTCTTTCTAGAAGTGGCCTATCTTACTGGAATAGCCAGTGTTTCAGTTTTTGCATGATTCCAAAGAGTTCATATCCCTAAAATGCTTTTGGTTTGTGATTGTGAGGTTTTTGGGCATACATTACCTCAAGGGGTCTCCTTGGTAATGCACGTCATGCCTTGATAGACTAAAGCTGGAGAAGATTTCATCTGTAACAGTGTGGTGTCACCACACAGCAAATTAACATTTAATGTTAACTCTTCATATCCTCCTTAGGATGATTTAATGTTTTTGAGCCTAAGCATTCATATACAATCAGAGAAATTTAATCCTAAATTCTAGGCTCACCTGAACATATTTATTTTTCCTAGGGGGAAAAAGATAATAGTTTGAAACAGCTTTGCAAGTCGAATTAGGCCTGACAGTTCCATACTCCTACACTAAAGAACCAGCTCACTAATGAGGGATACATTGAAAGAAAATGACAACTGTTTACAGAGTTTGGCAACATTTAAAGCAGAACTCTTTTCCCTCATGTAGAACAACTGTTTTAACAGCTGCTTTTTTCCTCTTCTTCCTTCTCCCCCTCCTGAAAATCCTTACATCAGGTTTTTGAGTCATGATGCAGGAATCTGGGACTGAGACAAAAAGTAACGGGTCAGCCATCCAGAATGGGTCCAGCGGCGGCAATCACTTGCTAGAGTGCAGCGCGCTCCGGGAGGGGCGGTCCAACGGGGAGGCGCCTGCGGTGGACTTGGGCGCTGCTGACCTTGCCCACGCCCAGCAGCAGCAGGTATGGTTTGGGCATCTGGGGTGGTGGGCGCAATTTTACTGTGTGGGTTTGCCATTGACCACTGACTGCCCCTGTCTGCCTAAAGCAGCATCTGTTAGCACCAGTTCACTGTGATTCCTGTTGGCGGGCTTCAGAGGTTGATTCTGAGTTGCACACCAGGGTGGGGGTTTCCCTTCTGAGTGCTGGTCCAGACCTAAGGGTTGGACCTTTGGTCAGTCCAGGCTAGTCCTCAACATGTCTCCCTAACTTTGAACTGTTTTGAATAAAATTACTCTTTGGAAAAATGGTTCCCAATGCATGACTGGTTAACAAAGAGATAAAATAATTTTAAAAACTGGGCTTAAGAAGCCCTATGAAAAAGAAATGAGATGAGAGATAAAAGTCGAAATCAAGGACATAAGAGAGAAAACAAGTATATTGATAAGTAGAGCAGAAACTGATACAAGAAGAACTGGCTAAATAGTATGTGGAGCTATTTATGACAAAGGCAACAATGAAGGAAATTGCTTCCTGGTACCTCTCCATGTTTATGGAAGTGGGGTGTTCACATAGTTTGTTGTATCCTTATACAAAATTGTGTACGCCTGTGCCTTACTGATGTATTCACTGCTTTCGGCGCTTTCCTCAAAGTGCACAGAAGTTGGGATATATCATCCCTGTTACACTCTTTGCAGGTATGTAAATAGGTACCAGGGAGTGTCTAGTAAAACATTTTCAAATGGTAAAGGTGACCTAAAACAGTGCTATGTTGGCAAAGTGTTGGCAAGAATTCCAGTATAAATAGCATTTTATTGAAGATTACCTTTGGTTTCTCAACTTCTGTTGGGATCAGAAGATGTTACTAGTTTTTATTAGTGAGAATAGATAGTAGTTTCCCCATATTGTCTTTTATTTATTTAGTTTTTAATTGTAGTGTCATTTGGAATCAGGTGATGGGGGAGAATGATGGGTCTCTAGGCCTTTCTGAAAGACACAGGAATTATTGCAGAATGGTGTAAGAGAAAGGCAAGTCTTTTCTCAAACCATTTTATTGAACTGTGAACCAGAAAAGATAAGGAAACTTTCTAGTGTCAGAGAGAAAGAGAGAGAAAGGGAGAGAGAGAGAGATACAGACTTTTGACACCTGAAGCATATTTTTGTTATTTTTTTTTAAATATACATAAAGTGTCATTAGATTGTGATACCATTACGAGTTGGCAGAACCAGTATGAGACTATGGAACATTTGCGGGGGGGGGGGGAGAAAAAACAACAAAGGGGGGGGGAGGGAAACTGACTGACAAGCCAAGTCTGCTTCAGAGGGCTTCCTGTGAGTGATTTGATCTCTTTCATTGGCAGCCCCAGCTATTTGTGTCTGTGCCTTAGGCATTGCATCAGCTGGAGTTTCCATGTTTGTTGTGTATTAATTTCATGCATTTAAGTTAATGTGAGGGGCTGTGTTCTAGCCAGTGAGGTTGTTAGCAAAAGCCAGCAGTAAATGGTAGAAGTATATTTTTGCTAAGGTATATTTACCTTATGTTCTCAGCTATTTATAGTTATATTGAGAATAAATAGTTGGTATTTTTAGAGTACCATTCTCTATGTCCTTACTAGACAGAGGTCAAGATCAACTATTTCTTTATGGAGCAGTTGAGGTGGAGTTTCTGACTGATATGATGTGAACAGTAGCAGCAAAAACAAATTGACTACATGAACGAAAGTTACAAAAGTGCATTTCAGTAGCATCTTCTTTTAAAATGCAACAGCAAAATTATTTATCCATGTGTTCACTGTTTACCTTATCTGTGATCACTTCTAAAAATTTGAATTATTTATTTACAGTTCAAGAAACTGATTTTGATGATACTTTAAGTTATTTTAAAATATTTTACATTGATTTTAATTTTGTTTGCCACTGATATGTTCTGAGAAGGAAAAAAAGCAGTTAGGCCTAGCATTATGGCTGAAATCTCACTGTGCTTGGCAAACCTTTTTGGACTTTGTAAAATAAAATATTGACAGCTCTTTGACTCCCCAAAGTATGTGATGAGGTACTTAACAGGTTGCAGGGGAAAGGGGAATTCTGTGGGTGAAATTAAAAAAAAAATGCAGAGATGAAAATATGTCACAAGACTAAAGTTAGCAGTTTTCTTCCAGATGACACTGCAACAATTAAACAGTTTGGGGAAATATGAATGTCAGGGATGGACTTTGGTTGTTTTCGTCATTTTTATGCTACAGGTTTTTACTTGAAGTAATACCAGCAGTGAGAAAATCACAGCCATGCTGAATTCATTACTGCAGTAGTCACACAAAACCACGGATAAAATTTCAATAACTGCAGGCCACAGTTGAGTAAACAGTTGCACTGAAATTTAATTCCTGTTGACTTTTCCCCCATTCCTCGCCAGGGGCACATTCTGATTCCATAGTACAAAGACAACAGGGGTTACAGCTTTGATTAATGTAGGACAGTGAAAGAGAATTAGAACTGTAAAAAATATGTTAGAAGTCTATGGAACACAACGATCTGCTTAAAAGGGCCTGTTATAAAAAAAAAGAGTTGATTTGTGCTGTATGTTAAACTGAATGTTACAGGACTTTCCAGTTGCATCCATACCATTGATATGATATAGGGAGAGTTTAAGATGAATAAATGCAAACCTTTCTGTGTTTGCTTCTTCTTACTAATGGTGATTGCAAATTATAGCAAATTCCCTTTCAGAAAGGAGGACTGACAAGATTCACTGGGGAGTAGAGCATTCCATAGTAGATTTGGTTTATAGGTTGGCTGAATTGGATCTGAAGCAGAATTTGTTTAAAAATATTATCTTGTTGACATCCTAGAGAAATGGAAGGAATCAGGCTTTTCCATCTTCTCTTTGAAAATCAGAGTATCTGGTAACCTTGGGCCAATAGTCCCACAAGGGCAGCAATTGTTGGGAGATGAATTGCTGCTTAGGATAGGGAGCCCGCTGGCCTCCACTCTCTCTGGTCTGCATGCAGTAGTGTGCTCATTTATGCCTCTAGGTAGTGGAGTTGGTGATTCTGGTCTGGAAGATGCAGTCATCACTCAGAAGTCATCAGGCAGGGAGAGGTGCTGCCATTAGTAGAAGCGGCCTGCAACACACTCACAGACTGTCTTGCCTCAGAACTAAATGTATCATCTCTGTTCTGGTTCAACTCCATTCATAAGCCACGAAACTATTATAACAATAGTTTTCTAATAATGTAATTTGATAGAGTTTCTGAACGTTTTCTTTTAGCCATTCAGTAATTCTTCATCCAATACCATAACTGCTTTTTATTTCCTATTACGCTTGCCCTATTTCTGTGTCTGTATAAGTTCTATATTGGAGATGCACTCCTCCATTATGAAACTCAGCAACAAATACTATTACCAATTACTATGGTTTTTTTCCCCTGTAAAGAAAGGGTTTTAAAATGTCCAGAGCAATTTCATAAACTGTGTGGATTAATGCATTTTAAAAGTCTTGAATTTTAGAAAGTGGAATTTTATTTCCATATTGCTGCAAATGAGAGCTTTTTCAGATAAGCATATTACATAGAGCATAATGTTTAGAAGTTTCTCCATATACAGCATATGCTGTCAGGTCAATTAACAGAATGCATACTAGAAAATGTTTATTCAATAAAAATGAATAGCTGTTAAATAAAACAGCTATTTCTTAACAACATTCCGTTTAATGATGGGCTTTTTCTTTTTGGTTTTTTCTTTTTCTTTTTTGTTACCACCTGGCAGTTTTATTGTTTGCAATTCAGTATAGGGAAAGTTTTGATTGCTGTGGTTTCAAGGTATGGCTCTCATTTTATATGAGGAGAGAAGTTTAAAGGGAGCCTGTGAGAAAGACATTAAAAATAGATAAGCTGTATTTGGAATTTGAACACTTATTTAGAGAGTGCGAGTAAAGGAAATGTTTACTTCACATAGCTTCTTTGACATTTGGTTTAAAGTTTAGGGCCTTTTGCTCCAAAAGGGAGAATGCACACTTCAAGTTATCAATGTATATAAAAGAGGAAAAATGTAAATGTCCAGTTAAGGAGTTGAGAGAAGTAGGAAGGACAAGGGGCATCACTTGAAAAATCATGAAAAGGAATCTCTATTGAGTTGAATATTGCCAATAAGCCATTGAAGGAGATATAAAATATTGATCATTACACAGGACACTCACTGAAGCTCAGAGAAATCGGGTGAGTGCTGAAGGACTTAGGAAGAGCGTAGTGATGTGCAGTTGAGGAAGCATAGAAGAGGGAGGCACATTGGAATGTGGGAGAATCTCAGCTATCAATCCAGGGAATTACATGCTGCCCTCTACATCTGGGGGCTTCACATCTGTAGATTTAAACAACTGTGGATCTAAAATAGTGGGGAAAATATGTTTGTACTGAAAATGTACAGACTTAATTTTGTTATTGCTCCTTAAATAAGACTGTGCAACAGTTGTTTACATGGCATTCAGATTGTATTAGGTATTAGAAGTGGTCTATAACAGATTTAAAGTATTTAGGAGGATGTGTAGTTCCATTATAGATACTGTGCCATGTTATATCAGGTACTGGAGTGATAACAGATTTTGGTATGCTTGGGGTCCTGTTACCAGTCTCTAACTGTCCTATAGCTGGTCCTGGAAAAGGACCAAAGTGTCTGTGTGTGTGTGTGTGTGTGTGTGTGTGAGAGAGAGAGAGAGAGAGAGAGAGAGAGAGAGAGAGAGAGAGAAAGAGAGAGAGAAAGAGAGAGAGAGGGAGAGACCCAGAGATATACTGGGGATTGAACACAGAGCCTTTGCACTGAGCTACGTCTCCAATCCTTTTTGAATTTTTATTTTGATACAAGGTCTCACTAAATTGGTTAGTTGCTCAGATTGGGCTCAAAATTGTAATCTTCCTATCTCAGTCTCCTAGACTATTAGGATCACAGGCAAACTCCACCACACCTGCCCAGAGTGTCAATATTTTAAGAGAAGGGCGAAAGTTCTTTTTTCTTTTAGCACAAATAAGTACACAAACAAGTTTTTTTGTGGGAAAGGCACCATCCTTTGCTTCATATTCTTACCCACTTCCTTTAGGTGACCATGCTAAAATTCCAGGGGTCATTTTTGGACTTCTTTCTCATTTGCATAAAGTGGCCCAGGTGACACTGGTGCAGGTCCACTGGTGTAAAGGTAGGATAGCACTGACCAAGTTAGCCTTCCATTCTGTGTTTTTCTTGGAGAAAGAATTGCTGCTTGTGCACTTGTATTCAACTTCTGTTGTCAGGTGGCCTTTCCCACTGTAGCTGCTGGGGACTGGGTCTGAAGGGATCTCTTTTGATGCTGCTGGCAAGGAAAAGATGATCAGACCCACTGTGCCCTAGAAAAAAGCTCCCGGGAAGGGGTGTTAGACTCAGTGTTAATATTTATTGAGTGCCCCTGTGGGACCAAGTACTGTGATAGGGCCTAGAATTTTCCTTAGCTGAAAGGTAAAAATTCCAGCTATAATTTTTTTAAAAATTGTTTTGTTGAAGACATTACAAAATTCAAATCTGATGGAAAATACCAATAGTTAAGAATATTTGGTAGACATCAGTAGCATCAAATCTTAGTGATAACCATACAAAGCAATTAAAAGAGGATAGAGACAAAAATTCAGGTAATTCTAATAAGTAAAGTAAAAGCAGCTACAACAATAACAAGTCCCCACTTTTTCTTAATTCCTTTCATGGCTGTATCTGGGAAAATGTGTATTTCACCCTAAGCGCTAAATTTAATTCTCTACTCTGTTCATGTAGACCTGCCTTCCATCAAAATACTGCTGTCAAAGATTTATGTAACTTGTGATGTGAGCCTTGTATGAAATTCTTTCAAGTTTTGATTACTAAACAGTTGTGTGTCATTAATCTCTCCAATGAAAATGAAAGTGGCATAGAAAACAAAAGGGTGGGGGAAAGATCATGCATGTAAGAGAGTGTGGTAATAGAAAACCAGATACTGTGTTTCATTATGAGTGACCAGTCCCCTCTTGACTTCAAGAGAAAGCTTTCCTACTTTAAGAAGGTAATTGTAAGCTCTGTCCTATAAGCTAATAAAATAATAATAATAAAACCCTCCCTATCTCTTGTCTAATCAAAAATCCCTTTTTGAACTTTCCGGAGATAGGACTTTAATGGTAATTTGTTGACAGATGAGCTTCAGTGATTGTGAAGAGTTTGTTTTGCAAAACTGGCAGCCTCCTATCTGTTCTCTGAAGGCAAAGGACCCACTTTGCTGTGTTGCAACTGCTTGGTTTATTGACAACTCAAGCTGAGCAGGCAGAATTGGAATGTTTGTATAATGTAAACCTATAGCTCGCCTGATGGAGTTTAGTGTACTTTTAGGTAGTGCCTAGATTACTTGATAAAAAGGGTTACAAGGTGACTGCTTTTATGACAGAGAAGGATAGCAGGATAAATGCAAGTGGTACATGGAACAGGAGAAGGAAGTTTATGTAGAGGATTGGACTCCCTATTATCACTCCCTATCTATCACGTTGTCTTTGAATTTAGATCATGGTAATTATGAAGCGTCACTTACAGCATTCCAGGGACCCTTTACTAAACACTAGGTTTGATTTAGTTCATAGAAATACAGCCACATCTACTCCCTCAAGTCTCCCTACCCACCAGAAAATGTGGTGAAGAAAATTTCTCATACTGTTGTCCTTACGGCTCTGCCCCAGTGAGTTAGTAAACATGTGCCGCTTGGGAAACAAGTAAAGGAAGAGCATCCCAAATCTGAAAATCCAGAACCTAAAACCTGTTTGAACCCTCACACAACACTCAGAAAATTGAATTTGGGACCATTTCAGATTTTAGAAAATCTATGTACTGCTATAATCCTAGCACACAGGCAGGCTGAGGCAAGAAGATCTTAGGAGACCTTATTTCAAAATAAAAAAGTCTCAGAATTTTTAGCTCAATTTAAAGGCCCTGGGTTCAATTCCCAGTACTCCCTATCTGCCCCCCATCTATGCAGATATTCAAAGTCTGAAGCATTTCAGTCAAGGGATATTCAATCTGTGTTAGTGTTTCTAAGCAGTGGCTTCCTGAATTTCTTTTGTTCATTTGTTTGCTTGTTTTTCCACTTAGTATTCAATGCAGTCCTCTATGTGAAAGGAGATGTGGGGGCCACACTGACTGAGGTTTTGGCATAGGGAGTAGCTGTGGCCACAGAGCGAAACTGGCGAGAAGACCCATGGTGTTGTGCTTGTGGGAGGCCTGGGTTTCTAAGCGGATGCAGGCCGAAGCAGAGAGTAAGAGCTGTCCTAGAGGAGGTGTACTGGAAATACATTAGAAGGGGTGACTTGCTCTGGCTTGGAAGGAAGAAGGCCCCTGGGAGATGAGTAGGCATGACTGGGCTGTTACATTTGGCACAGCAGTTAGTAATAGGCTACTAACACTGACCTTGTTTAATTGAGGACACCCTTTGTGGATTCCCCTTGACCCTTGCATTCTCCCCTTTGTGAATCCCTCAGTTACCTGTAAGGGCCATCAGGAGAGGGCCAGCCTTGTACACAGACACTTATCCCCAGAACATGGCAGAGGGCCTGAGGTGCAGCCATTGAGACATTAGGCAGGCCTTGTTTGGATGAATAGGATGGGAAGAGAAAGGAGGGGATGAGTAAAGAAATTGTTGAGGGGAAAGCTGGAAAGCTGACAGGAACTTTTGAATTTTGAGATTTGAAAATACCATGGAGTGGACTCATTCAAGATTTCACATTCGAATAACTAGCAAAATGGTGGTTCCATAAAATACAAAGAGAAGGCGTGGTGGACAGTCTAAACCGCTGTCCCACATGCCACTGGAAGGTTTTGTGATATGGTAAAGACAATATAAGTAAAACTTGTAATAAAAGATGGATTTATTACGGAAAAAACATTTTACAAAAAAGACTTTCATAAAATGATACTATCTTATAAGGCTAACAGTTCTTATTATTTTGATTGTATAGGTTTATTAGGATTAAAAGTTATCAAGTACTTTCCTTTAGTCCTGGCCAGTTGGAGTCTTCCAAAAGTCACATGGGAAATGCTGATAAACTGCTTGTGTTCCTATTGATCACGGAATGAGCTTATCTGTTTTAGAGAACAAAACTACCAGGTTAGATCTTTGACAATAACTTTTAATCCCTATTGACACAAGCTTCTTAGAATGAATTTGTTTTTTAGGTGGTGGGGGGTGTGTGCATGTTGTGTACCTTTTGTTGGAAGAAAATAGAATGTGTAATTATTAAACAGCTGGTGCTATTGGGAAACTCACTTAGGAGGTGTAGATTAAACTGTGCAGGGATGTGAAGGCCAGTCTTAGTGGGTTGCAGTTGAGGTTTGCATGTGAGAGGGAAGCTAGGGGGCAGGAGGCCCCTCTGTTCTTCACTCTTATCCTTCTACGAGGCCATGGTCCAGTGTCCTCTGTGTGAACTGACAATGTATATACCAACTGTGGAGCATATAAGGATTTTTAAAAAGTTGGTAACCATATGTTTTCCCTTGAAAAAAGAATTACCTATTTGAAATCTATTATTCAACTGCTCCTCTTTTGAGTGTATCCCAGAATAAGATGAACTTCTCCACACTGATTCATCTCTAGCAAGTTTCTTACAGTAGATCATTTATTTCATCACTTCTCATCCACAGCACTGCAAGTGACTTGACAGTATTATGTTATGGTCACTTGTTGAGGGACACAAAGTGTCAGCTGATCCCACACTTGGGCTTGTATTCCTGTACCTTGTCTTGTCCCCAGCTGCTGTCTCTACAAGAGAAGGTGACATGATGTCTTTTTAGTCATTCAAATCCAATAACTTTTAATCTGAAGGTTAAGTAGTGTGATATAAACTAAGAAATGATAATATCAATTTTATGTTCACTGAAGGGCACAATATTCCTCTTTCTAGTAGAGGGAAAATTGTGCGTAAAATGTCTTTTACTTTTCAACAGCAGAGCCATACCTTTCAGAGCTGAGGGAGAAAATGTTTTTGGAAAAATTTAATAAAATAAGATGTAGCATCTTAAAGCAAGGCAAAAGTGGATTCTCTTTATTGTAATTATTATTAATTTTTCAAGGCCACATGGTATGAAGTCGTTCCCTTTTTATAGCCCCTTGTATTGACTCTTCTTATCCTCTCTCCAAACTCAACAACCTTTTACAAGGTTAAAGATGGGAGAAAATGACACAATGCTCATTCTTTCCTGACTACTTTTGGTCCTAATGTATATGATAAATAATACCATGATAATATTGCTTACCTTCCCTCATTTTTTCTTCCTCCTGGTGATATTTCCATTTCAACTCAGTAGGAACGCAACATTCAAAAGCACTAAGTGGAAATGCCTTTACCTTGAGCATTATTATTATGATATTCTGATTATCTCATCTGATTTGTATTGTTTTATAGATACAAAGTTGTGTGCTGTGTATTATATGTACTCATATATTCTGTATACTTATGCATAGACTCATTGAATCATTAATATGCTTACAAAAGGGGAAAAGCATCATGCCTGAGCTCAATACATGATATTTTGAGTTATAGTGGTCAAGATTATTACCTATAATGTAGTGATTCACTGTTACAATTGTGGAGACTGCATTCTAGAGATTATGTTCACCTTGTCTCAGCTCTTTACTGAGCACCTTCCTTTTGCAGGCTGTGGGTGCAAGGTACTGTGTAAAGCCTGTATCAGAGGACAGAAATTGGCAAACTGCGGCCCTCGAACCAAGCCTGGGCTGCCATCTGATTTTGAAAATACAGGGTCTAATGGGACACAACTGTATCCTTGCTTACCATTATCTGTAGTTGCATTCATGCTATAGTAGCATAGGTAGATTGTTGCAACAAAAGATTTTATGACCCACAAACCCTAAAATGCCTGTTATCTGACTTTTTACAGAAAAAGTTAGCTGCACCTGGATTGATACACATAGGTGTGGCAGGCAGGATTACCTTTAAAAATGTTTTGTTCTTATGTTGTGGTCACAGTACCAAGGGAGCCCTCTCCCATATAGTTTTTACTCCTTGTATTTAAACAGAATGTTTAATTGAGAAATAAACATTTGTGTACAAAGAAGTTTTGTAGAATGGTGAATAAATGGAGGATGGATGGGTGGATGGGTGGGTGGATGGGTGGATGGGTGGATGGCCCAATTTAAGACTTTGGTTCTCAATTTCCAGAATGGTTCGTGGGTTCCTGGGATGTACTCATATGTAGCACATTACTCAGGGATCTGCAGTGACGACAAGAACACCTACATTTGCTATGAACGACTGTATAGTATAACGTCTATTTTGTATTCAGTGCTCAACTTGCTTCAGTTTAATAGTTTAAAATTTTAAACATTGGCAGATCAGAATAGAGCTAGTTCTAGAAGATGAGCTAGAAATTCCATAACATGATTTTTAAATAAACCTGTCTTTGTTTTTGATGTTAAACAGTAAATCCCAGTAGTGACCAAGAACACAGTGGTTACATGCTGTTCCACTGCATGTGAACACATGATTACTATACTGGAGGGATTTTATTTTGATATTTCTTTCTGAAGATTCAGAATTCATTGTTTATATTTAAATGGAGTGTTTAATTGAAGAACAAACACTTCTGTGGAAAAGAAGTTTTCTAGAATCATGATTCAACTTGTAGGTGTCCTTATACTTCCATTGTTATTTTCTAATCGTTTCTCGGATAACATCTTATACATTAATACTTTTGGCATCCTAGGTGGTTAAAGAATCATGAGCCAGCATACTAAGGAAATGAATTTTGGACACACTTATTGAGTTATTCAAAGAGCAGATGTTCTTGGCCATGGCTACCTTACCCAAGAAATTAACATAAACATGCAGCATGTCGTATGTTCATAATCTCATAATTGGCTACAAGGTACAAAGAAATATTACCTTGACTATTTCATAACTTTCAAAGACTTCATAATCTAATCGAGTTACAACAAGATATAAAGGGATGCATTAAACATCAATAAAAATTATGATGCAGATGAAGAGAAACTGAAGAAGACATGTGTAAGACTAATCAATAGATGGTGGTGATTTAGGCAATAAATCTTCAGTAACCCTGAGCAGAAAGATTTGTATCTATATTGGTGGAATTTTTGAAGACCTTGGAGAAATTAGAAACTAACTCAGTGTGTGAACAGAATCTGCTGATTTATTTTAAGGTTTTCAGTCAGGAGACAATGAATGGGAGGTATATGTTAAGCTCGATGGGTTTGACTTGTGACTTAGGTATTAAGTGCCCAAAAAATGTGCATTTGACATTTTTGAGATAAAGTAGTTTGATTTATACAGTGGAACAGCTAAAGCTATGCAATGAGTCGAGGTATTTTGTGATGTACATAAGCATGTGAGGTTACCGGGCTCCAGGCAAGGTCTGAGGCCTCTATAGTGACACAGACCATTGCCTAAGTGTCTCACCACAGGAGATTAGATGAAAGATGGCAAGTCTGGCTATTTGGCTGGTGGTGTTCATATTTCATACACTTAGGCTGGGGATTTAGCTCAGCGGCATAAGCACCTGCCTTACAAGTATGCGGTCATGAGTTCGATCCCCGGTACCGATTTTAAAAAAACAACAACACTATCTCATATTTCATACACTTTTGTATTGAATTTTAGCCACTTGTACATTTCATACAACTAGAATAATTGAAACAAAAGTATCTAATTTTAAAATAGTGTCAAATTTGAAGACATTTTCTTAGTCCAGTTTTAAAATCAGACCATTTATTATATCTCACAATTAGCAAGAATCTGTTTCTTTGGTCTGGGCCATGTCTTTAATTCTTTTATTTTTATATTTTTGCAAACTTTTTTGGTCACTTCTCTATGAATCTGATGGAAACCCAAACAACTTTTGCTCTCAAACACGTGTGTATATGTATATGTGTACCATTTTGCAATTGCAATTTAATTAAAAAAAAAACTTACCTCACTCTGCCCTCCCCATTACACAGTTCACACTGTATGTTAATTAGATTTGCTGACTGGTTCAGTGTTCTGACAAATGTTTCTAGACTTTTATGTGATTAATTGATGTTAAGTAAATTAGCCACTTGTCTTTAATTTGGAGGTTTCTTCTTTGGGATCTAAGTGTCCCCCGAATTATTCCTCAGATAGTGTAAATGGGGTACTGTCACTGGCAGCTGTGAAGAAAACCCTGGAAAAGCAGGTCCTATCAAACAGCCAGCACTGAGAGCCATTTCACATCTGCTCAGATAGAAACACTAGAGTAGACACCCTTGCACTCTCCTCCCTATAGAATTTATAAGCTAGCTGTGGGGCCTTTGACTACTTCAGCCCAGGTCATGAGACATGCCACATGCACACATAATGTGGCTGCCCTGTTATGGGGGTGTGGGTGTGTGCAGCAGTGTTGGGGGCATTTGTCCTGGCCACAGAGAGGCTTCCACAGCACCTCCTTGGGTGAGGGCCACCTCTGCTGACAGGCTGTCTAGCTTTCAGTGGTGACTCTTGGGTGACTGTGTCTGCAAGGCTTCTGGAAATAGAATGTTGGACCCATGCTCTAGTCCTTGTAATTTGTGGGGAATGTGTGGGGTTCAGGCATTTGCATTTCTGATATTTGTAACCCATTCTGTGTTGATGGTTGGATGACAGAGAACTTTAGACTCTGGAGTCAGTTGTGCTGGTTCACATCATGGCTCTCAAATTTATGAGTTGAATGGCTGTGCAAAGAAATTAGTTTCTCTTTGCCTCACTATACACATCCATGAAGTGGTGAGTACATTAACATGTAAAGGACTGAGTTACAAAGTTCTGGAAAAGTTGTGCAGCATGTGTCAAAGGAGCTGTAAACATTAGCTACTTATTTTTATCATCATCATCATCATCATCATCACTATTTCACCTATAGAAATAATGTGAGATATGTAGAAAGTTTAACCCAAAAGACATATTATTCATTATATTATTTATAATGTGAAAAATTAAATACATCCTAAGTCTGACATTAGGAGAATAGTTAAATAAATGCTTGTAGATAAATTTTATGCTGATTAAGAGTCACATCACACTTGTGGAATACTTAATAACTTGACAAATTACACTGTGATTGGTGAGAAGAGGACTTGCAAACCTTTTCAGCAAAATATTACCTAAGTTTTCTTTTTTATGTATGTTAAAGTTTATTTTCTGTATTTTACATTTTTCTCTATATCCCAAATTTTCTACCATGGCATGCATTGTCTTTATAATAAAAAAATAATTTTCACTCATGCCATTGTAATACTTTCAGAAATAAACCTAGAGTTGTACAGTTTTCTCTCATAACATTTCTAGTTATCAGCTCTCACTTTTTGCTCTGTAGTATATTCTCTCTAGAGCAGCCTGACTTCTTTCTGGGTACTTCTGCCAGAATCCATAGTCATCATTCTCTAACATTATTAGTTTCAGCCAGGCATAGTGGTACAGATCTGTTATTCCAGCACTCAGAAGGCTGAGGCAAGACGATCATCACAACTTCCAAGCCAGCCAAGGATACATATGTACCATAGTGAGTTCAAAGGCAGCCTGAACTACATAGTAAGACGTTGCATCAAAAAGCAAAACAGAACAACAACAACAACAACAAAAAAACCCCAAAAAGTTTGTGATAAAATAATCTTACACACACGCACGCGCACGCAAGCTTTTTAGGTTTTTTTCTGTTGCTTGCCATTTCACATTTCTTCCCAGTCTGTGTGGATTCAAGTCTTAATGTTCACAGTTATACCCAGATATGCAGTACTTTATTGCTTACTCAGTACCTTAGTTCTGCTAGAGACTGATTTCGATGAACTAGGGTATGCAGATGGCCGGAAGAACATTTGATTGGAAATATTTTGAAATTCCACTGATGGAGGGTTAAAAATTCAAGTTCAGCAGTTACTAACTGAATAGACTTGGATTGGCTTGCCATCTGTTAGTTAAGCCTTAACTTTTCTTATCCGTAAAATGGAACAATAGGCAGCTTTTAGAGAGCTGACAGGATGAGTGCGCTAAACAATACATCAGGTTTAGCAGAGTACTCAGCCTGTTGCTATGTGCTCGGCACCTTATCACCATCTTACTCAGCATCTTTTGAGAACAGGGAAAAGCATGGACCTCAATGTAGAGGCCCAGAAGGAACCAAGTTGTTTGAGCATCTTTTTGCCGACCCCTACCCACAGTGTATTCAGATCCAAGCACCTTAGGAAGTTGTAGACATTCATATGGAAGGCAAAGAAGCCCCTCCCACGAATACTCAAATACTGTGTCTTCCCTCTTTGGGGAGATGAATTAAAACCAGCACACGGTCCTATCTGACCATCAGGCTCTTCATTTAGAAAGTGACCTCTATGTGAGGACTGCAGGGAACTCATTCTTGTAGGCAATTAGTGCTCCAATTTACCATTTTAGAAAAGAAAACACATTTCCTAATCAATCCAGAATTTCTCCTCCATACCTACTAGCAGCATTACTGAAGGGGCCCCACACACAAATGTTTTAAATTTAGAGGCAGAGCTAAGGACACAGTTTGCCTCCAGAATCTGAATTGAATCAGGGTTTTATTTCAGATAAAATCTTTGGGGCTCATAACTTAAAAAACACAACTTTTACTGGCATTACGCAATTTGCCATGGGTCATTTAGCAAAATGTTTGTATATGTAAACCCAGGTTCTTCTTTTTAAAAAGGGAAGGGCGGAGGGTGGGGATTGGATTTTGCTAAAATCCAGGTGGCGTTTCAGTTTATATTTAATTTTAATTGGAAATCAAATACAGGCAAGGGAGAAAAAAATGTACCATGTTTTCTTTACTAAGAGTATCCACCGGAGAGAGGAAAGACGCTGCCAGCCACATTTTAAGAAGCAGCTTTTTTATTGGCATCTCTCTCTCTCTCTCTGGCTGTTTTTTTTTTTTTTTTTTTTTTTCTGGCTAAATTCTTGTGCCTGCATACTTTTTCTTTTTTTTTTAACAGCTAGGTTTGTACACATGGCAGTGATTTTTATGTCTCGGTGCCCCTTGCTGCCCTCCCTGTGTATTTTCCATGGGTTACTATCTAGAACCAGGATTCCGTATATAGTACCAGTAGCTTCCCTGGACTGTCTGGTGAGTCCCCTTTGAAGTTCCAGACTGAGCTAATGTTTAATTCTTTTGCCCCATCTTGGTCATTTGCAAGAGTGGAGATATTTTCTGGGGTGGAGAGAACCAGGAAGAAATAAAAAAAAACAGGAAGAAAAAAAAATTAAGCCAGAATTTTAGAAGGTTCTCCAATTTGTGAGTATAACTAGCTGGAGGTGCATTTTGAAAAACTCCCATAAAATACTGGCAGGAAGCTGATAGCACCATTAGGGAATGGCTGCGGAGTGTGCGGGGGAGGCAGTGGGACACTTGCTTTCCCAGTGCTTGCAGAATACCTTGTGTGCCAGAGCTGAGTGAGAGTCTTGCCGTTGGCTCTGTTTAAAGCTTGGGTGTAATTCAGATGTTTTCAATTGGAAATCCAATACCAAATAATTTAAAATTTTCTGCTACACAATTAATTACACATTTGTTGTAGAAAAGTTAGAAGATACAACTAAGAAAACAAACAAACTCATGAACAAAATAAACTTGCAATTCCATTTTATAGTGATAATAGCTGTGAACATTTTGATGGGTATCCTCTGCTGTGTACTTAGAAGTTCTGTCTTTAAGCCCAGTATGGTGCCCTCTACTTATACCCAACACTGTTGGAGGCTGAGACAGGAGGATCTCAAGTTCATACCAATCCTGGGCAAGTTAATGACTTAGGTGACACTGTCTCAAAAAATATAAAATGGCTAGGGAAGTAGCTTTGGGTGAAGGTCCTAGGTTCAGAACCCGGTACCCCCAAAAAAGACAGGAAAAAGTTGTCTACACATTTTACATATTACTATTTGCATTCCCCTGTGGAACTTCATACCTTTTAAAAAAATAATAAACAGTAATAATATTGTTTGTCAATGAGAATTGTTAGTTAACTCTCTTAAATGGTGGTTCAGGGATTTGAAAATTTTTAAATTTCGCATCGTATGTATTTACAGTAAGAGGGGAAAGTTTGTGTTCTTAGTTTTAGACTCCATTGTCTGTGGTCTAATTAATTAATGTTAATCCTCTTGATTACCCCCTTTTCATCTTCTCCCAGTTTTGCCAAATTTTGTATTTAGGCACACTTTTTAGAAGTTATTTTTAGTAGGAAACCATCAACATGGTATGATTAAAGGTAAACCATCCTATTTTTAGTAAATTTCTTCTTTCTGTCAAACATCAGTATTGTCACAGATTCCTATAGGTTTGAAAATATCCTGAGAGTCACAGTCATAGAAAAATTTAGCAAACCCCCTGCCCCAGGTTCATGCTCAGTGTTCTGCATGTATTATTGCAGCTGTCACAAGCACCCTGTGAGCTGCGTGTTCTTCGCGGTCCCATTCTACCCAGGAAGGAACTTAGTGAGACCCCCTGCTCATGTTCCTTTGTGCTGCCTGTAACTGGAGTTCAGATTTGAACCCAGCCCTGCTGCCTCCAGAGGCAGAGCCCCTTGGCTTTGCATACTGTCCCCAGCTAGCATGTTCATTGCATTGCTGGTCAGTGCCCTGCACCAGGTTTTCCCACCCTGCCCACCCTCCTCCCCATGGTGAATGTAGACCTTAAATTATTTCCAAACCTTTCTATTTCAACATCTTTTCTTGCTGGGTACAGAAATAAATTATCCATGATTCCCTTAGACAGCAGCTTTTTCTGTTTCCACCCTGCCTTCCTTTCAGATTGAGCCCTTCTTTTCCCTAAACTGACCCAGCTTCACTTTCAGGCAGCTTTGCCTCTGGCTTGGGCAAAGAGAGTCCTGCTTTACACCTGCTGGCCCATGTCCTCTCAGGGAAGGTGTGGATCTGGCACAGCCAGGCAGAAGTTAGCTTAATTCCTCCTGTCTCTGAGGAAGGCCTTTGTTTTCTCAGAACCAGCAGAACTGGGCAGTGGTTCTGGACAGCTGGATAGTACCCTGAAGGTATTGCAGCAAAAGCATTTGGGTGTGGGGGGGATCCGAGCCATGCTCCCAAATCGGAAACCTCCTTGCTACCTCCTTTGATTAGCTGGAGGAAAAACATCTTGCTTTTAAGAAATGGGAACTCTGGGTTTATTAATAAATGCTGCACATAATAAGGTGCAGCAAGCAATGGCTGCAGTAGACTTTTATAGACAACTTAAAAGTAACAATTTTAGGTTTGACAAATTCTCCTTTATTGCTCTTGTATTGGGTACCTGGAACCAGAAGACTTAAACTACAGACTTTGTCCAGGTGCCCTAAATAGCTGTCACAGGCTAACCCGACTAGGGAAATACCTTCTGTGTTTTCTTAGTATTATGTAACAGGCTTGAGCCCTTTTCCCAACCAACAAAAATGTATTTGGAGAAAATATTTCTAGTACCTTGTGTTTCTTAAGGAAATTATTCACCCAGTCTCACTGATTAATGAGCTAGTCCTTTTGAAGCAGCCACAGTTATTTTCGTGGATTTAATATCTGGGAAGAGTATATTATTTTGCTTTAGGAGTGATTAGCACTGTTGACAAAATGTCCTTTGCTCCCCAAGTGGTATTTTGTGTTCATATTTCTATGCTCACCTGCCCCGCTTACGTTGAACAACACTCCAGTCAACAAAGAACAACTGCTTAGCACAATAAATAAAAGATAGTACTCACAAAGGATATATGATAGAACTTAGGGTGGGAATTTTAAAGATTCATTACCTACAAGTCAGACTATGTACATTTCCATAGCACCAAAAGCATCTGTTTTGTGGCTTATTTTACAAAGCTGGCAGATGATGCCAAGTTCTTGTTTTTCCGTTAAAATCACTAACTTGTTCGTTGGTCACTGCTCTGGATTAGCACAAAAGTCCAACTACCAGGCTGGAGAGGATCGTTTTAAGTCTATCTTTATCTCTTTCTCACCTTTAAAAAGAAGCTGACGGGTCTGCTTTTGGCAAGAATAATGCAGCAGGCTGAAAAGCAGATTTATTTGAAAAAAAGTTGTAATTTGAAAATCTCCCACTTTGGGGCTGCTGTTTTGAGACGCAGAGAACTTTAGTTCCTGGAAGGTGTCACTGCGGCCACAACTGCATTGTCATTCCAAAAACAGAAAAAGAGAGCCAGCTTCCTGGGGTGAGGGAAAAAATGGAGTTGTTTCAGTTCCCAGTAGGAGGAGCTGGAGTAGATGCCTGCTGTAGAAGCACAGATCTCCGCTCCTCAGGCCAGTCTGCAGCCCCACAGTGGCCCCTCTCCTTGGCAGTCTCCTTGTGGACTCACAGCACGTTCTCTAAGGGAGTCATTGGACCTTAGTGTCTGCTAACCATTCTTGCTGTTAAAATAGTGTTTCCCATTTCCCCAGTCATATCCCGCGTCTTGACTACACCTGTGGTTTCCTGTGTCCTCCATTCTCCTGACCTCTGCCACTCGCTGCCCCAGGACCCAGGGGCATGTGTGTCATTATGTACTTCTTTCCTCCATTTTCTTTCTCTATAGAGTCATAGAATTTTTTAAATTCCTTAGATGATCCAGCCTCACATTTTATGGATGAAGAAACTAAACTCAGACAAAATAAAGGCTTTGCCCTTTGATAATTTTTGCATGCATGCCTCTGATGTGTTTAGAAACAGCCTTGGAGGGTATGATGTGGATCCTTCTGTGACCTGTCAGGATGAATAAAGTCAGAAACTTTTTTCCTTTGGAGTATCAGCACGATTAACGATAGTGATGTGTGTGTGTGTGTGTGTGTGTGTGTGAACACCTAAATGTGCCTTTAAAAACTTTATTATCAATTATGGCAAATGATTTTGCTCCTTCATATTAAGTATTTTAGAGCACGGATGAGCAAAGTTTAAATTAAATTTAAATTATGATATTTTGTTTATTTACTTTGCAAGTTTTTCAGTCACACTGCCATATGTGAACACAGCCATGAACATTATATGTGTAAAGGGACATGTTTGTGTTCCAGCGAAACTTTGTACAGAAGCTGGCAGGCCTGGCTGGGGCCTGTGGACAGCAGTTGGCCAATCCCTGCCCTAGACTGGGCATAGATGGTTACTCGAGGGAGCCATTTCTGCGGAGCAGGTGGTGAAGTTTTTCTACTACTCACATGATGCCTTAAGATTATTGTTATTTTTTTTTTAACTGTCCTCCATTTGTTCATTTTCTTTCTTTCTTTCTTTCTTTCTTTCTTTCTTTCTTTCTTTCTTTCTTTCTTTCTTAGCTGTGTTCTTAAAGAAAAAAACAAAACAAAATAAAACTTCCCAGTTTAATCCTTCCCACCATAGTTTGTTTCCCAATTCCCATTCCTTAAAGCCAAATTCACTGTGGTTATCCTGGTGACTGCAAGCCCACATTTTCCTGAGTGCTGCTGGGAAAGAAGAATAGGCTTCCCAGAATTTGCAAGCAATCCCTGGTGGGATGATTTCAGCCCTCCTCTCCACTTCTCATTGTTATCAGCCCCACCAGAGATAATCTCTTTAATTCTTTCCTGGATAGTCATAGCCTTCCTCAACTGTCCTGTTATCCCCCACACTTCACCCTCATTTTAGAACTACCTTTTGCCAAATATGGTATAACTTGTAGTATCAGCTACTTAGAAAGCTGAGACAGGAGGATCACTTGAATTCAGGAGCTGAAAGTTAGCTTTGACAACATATAAGACTCCAGCTCAAACATACATAAACAAACCAATAGTACAAATTGCTTTTCATTGGATATCTAAGTGGAATGTGTAACATCTTAACTGTGGCTCAGGTCTTCTCTTCCTTCTTGGGTAGTTTATAGTTTTGCTAATAGGACAATAGGAATAGCTAGCATGTTCTATCAAATATCATTCTGTGTTTTTAATTCTTGCAGTGCTTTCATGCAGGGCAAGAGTCAAGGCAAAACCACAAGAAGAAATAGTTTGATTTGTGTACTTCTCATTCTGGAGTCTAGGTAGTGAAGGGCAGGGAGCATGGAGACTTTAAGGTTGAGAGAGTAAAGCTACGCCTATCTTGCTGGCTGATTATTCCTATCAAACCTCGCCAGTTCTTTGGAAATCTTTAGAGATCCTGACTCATATTCTTAGGCAATGGACGAGAAACTCCTGTGGTAGGAAAAAAAAAAAAAAGGATGACCCCCAGATGCAGGGGAAAAAGAAAGTCATTCCCAAATTTGCAAAATGCAAGAGTTCTGCCAGTGTGGTCTGCAGGCCGTGGTATGGTACCCGGAAGTCTGCTTTGAGAGCTGCTGCTGGAACTCTTTCTGGAATCTGAAGCAAGTCACTAGCCCTTTGAGCCTCTGGATTCTAGCTAATGGCTAAGTTCCTCCTGCTCCTGTGTTGTGTAGCTTTGAAGTGACTCCAGACACTTTCATAACTCCTACATGATGTTTTTGTTTGGCATTTCTGTGTCCATTTTGTTTTGTTGAAAAGTGGACATATTATCAGATCCCTTTATTAGAGGACTTAGAGGGACCATCTCCTCCCCTCAGGAATGTTACAATGAACCTATTAGGGCCCTCACATGTGAGTTACTGACCTCCACTACTGGACTTCAAAATACATAGGACCTCAGGAGTTTGACTGGCACTTTGAAGGCTTAGGCTATGGCAGGGCTGCACTCTTGTCAGCCACTTCTCCAAAGACTGAGAGCTCAGGCTGTGACAAGGTGACACCCTGCTAGTCTTGGAGCTTTGATGCCTTGTTGGCCTGCACTGGTACTGGCTTGTACTATATGAGTTCCTCACATGGGGATCATGTGTGTTGTAGTGTTGAAGTTAGCTTTTCCTAAGACTCGCTCATAGAAAGGGACACCTCAGATTTCAATGAGACATTCTTTTCTTTAGAGGCTTACTTGCACCCTCAGCGAACAGTTGGACTTTCATAACTGGGGGCCTCTTTATGTGGAGAATTCCAGTACTCTCCCCAGTGCATTTCCTGTGAGGTTTGTGAGGTTTGTCTGTGTTATTCTCTCCCTCTGTCAGCACTGTGAACCTGAGGAAAATTCTTTTTCTGTGCCAATAGGTAATGGGAGACCATGCTCCAGTCATTTCTGGGTTTTTAACCTCTACCCAACATTCAGAAATGGTGTGCTCTTCCTTCATTTCTGAATAAATTGGACATTGACCTCTATTTTAGGTGTATTTGGTGCTTCAATCTTTACAGAATGCAATTCCAGGCAGCCAGTGAAATTTCTAAGCAGTGAATGGAAATGCAAAGAATGAATCAAGAAGGTAGGGAGGAGTAAGGTAAAAGATGATCCTCATTTTGAACACAGGACCAATCAACAAGCCAGTTGCAAAACTCAGTTAGAAAAGGTAGTAGTTCTAGTACATGCCTTGTCATCTTTTAGCTCAGGCAGGGACTCAGGCAGTCACTTAGCCTCAGTTTTCATTATCTGTGAAATAAGGCTAATAATAATTGTCCTGGACATCTCAGAGGGGTCTTGGGAGAAAACAAGTGAGATATGATAGGTTAAAGTACTCCATGAGCAACAAAACCTTATGTAAATGTGGGATGATTCTTACTGTTAGGTACACAGCATTCTCTGAGGTTTCCCCTTATACTTAAACCTAGTGGATTTCCCTGGAGCTACGTGTGCTCTTTTACTATGGGGATTTGGTCTCTGGATTGCCAGAGTAATTCTCTACATCACCAGCAAGCCATTAAAAGCAGACATATATATTCTTTTCCCAGATTTTAATTTTTCTTGTCCCTTTAACCTATCAGTTTTAAAACAAAAGGCTCTGTCTGTGGATTTTTCTTCTATAGAAAAATGGAGGACTATGACCTGGGGCTTCCTGCAAACAAAAGCAGGGTTCTCCTTGATGAAGCATGGGAGGCTACATGAGATTTGGCAGGAAGGATAACCAGTTGGGTTGTTACTTATCAAAGGAATATTTGCTGTTGGCCTTAGTATAATAATGTTAATGAGATTATTAGGTAGGGGAGATTTTTAATAAATAATTGATAAGGATTAGAAAGTGCCTTTTCTGCAAATAAACTTCAGAATAATTAATATTCATGGCTTCTGTTTGTCAACAGAAAAATGTAAATGAAGGGCTGGTCCCCCACCAGAGTCTCATCCTGAAGGGCATCGTGAGACAAGGGTTAAACAGGGAGACAAGCTGACTTCACACTCACAGCCTAGTCCCCGGTCCTGTGTGTGTGTGTGTGTGTGTGTGTGTGTGTGTGTGTGTGTGTGTGTGTGTCTCAGTTCAACTTCTCCCATTTCTGAGTACACATTTTGCAGTGCGCATCCCTCTGAAATAAACCCTGAAATCAGGTTTCAGAGAGGTGCCAGTTGCAAGGTATAAAGGGCAAAAGGAGTAAGAGACACGGTAACTTGCTAATGCAAAAGCGGTGTACTGAAAGTCACTTTTATTTCTTATTTATAATCTGTATGCGCACTCTGGATAATGGATGGCACTGCTCATTCAGTACTTTCACTTCAAAGCAGAGAGAAGGCATGGATGACAGGGCCGGGAGCGGGAATACAAAGGTACTAACAACAAGAGGAAAATGCCTGTTTACACGATTGCATTTGTTAGCACGCTCTCTTCAGATATTGTTCCCTTAGGAATAGCGAGACTATGTGCAGCGCGAACAATGATTTAACATCTGAAAATGGTACTTAAAGAGTTTCTGTCTGGTAGTAATGTGATGAAGGCTTCCAAAGGGAACCTGGGGACTTCATTTCTTCTATTTATCTATATGTCTCTCTGGTTTTAGTCGGCGGGTAATTGCATATTTAACCCCTCAAATAACTTTAACCCTTACTGTGCCAACTTTTTATCCTATACAAAACGTGCTTTTATCACAGCATAGGTAGACTTTAGGACTTCCTTGCCAAAAAAATCATTTAAATGTTAAAAAGTAAGTATACATTTACATAGATGGATGGATGGATGGATGGATGGATGGATGGAAAGAAGAGCTAGTAGTATTTTGTAATTGACTGTAGGTGAGGAAGTCTACCTTGCCTTCCTTACATGAAAAAAAGCCACTAAAAAGGAGACATTAAGAAGAAAGGAAAACTTTACAAAAATAAAAGGAAGAAAGAAAAATCAAAATAATGATTTCAAATTCATGTGGCCCTAAAGATGTAGGTTTCTTGGAAGGACTCAGGATGGCCACTAAACCAAGAGTATAAATTTGTGCTTGCCTCAGCAGTATTGTTTTCTCAGTAGTGGTCATTCTGGAGGACTTTTAATAGCTTAGTGAAACAAATATTAATGCAAATTGTATAATTACATGAAAATCACAAATTCCTCCAAGATGCAAAAACAATTTTTAGCTAAGAATACACAAGCAATAAAACATCCTATAGTCAAAAGCGGCACGCTCCAAGGAAGAAACCCTGAGACTGGATCCGAGCGACTTTCACAGTTTATTTTCATGGTATTTAAATTATGATACCAGTGGGTATTTTTAATTAGTGTGCACTTGTCTACATAAGCCATGTTGGCAAATTTGACTCATTCATACCGTAGTTGCTGTAAAAGAGGCCAGCACAGCCTGCAGGAATTAAAATTAAAAGTTTCTGCAAGCTGTTGTCGACATGACCATATCTCATTAACTTTAAAAATGGAGATTATTTGCCTGAAAGCTTGATTTGACTAGCAGTAATCAAATATTAGGCCCAACGGAGTGAGGGGGAGCTTCATTGTTGTGATATATACCGCTAAGTGTTTCGCAGTTCACTTTAAATAGCAGTATAAGATTTTTGTTTTGACAAAAGGAATAGGAAAGAGAAACACAGACATATGGCCTCGAAAGTATTATTAGGAGAGTTTTATTTTAGATTAAGACTCATTATTTACTAAGTTCGCTGAAGACAAATACGATTGTGCTGATTACTAATTCTTCTCTCATTAAGGATACAAATTAATTATCTAGAGTAGCTTCTACTGCTTCATCAAAGTTTAAATATTGGAAACAGGGTCTATTTCATGATATCTTTCTATTTTTCAAACTGATTAATCGGCATGAACCTCAAATTTGTACTTTGGATTCATCCCATTGTTTTAACTAAATATGATCAGGGAGGCTGCAAAAATTGTACATAAAAAGAACCAAAATAGAAGAGCCTCCTTCTTATCTAATCTCCTCTTTAAATAGCTTGTTATTTGATTTAGGTATCTGAACCAAAAATCTCTTTTTTTGTGTGCAGTAATTAAGGAGTCTAATGTGGAAAACCTAAAGTTACTGAAATAAGGTAGGCAGGCACCGTCTCTTTTCAGATTGTTTTATATTTTTACATGCACAAAGGAACATTTGTAATGCAGAAGGGTAAACTGTAAGATGAAGATACATGGTGGGGGGAGAGAAGGTGCAGTTAAACAAAAGACAGAAGATGAAGTCTCACGCCTTTTTATGTCTTTGAACTGAGAACATGCTCTGCATTTTACTAAAGGAACATGAGGCTAGAATGTAACTGGTTTTTGCATTAGGCTCTCCCTGGAGGTAGCAGAAAAATATCATGTCCCTGCATGAAATGCGAATGTGAAATCTACCAGAAAGAAATATTTATGACCATTTTATGCTTGATTAGGCTTGGATGACATCTGTTAGAAGACAGGGACTGGACAAAGAGAGAGACGCTCGGGGGCAAATGTTAACGGAGTTGTTTAGACGATGATAGGGCAGAGGCGTCCATTTACTGCCAGGCAAAACACAGGAATTGTGTTAGAGAGAGTGCAGCTGACAAGCATCCACTGTGATGCAGACCCTAGAAACTGACTCGATGAAATAGTCACATGCAGCTGTTGATCATTGCTGTGCTGCCTCAGTTGATGAGGTCGGTACTTTGAAGCCTGATCCAGTGACTTCCAGAAGCTGGCATCTTCATAACGTTACCCAAATGTGACTCAGCAATAAGAAAGCAGCATTTTCACTTTCTTCCAGTGAGTTTTGCACATTCTTCCTCCTGCAGACTTAGTAGTACCAGGAAGCATTTACATACTGCTCAGTAAAAGAATTAACTCACAAGCTTACCTCTCTATACCTTGCTTTGACCTAAGTTGCTTTTCTTATCTTACTTTCCTCTTTTTTTTTTTTTTAAAAAAGTATTCCTGTTGGTTCTATAGGAGCACTTCATTACTTTAAGCAGTGCAAATGTTTGCCTAAAAATGAAATAAAGTTTTCCAACACTGGCGAACATTTTATCAGTTGTTAAACATTTCAGGGCTGCACTGAGTGCTGCTAGTCTGTAGCAATGGTCCTACGCTAAGGAGAGGAATGAGCAGTCAGTTTTGAGCTGTTCTTTTCCCAGCTTCTTTTCCTGTAAATTTTCTCTGTCTGGAATGCTGATGGGAAATGTTATTTTGTTTTTGTTTGCAGCAGTTCTGTTGTTTTGATTTTGTCTGAGTGGTATGGAAAACAGTACGTCACTTAGAGTGGGTGTTTTGTCTACCGGCCATTTGGCCATTGTACATATATTTTTCATACTTATTACATGATGACAAGGGAACCAAAAAGGCACAATTTTCCAGTTGAATTTTTCTTTCCAGTTTAATAATACTGAAAAGAGAAAACAAAGTTAATAGATTTAACAGTTTGATGGTACTTACAATGTGATAACTGACTATAAAGTTTTCTTTCTTTCTTTCTTTCTTTCTTTCTTTCTTTCTTTCTTTCCTTCCTTCCTTCCTTCCTTCCTTCCTTCCTTCCTTCCTTCCTTTCTCTTTCCCTTTCCATTCCTTGTGTTTAGGGTGGTATTTACGTGAAGGTCAGACTAATGCATATATCAGTTTCTATAATAAACTGCATGTGGATAGCATTTCACATTTTTGCATAGAGTTGTGAAATGTAATTTAAGTAGTAAAGTGCATAAAAGAGCAATAAACAATTTTATATCATTCTTATGATTAGCTTGGGGTACTCTTTCCCTGGTTTTAGGCCACATGTAACAAAACCTTTACCAAAAATGCATTTTAATTAAAATGATTCAAAATGAAATTTGGATGAAAACCCAGAGCACAAATCTCAAAGAATAACTCCAGGCTGTTTACTGGTTCAGTTTGGACATGCTTTATCTAAAATCATTCTCCACATTTGCAGTGTTAAGGAACATATTGCAAGAGTGTAAAAGTTAGCTCTACAACTTAGTAATTTTTTAGTGTAATACAAAAATATAAAATGGAAATGATGATTAATTTTTCAATTTCTTTCTGCAGATATCTAATCATTGTACCCATGGACTGCCAAAGGCACCCATTAAAGATTTAAAATGCAAAAGGAAGGTAGACTCCAAAAGATGGGATTTGGGATTAAATAATGTAAAATAACTCCAGGGCAATAGTGAAGTTAGAGCTATTGGCACAATAAGAGGTTTTCTTAGACTTTTTTGAAATCCACTTAAAAAACTGACACCAACTTGCACACAGTGTCACAGATGTGATAGTAATAAAATTATTCATAACTCATCAAATTTTTAAGCCATTTTTATCTTATAGACATTGGCTTGTACTCATAATAATAATAAATAATAATTCAGTAAAAACTCACAACTGTTTTATTTCTACTTACAATATTTCCCTCTTATTAAAGGATTTTTGCCTACAATGTTACATCAATAAATGTTGCTTCTTCCTGGAGAATTGCAGTATTAGATAGGGAAATGCAGTGTTTGAGGGTCACCTGTGTAAGTACAGCATGATTTTCTTCAAATCACGGGAACTTTTATAATCCTGGAAGAAGGGGACATTGCCGCCTCGGTATATAAAAGCTGTCAGTAAGGTCCAGCCGGGCCTCTCCAAGCTCTGCTGTACTGTCTTTATCACTTTGCTCAGTTCCACATAATAACATCTTCATCTGAGATTGCTGTGGCACAGGGGAACTGCATTTGTTGATCAAATTTGGCTGGATAACACTGTGATCTCGTATCCTGAAGTGCGGAGATGTGCCTGGAATATGTAAGTGCAAAGCTGGCCTCTTGATTGATTGATTCTGCCTGTCACAGAACAAGATAACCGGATCAGTAAATACCCTGTGCACTTCAACATCATCTCCACAATCAAAAGTGAGGGCATCATGGGGCTGGAAAACACTGGGGCATGATGGGAATGCACACATTTTAGCAAGGATGGTCAGAAATGTGTATGTATATACACAAACACAAAGAAAATTCTTTGTGTGTGGTTTCTTATGCGAGAACAGCATAAAAAGAGTATTTTCTGTATGTTTAGAATGCTTCCTGGTTATAAAAGTAGAGTTTATTTTGCAACTGTCATCTTGGAGATGTTCAACATTTATCATAAAAACTTGTTATTTGAGTTTTGTTTACAGAGGAGATTTAGAATGCAGATTAGGGAAATGGAGCTGGATAAGAGGTCAGGAGTGGTCTCAAGCACAAAAGGAACTTGCACCCAAGATTTGCTCCTATTAAAATAAACTTTTTGTTTAAACAGATGGGCCAAACACATGTAAACAAGTTGTTTAAACTTTTACTAAATTCCCAAGGAGTGCCTTTCAAAATTAGTATGTGTTGCCAAATTTGGTGTTTAATTACAGAGTTCACGAAAAGTTTAAAGGATGGAACTGTGTGAATCTTGGGGAGATGGCGTGTTGACAGGCCACAGGTGTGATAGGTTGTTTGTGGTACCATGATGGTTTCCCTAATGGCCCATGTCACTGTGTTGTTTAAGCTGTCTCCTGTCTGTCTTTTCCTCCTGTCCGATTCCTTCCCTTAAGGCAAGAGCTGCCTTGTATTCTCATCTCTGCTTGTTTTCCTGAAAGACTGCCTGCTGCATAGTACCTGGGATATGATAGAGGTAAAAGAAGGAGGGTGCCAGGTGTTGGACTTGGTTAAATATGTCTCTAATTATTATTTCTCCTAGGATGTTACCAGTGTCCAGAATTGGAGTTCTGTCATGACTTAGAGTAATTTTTTTAAAAATTTGTTTTCTTCATGTCAAACAATCCAGTAAACCTTTTTTAGTCTTGTCTCCATGCTGAGTGGAACACTGGGATCAGGTGCTAAAACATGGTATGTCTGTTACCACCAGCGATATAGTTACCTGACAGAATGATGGCTCTTATTCTGCCACCTGGATGGTGCCTGATGGAGCCCTGTTGCCCACTTGAACTGGATTTTGCACAGTTGTAAGTGGGTCCTGACATTTCATGTGGCCTTTGGTTTTCTTAGATGCCCCTGGGGTGGGTGATGTCTAGACCATTCTAACAGAGGTGTTTTTTTGTTTTTTTTTTTTCTTTTGCCTTCTGTTTTGTTTGGCTTGAATTAATACCAACTGCCTGCCTCTCCTCAAGTTTTGCCCACATGTATCACATGGCAAATTTAAGGCTAGGTGCAGATTAGAACCAGTAATTAATTTGAGAAACTTCTGTCTCTGAAAAACATTCCTCCTGTAGAAGTATGCATTAAACATTTCAATAGAGATTTTTATATAGTGAAACCAGTCCTCACACTTTAGAAAGAATTATTACCACTTTTGAAATGTCTGGTTAGTCCTTAGGGACTTACTTATTTTTTATTCGAGATGATTAAAAATGCCTTTTGGCAGAATTGGCCTCCTCTCTTAATTTTTTGAATAACGAAAGCTTAAATGAGTTTAACGTTTTTGAAGCAAAAACAAAAATTTCTGAGGTGCTGATGATTTTAGAGAAGTCATTCTGGGAAACAGGTTTTGATTTTTTTTTTTTAAGAGTGGCATTCCCCTTCAATTTGGTGGAAGTTATTCCTAGTAACGTTTTATAAAATCATTTTCTTTTCAGGGTGTGTTTTATTTCCTTTCCATCCCTTTCAGGAAAGAGAAAGTGTTTTATTAGATATTTTTGTTTCAGTCCTTGTTTCCATTATTTTTGCCAGAATTCATGGGAGTTCACTTTCCGTTTAAATGCCTGAAATATTCCTTGAAGAATCTGCATTTTGGGACAGCTAGAAAAAAAAGCTATGTCAATTGGTTTAGGAATTAAAAAACAGTTGTTCCTTTGGTCATCATAACCCTCAACTTTTTACTTCACTTAAAATCTTGGAGACAGATAATTTGAAGTGTGATGGGCCAGGTGGGTGGCGTGGAGAGGGTGGTTTAAGTAGGAAGGTTAAAGTCAATTTTTGTTTACTATTAGTTGTATGATACAGCATATCTTAGTTTCCAAGTAAAGAGAGAAAGTAAGCTTTATTCATCTCAAGGAGAAATGGGTGGTGGATTTCTTACTAGAAAACAATAACATCCTCATAAAAAAATTGTATGCCCTTGTCAAATAGTCTTGGCTAGAAGATTTGGTGAAAATAATATTTTCCAGTTTGTGAATAGACTTTCTATATAAATGTGTTAGTCTTGGGAATGGATATTAGATGTTTCAGTTTTAATGCTATTTAGAGTTTCTAGCAAAGTGTGCTTTGTTTTGTTCTGAAGTCAAATGTGCTTTCTTACTGTTCCATGTTTGTGGGTAGCACCCATGTGTATTTATGTCCTTACATAGAAATACACCCATGTGTATTTATGACTTTCATGTGAAACAAACCTCTTTTTACTTTGGAATCAGACATATCTATTTCTTCACTTGCAGGTTGGGTTGATGGGATGGGATTTAGTTTTTATCCATGCAGAAGTCTACAGACAGAATGGGCAGATGTTCAGTCCTTGGTCCACCCATATTCATTGTGGAGAAGCAGAGAACCCTTCCTGGCCAATCTGTGTAGGCTGCTTTCTAACTTTTGTGATGGAAAAATTTTAAAATATCGATTAAAAATAGGCAAGTGCCTGAGCTCCATGAAAACTGGTGCTCCTAACTATGAGACTTGTTTGTTTTGGCTGGCCTTTATGGCCAGACTGACATATTTATGTAGAAAGCTCATATTTCACTTTAACATGGAATTTTACACATATGAATGATGAACTGAATAGAATGTAAGGTTGTGTTGGTATTTTTGTTGTCACTTCCTGGCATCTTCTGAAACGTGAGAAAAACTAGAGTAGACAAATTTCCCCATGGTCAATGCCTCTCCCCACCCCCCACCCCCATTCTTAGCCGTTCCAGTTTAGAAACAGCCGGATTCCCTGATAATGCTGTAGAGATGGGGCTGAGCAGCTGCCCATTTGCTATGCAAGAGAGTTAATAAAAATTTTCATTGCTAGGGGAAAGCTTATATACAGTAGTCTGTTTGTCCCATATTTCAGCCACCTGAGTCATAGCCAAAGAAGCAATTGTCTACTGCATATTTCAAACAGATGCTGAGGGTAGGAAGGGTGACTAGAATTCACAGCAATAAAATCCTTCTCTTGAAATTCCCTTGAAGGAAGTGAACTCATAAAATTTTTGCTGTCAAGTTATTTGTCCAGTCCTTTGAAGTATTTAACATTAATTTAGCCTACAAATCATTGGCACCTCAGTTTTTCACTGATGTATCAGAGCCTGTTAAAGACATACCCTGAATTTATCTGGAAAAATAAAAGAAATTCTGGAAGATTTGCTAATTTAACTGTGATTATGTACCTTGTTTTTATTGAAAACACTTTCAGATACCATCAGATTTCTGTAACTCAGAAACCATTCTTTTTGAGTTTGTATTTGTACACATGATTGCATTACACACATATTAGATAGAACATCTGCTTGCTTTTCCCAGTTTTTTTTCTTGTTGTGCCGATATATCCTCTAACAGGGAAAGACATACTGATGGTACTTGGAGGAATTATTCCGAAGTAACTGGAGTTATAAACTCTATCAGGAAGATTTTATGAAATGTGAAAAATAAAAATGGAGAGATTTACTTTAAGTATCTTGTGACCAAAATATATATAGATGTAGACAAGGCATCATCCCTTGCATGTGAGTTGAAGGGGCATTATGTTTCTCCCAGCTGCTTTTGGGTTTTTTCCCTATTTGTGGATATAATGAATAACGTAAAAAACTGCCTATTTCCTCATCTTTCCAAAATAGCAGACAGCCCTCTCTCCACCCTCTTCTTTGTAATTCCTTTTGATTTGAAAACTTTGAAGTATCTTCCTTCCTAAATAGCTCACAAGAGAACTGAGAGAAGGAATGTAGAAACCAATGAGTTAAATCAAGCTTGCAAGAGCTCAAAATGTGTGGCCCTTTCATTTTTACCTTCCAGTTTCATGACTTTTCTGAATGTCCTAGCTAAAATAATTCCTAAATGCACACTTATACACATGGCCATTCCAACATCTCATTTGATAGTTTCCCATTACATATAATTAGCTGGAATTCCCCCGAGTTACCTTTTAATTCGTTTCATGCCACTGAAAGAAAGTTCCAACAAGAGAAAGACCTTATCTATCATGATCTCTCCTTTATCCCAGTTACCTGGCATATAGTAAGAACTCAATAAGTACAGAATTAGAGTAGACAAGTATTCCCAAAATCTCAACCATTTTAATGATGTATGTCTTATGGGACTGGCTCCCTCTTCAACTAGACTGAAACTTTTCAGTGGATCTTATTGATAATGCTTGTTTCGGAAGAGATATAAAAACAAAGACTATGGGAAGCGATAGTTAATCAGAATTCCAAGCTAGTATTTAGTTACATTTGTCCTAGTATTTTGGCCAGGTTTCAGTTAGCTAAGTATCTCTTATACCCTATAATTTACTCTATAGTTTCAGCTTTTCAAATAATGGCTTGCTAATGGTAAATGCTGTTTAACTTTCTAATTCAGGAGAGCTACCTGTTCAGCAGAATTTTAAAAATTGCAAGTGATGATTGAAACCAGGTTAAAAAGCACTTAAGGTACATTTGGCTGTATGTTTGGCGTCTGCTTGGATCAGCCTGTGGCTATCATTATTCTTTTTGAATTTGAACATAAACGGTAAGAAGGGATTATTTTTATTAGACCCAGAACTAAAACTTAGCTTTATTAAGCCAACTTTTCCCTTTTATGGTAAGCAGTACATCCTTCTTTTAGCTTCTTCATCTGAATTGTTGGCTCAGTTTCTCTCTAGTATCCTCAACATACAGGTGCTCATAGCTATTGATTTTTATCTGTGAAGTCATTGATTACCTCATTTCCTCTAAGGATAACTCTACTGTTAAATCACACTGAAATTATCATAAATGCCAAACAAATCTGTTTCAAGTTGTCTTATTTATTTGCACTTATCAAAAACTTGATTATTTTCCTCAAAGTGCAACGCTCATCACTTGATTGTCTTGCTTCCTGTTTCCTACTGAACTGACTATAAATTTCATGGTGTGGCAGGCAGGCATCTTGTGAATTACAGGTGGCCACCTATGCTTTTCGTCTCCTTTTATCAAGAGATGGAGTCTGAGTCTCTTTTCACATCTACTCTGGACAACAGAATGCAGAAGTGACATTGTGCCCTGTCAGTTCTGGTGGCTTTTTCTTTGTTCTTGAGGACTGTGTTTGCCACTGTTGTGTAAGAAATCTCAAGCTGGATGATCAAGTAGGAGACTACGTGGAAAGAGAGGAGACAAAAGTAGGAGAGAGAGACAAATGGAAAACAAGCAAGATACATTTTGGAGGCTCAGAAAAGCTCCTGGCTGAATATGGTTGCATAAGTGACCACTACCCACCAACCAAAGAAGAATTACCCAGCTGAGCCCAGCCGACCCCCTGAATTTTAAGGAAAAGCAAATTATTTTAAGCTTCCTGCATTTTTAGGTGGTTTGTTACAACAGAATAGGTGGTTAAGCAAAACATGTTCAATTTACCCTTCCATCCTTACTCTTTGTTTTCTTAGGCTTTTCAAAAAATGTCAGCCAGGTTTGACTCAATCCCCCCAAAATGATCAGTGCTTCCCTTTGCTAATGCACATTTTTATACCTTGTTCTGCCATATTCCTTAATGACAGTCATCTCCCACTTCGCCAAGACCCTCAGGACACCATGATCTCTGAACCTTCTTAGATATGAATTATGAAAGTAGTTCAAGCTACATGGGCATGGTAGGAGCATCAGGCTTGGTTAACTGCAGTCTTCGCACCTTAACAACGTTGTGGTCAGTAATGGACCATTTATGTGACAGTGATCTCTTAACATCTTACTGAGCATTGCTATTGTAGCAGTTTTTGTGTGTATAATACCTATACCCTGTGATGTGGGGGGGGGTCAGATCATCTCACAACCCATTTCCCAGAACACATCCCCACAGTTCAGTGACAGAGACAAGCAACTCTTTTTAGGCAAGTAACACTCTCCGTGTGGATGTTCACTTCCACAACTGTAACATTACCTGGCTGATTTTCCTGTCTCATTCAGCCTTGATACTTTAGAACATACCTGGCCAGTAGAATATTGTGTGATGAAAGATAGATTAACGTAGTTCATGTTAATGTAGCTCTCCCTGGAGCTGGGCAGTGGCTAGTGAGATACTGGACATTTGAAGTGTAGTAAATGCAACTGAGGAACTGATTTTTAAGTATTATTTTAGTGTAATTAATTTAAATTTAAATTTCGTAGTGGTAGTTGCTATCACTTTGGGTTGTATAATTTTGGAATTCTCTGGAATAGAAATACAAGCAGCTGCCTACAGTATTTTCACTTAGTATCGATCAAAGTTTAGTGCTCGGTTTTCAGAAGATTATCTAAAACTTGATATTCAGGAGCAACTTTTAAGACAACAGACTCAAATGACCCCATGGCAGAAGTTTCCCTAGTTTCTGACCTCCTTTGTCTTCTCTTAAATTTTACTTGGTATTTAAAATCGTCTCCTCTTAGATCTGGTGCCAGACCTGCTTTCCTTTTCATAATGTAAATCATTGCTGCTTCTAATGCTCAAGCATAGGCCAAGCCTGGTGTGGTGTTGTAATTTTTCACAAAACTCCAATAGGCCCAAACGGAGGGGGGAATATCCACGCAGCAGTGTCAATTGAAAACCAGCCGGGTGGCAAGTGCAGTGCAGTGTAGTGAGAATGGAGCCGCCTTCGGCCCTTTGGATGATTGGGGACACAGTAGAGATATTGTGAAATTACCTTTTTTATTGGTTCTTGAGCCTTCTGCAGTAAATGCCTCTTCTTGAAGGAAGTGAAGAGAATCCTTGTGTTCAGCTTGAACTTAGGATGTGTGCATGATAGTTCCACACTCAATCTATAATTCAGCAGAATTGGAACTTGAGGGTTTCTTGCACTTGGGCTAATTTCCCTTGTGAGCATAATTATGTTAATCAGGGCTTCTTTTCTCTTGGTGATATTTACTGTCATCTTACAAATCAGTGGGAAAGATGTGTCCATGTTGTTGCATTATGATGTAAGGCCACCAATAAACCTATCCTGTGGATCTTGATAAACCTTAGTTTTGTTTTTTCCTCTTGCCAAGTAAAAAGAAGCATATTAGTAAAGCCTTACCAAGTTTTATGAGCTGGAAGTTGATATATTATGCCAAAATCTGACGAAGGGCACTTGGTCTGCTCTCCACCTCTGTGTCTCCAGAAAAGGCTGTTTATAATCAAGAGAATGGGTTACCTGTGTAAAAAGCCCTGCCAGAACAGCCTTCCTGGCCTCTCTTGATACAGTCTGTCTGGTCAGGAAATGCCTCCCCCGTCTCACTGAATCCACTTGCTCACTCTTCCTCCTGCCACAATTTACAACAATTTCCTCCGTCCTCTCTGGTCATAGAAAGTAACTTGTTGGCATCTCCTTTGCAATAACCCATCATATACTTGAAGGCAGTTATTAAGTCAGCCCTTAGTCTTCTCCTTTGTAGGACCACCATGACCCTTTTAACCCTCCCTCAGAGGCTCCATTTTCCATTGTCTTAATCATTTTGCCTGCCCTTCTCTGGATTCTCTCCAACCTTTTACAGTTTTCTGAAAACATGGGATGAGAAAGGAGATCCTTTGTGCACTCCTGTTTCTACTGATTTTGAAATCTTCAGTAGGAGTTTCCTTTTAATTTCGAAGTAGTTTTCAAGTATTTCTTTCCACATTCAAGCCAAACATTCCCACCTTAATGAAGTTGGATTCATGATCAGTATTCACATTTTGGAGGTTAGGTTATGGGGGTCTGTGGGCTGAAAAACCCCAGGATCAAATGACTTCATCTTTCAGTCTGTGTTAATCTGTATTTTACTTTGGGCTCTGTTTAGATTTACCTTTCCTGTGTTATTTGTGTCGGGGCTTTCTCTCAAACATCTCTTGCCATGTGTGAAAAGCTCTGGAGTTTGCTCAGGCATAGTAGAAAGGGTGTGTGCTTTCATTGTGGAGCTTGCCTTGGCCTCACTGTCTCTGCCCAACCTTGCTTTGGTGCCTGTGTCTCCACACCTTAACAAGAGTGGCTCAGAGGGGAGAGTTTGGAGCCCCTTGACTTTGTCTGAGGTTTTTTCCTGGGTATTTCATCTTATATCTCCTATTTTTATTTCTTCTAACAAACTCAGACTCTCCATTTACCATCTTTATTTTTTCAGTCTACTATGTGATTCTTTGTTTCCCACTTGAGATTGGAAGCTTCCTGTGGGTTTAAAGCTTAACTAGGTCCTTTAGCTACCCCAGCATCACTAGCATGTAATTAACTATGGTCTCTTGATGGGAGGTGGAAAGGAAGGAAGAACTTGGTATCAGAAGGCTGATGTTCTTGACCTAATCATGCCACTAGTTCACTGGGGAACATTGGGCAACACCTCAATGCCACTGGCGTCATTTTCCTCTTGTCTTTAATGAATAGATTAAGCGATAAGTTCTAAATGTTCCAAAAACTAAAATGTGGCTCTCATAGAGGAAATGAGTGTCATAGTGGTCACTAGAGACTGGGACTGGCAGGGAGAGGGGGACGGAAGGAAGTTTGACAAGGGACACCAAAACATAGTTAGAAAGGAGGAGTTAGTTTTGGTTTCTATAACACATAAGGTATTGTTTCATTTTGTTTTGTTACTAGAGATTGAACCCAGAGTGAGCTGCATCTCCAGCCCATTTTAAAATTATTATTACTATTTTTTGAGACTGTGTCTTACTTGATTGTCAAGTTGGCTAGGCTGGGCTCCAGCTTGCCATCCTCCTGCCTCACTCTCCCAGAATGCTGGAATTATAGGCCTGCACCACCATGCCTTGCTAAGTAGAATAACCATAACCTACCACAATTTATGATGTATTTTAGAATAGCTAGAAATGTATGAAATTTCCTAGCACATACAAATGATTAATGTTGGATGAGATGAAAGTGCTTATAGCCCTGATTTGACCACTATACATTGTGTACATGTATCCAGTTATTGTGCTCTACCCTGTAAATAAATATAAGTATTACTTACAGGTTTTTTTATAAAGTTCTGTAAGTCTCCTCAGTTCTGCCCCTTTACAGCTATATATTCAAATTTAATGATCTCAATTCTATATCTTTTTGGGGATGCAGGTGAGTGGCAGCATTTCTATTTGTACTTAAGAGTCATCCATTTCCAGAATAAACTTGTTCAATCTGTCTAATATTTTGGTGCTATTTTTGTTCCTGGGTCCAGAATACTATTATTGAAAAGCTCTTCAGAATTAGCATTCAAGATTGTCTTTTCTGGGTTCTACTCTTTTCCAGCCCTAGCCTTTTCTCAACCTTTTCAGCTGTCTCTTCAGCTGTGTGTCCCAGCTCTCCAGAAACTTGTAGTAAAATCTGTGCTTGCTGCTTGCATCTTTGTGCTTCTGAGGTCTGCAGCCTAGGGTAGGTCCTGACATGAAGCTACTTGGTGCAGTAACTGCAGATAATGTCCTCAGCACTGGAGGCTCAGGGTCATCATTCCACCTGTGCTTTTCCTGTACTGCTTGGCAGTAGCTAATGTCTCTCTGCCTTGACCTCCCTCTGGTTGCAGTATTGAGAACTGAACCCAGGACCTTTGAACTGGGCTACATCCCCTGCCCTATTGTTTTTGTATTTTGAAGCAGTTTCTCACTAAGCTGTTAAGTTTCCCAGGACAGGCTGGAATTTGTGATTCTTCTACCTCAGCCTTCCAGATTCCTGGGATGCTGCTGCTGCTGCTGCTGCTAATTTGTACTGGGATTCAAACTCAGGACCTTGCACTTGCCAAGTGCTTGTACCGCTGAGTTATACATTATGGTCAGGCACCACCATAGTCAGCTAGTCTTTCTCTTTATTAGGCTTTGAAACTGAGTTTTCCCTTCATCAACTCTTGAGTTACTAAGGGAAAAACTCAACAAGCCTTGGGCTTGTCCTCCTTTTCTACCTTGATGGGCGAGTGTCCCATTCTGGCCCTGTGAAGAGGGCAAGCTAAACCAGTGCAACTGTGCAGAACCTGAGCAGCCCAGGAAGATCATCAGCTTCCTTTCCTTTCCTGTGGGTTTGCACTTCGTGGAAGTGTCAGCCCCATGCCAGAAAGCTACCTACCTATTTTCATAAATTTAGGTTGTCATACTTGCTCTCAGACACTAAAGTCAAATGGCTTTGATGGTGTTAGGTGACTAGTTGTATGTAGCTTTTACTCATCACAGGAAAGCGTGCCCCCCCTTTGTCTTCTGCCATGCATGACAGGATACAGTTCCTGTAGCCCCCTGAACCCTCCTGGTCTTTACTGCCTCATGACCGTACATCCTGGCCTCCTTCCCCCTAAACACCCTTCTCTGTACTTTTTTCCTCCTGGAACCACAATACTGCTGATACATGGTGCTTGTCCAGGGGAGGCTTGAGGTGCCTCCACCTGTCTGTGCTCGGTGCTGGATGTAGTCAGTGCTGAGTGCGCGAAGGAGGAAAGAGATGTGGGAAGAAAGAAGTAAAGGAGGAAATGGAGAAGGAAAGAGGAAAGAATTGTTCCACATTTCTTGAAATTGTTTTCCTTTTTCCTTGGAATGCTTTGCTCTCCAAGATCACTCATCAGTCAGCAATTCTCTTGACTGTTCTGCCAGTTAAGTTCAGCTCTGAACTGTGTACCCATCATCTGAGAGATTGAGAAACCCCCACTGGGCCTTGCTTCCCTCACCAAAGTTCATGGCCAATCTGTTTTTATTTAGTAAATATGGGCTTGTTCTCACTGACTGTCCACAGGCACTGTGGAAAAGCATCCCTTTGCTTCACAACAACCCATACTGCGGGGCTGCCTTCCCTCTTCCACTTGTGGTTCATGAATAGAGTTTGTACTGATGTTGAGAAAGAATGTGCATGGAGTCAGGCAGGAGGTGTGCAGCATCCTGAGCCTACTCCCAGTGTCCTGCACTAGAGGCAAATAGACCGAGTCTTTGCAACTGAGAATGTTGTTGTTAGAGTGGGACTGAGAATAAAGAGGCCAAAGGCTTGAGTCTTTTCTATAGCACAGGTCTGCTGAGTGAAACCTGAGATGGCAGGTGGCACACATGATTTCTTTTCATGCTGTTAGCACAGCTAGTTATTGCATAGATCTGCTAGTGGTGATCTGTCCAGCATGGTACTGTGTGGCACTGAGTGTGTGAAACATGGCTGGCTGAGACGTTTGTAAGTGGAAAATACACTACACTTTTTTTTTTTTTTTTGGGCAATACTAGAGCTGGAGCCCAGGACATTATACATGCTAGGCAGATACTCTCCCACTAAGCTAAGCCCCTAGGCCCACAGTGGATTTTAACTACCTGGTAGACACAGTGTTTTTAAAAATGCAAAAATAAACTATAAATGGTAGCATACACCTTTAATCTCAGTTCTCTGGGAGAAGGAAGGAAGGAAGATCACAAATTCAAGCCCAGTCTGGGCAACTCAGTGACTTAGTGAGAGCCTTGAAAAGGGTTGAGGATGCAGCTCAGTGTAAAGGCCCCAGGTTCAATCCCCAGTACTGCCAACAACAACAAAGGCAAAATATCTCACTGACAGTTTTATGTTGACTACACGTTGTAGTGGTTATGTTTTAGAGTTACTAGGTTAAATGAAACATTTAACATTAATTTTACCTGTTTTTTTTTTCATTTTACTATCTTTAAATAGGGTTACTTAGAAAATGAGAAGTGCAGTGGCTCATACTGCATTTCTCTTGGCACGAAGGGATGACTATGAAGTTGTGTTTCAGATGAACCCAAGCACTGCTTAGTTTATGTGGACCTTCCTTCCTTCCTTCCTTCCTTCCTTCCTTCCTTCCTTCCTTCCTTCCTTCCTTCATAAGGACATATACTTAAGACTGGCATAGACTTGAGTTCCAGTCTATGCCACTGGTGGCCTGGGTTCCATCTTGAAGTTTGAACCTTGAAATCCTCCTCTGCATCAGTCATGATGCCTGACCTCCCCATGGGGAACCCTGATGTAACAGTGATTTTCTGGTAATACAATGAGACATTTTGGTATTGTGATAGAATAATTATATTTTACCCCAATTAACAAGTTTTAAAATACTATCTTGAAATTTTATTGCAATGTAAAAAAGCAAACAACCTACCCCTTGGCTCCTGTTACAATATGTCTGCCAGCTGCTAGTCATGGAATTACAATAGCTAATGTTCCCCAAGAGCTTCATGCCAGGCAGTTTGCTGTCTAGGAGTTACCTCATTTGATCTTCACAACAACCCCAAATAGAAAAGCCTGTACTTATTTTCATTTAATAGTTGCAGCATCTGAGCCCCAGAGAAGTTAGGTGGCTTGATGAGGGTCACACAGCAAGTAGATGGTCAACCTGGCATTGAGCCCAGGCACCAAATTCTGTGCCTCCACCCAATGTTGGTCACCAGTGAGTAGACAACGGAACAATAGATGCAATGACAAGTGAATAATGACAGGAAATGTGATTTTCGTGAACTTCTGTTCCTGTGACTTTATAGTGTATACCTAAAGTATTTCCCCTTCAGGTGTTTGTCTTAGTTTGTGTAGTGCATTGAAATATAACCTGGTCATAGAGTTTTCATCACAGTATACATTGATCTCCAGGCATTCTACACGTTTGAGAAATTCCAAAGTAGGGAAAGAGTACATTTTAGTGACCAAAAATTTAATTGTGACATGGTGACCATAGTTAATAATATTTCAAAATTGTTATAAGAATATTTTTATGTGTTCTTATCCCAGGAAAATGATAGGTAGGTGAGGTGACCGATATATTAGTTAGTTCAATATAATTTTTAACAGTTTGTGTATATATCAAAGCATTACATTATATCCCATGAACATACAATTATTACTTGTCAATAAAAAAGAATACAAGGAAGAAAGCAAAAAAGGAATTTCCCAGAGAGATTTCTTTGGGAAGTAAAATGGGTTACGCAGTATCTAGACTACAGTAAATCTTCTGTTCTTGAGAGCCAGGTCTCACTTCTACATAGTCAAATGGTACCTAGGACTACACATCATATATGGATAGAGTAAGGATTCAATAAATGTTATTTATTAATGTTTATTGCAGTGCTTCTGAAAACACACCTTTAGAAAGCAAAACATGCAGTATTTAACATTTACTGTCATTTGTGCCATTAGATTGTCCAACTTGTGACGTGGGTGTGCTATCTCATCATGTATCATTGTTTCTTAGAAAATTACCTTTGATCAGAGTTGAGCTCTGAATGGATTAGCCTTTGTTGGGCTGGAATCCACCTCTTTAACTCTGCGGGACACACCTATATCCTGGCAGGTCCTACTGGGCAGGTCAGTGATGTGTATCTTTCTTTCAGTGTGTTCCATGTTTAACCAGGAGGATTAGAAGACATTGATGTAGTATTTTCCTTCCAAGTAAGGCACAAATGCTGCCTCCGAGGTAAGGGTGGGAGGCTGTGGTCAAAGTTCAAAACCATCAGATCTTTTAGGAAGTTGAAATGTGTTTATGTATTTTGAAAGTGGCTGGAATCATGAGGAAGAAATATCTGTGGGCCTGGAAAAGTCCCTGAAGAATATTTAATTTACCAATAAAGGTCTAGATGGATGAGAGCCGAAATAAAACGTTGCTGCTATGGAGGTCTAACTTTTAGTCTCTCCCTCCCCATCCTGTGGACGCATCTGCTGATCTGAGCTCTACTTCTGAGACACTGCAGGGGGTGGAGGAATGTGGTCAGGAGACCCAGTGGGAGGCGCCTCCTGCTGGGACTCTGTGTCTCCAGGTGTGCTCTGTGCCTTTAACTGGCTGTTCAGCAGAAAGCAGGATGTGCTTATCTGTACAACCACAGCAATTGTAAACACTCAGTCACAAAGTTCAGCTTTCTGGTTAGATGGGCCAGCCTGGGGATGGGGAAGCTGGCAACTTGGGGATGTCTCTCCATGTGGGGAGGAGGATGGAGAACTTTCAGAGGACCTGCTGGGTTCTTTGATGGAGACCTGTGAACAGGAAAAAAGGACTGAAAGAGGGAAACTTTCATGCCTCCTCCTGCTTTGTTGTTGCGGATGGTTAAACTGAGGCCCAGTGAGCAGGAATATCAGTTTAAATAAAAGAAACTGCTAACCCTTGTCATAGTCAAAGGCACCTGGAGCTGTCATAAATGTTTCTTTGCTTTTTCTCATTTAATGGTCTCCACAGGTGTTTAAAGTGGGTATTACCCTTATACTCATTTTCTCATAGGAGGAAACAGTGTCTGAGAATTAATTTCTCTAGGTCAAAGGACCAGAAATTTCCAGAGCTAGTGTACAGGAGCCAGTTCGCTTGTCAGCCAGTGCCATCTCGTGCTCACACTGTGGCCTCCTCTAGCTGGCTGTCTCTGACCGAGCTCAGCCTGGCTCTTAGGGGCCTGGTCACATGCTGTGTAAGATTTAAGCTAGGCCTTGTGCCGCATGCCTATAATCCTAACCATTCTGGGTGGCTGAGAAAGAAGGATCACAAATTTGAACACAGCAAGTTTTTACATGTTTGCATTAATTCTTCATTATTGTTTAACAAATCACCAGAAGTTCAGTAGCTTAAAAAATACGTATTTCTGACCTCAGTTGCTGAGGAGTGCAGGCATGGCTTCTCTGGGTTTCTTGGTGCTTTCTCACATATATGTGAACAAGGTGTCAGCCAAGATTTTGAGCTTTCCTGAGGCTTAGGGTTCTTTTCTACACTCTTGGTTGTTGGCCAGCTTTACCTTATTGCAATGGAAGGATCCAGCTTTTGAGCTTGTAGAGACCGCTCACTGTTCTTGGCCACATGATATTCGCCATAGCATGGCTATGTGTTTCTTCAAGGTCACAGAAAAATCCCTCTGCCTTCATTGAGAGTCCTAGTTCTTCTGTTTAGTGTCTTACTAAGCTAGGCCTACCACAAAAAATCTCAATGTAGACTCAACAGGTCAGGAGCTTTAATTACACTGCCAAATTCCACATACTAAAATCAGTGGAGGATAGTCCACCATATTTACAGGCCCTGCCTATACTGGAGGGGAGGCTAAATACAAGGTGGAAATCATAAAGGGTCCTTACTATTCTATTTGCATCAGTCCCCATACTTAATGATTTGCTTTTCAGTGTCCAAGAGGAGAGGAGAGGAGAGGAGGGGAGGGGAGGGGAGGGGAGGAGAGGAGAGGAGAGGGAATTAGATGAACTGTAGAACTGCAGTATTGTGAGAGTGTGGGCAGAATGAGAGACAGAAAAAGGAGAAACAGTATCATAGAATTCATGAACCCTTCAGCCCTCTATGTAGAGCTTGCCTCTGGTTTTTCACCTCTGGACTCTGAAAGAGGTTGTCTATCATCTCTGTGCCTCGGTTTCTTCATCAGTAAACTACAGATAATGAAATGTCCTAGCATTCTGTGCTAATGAATGAATAGCATACAGTAGAGTTCGGCATATAGTAGGACTTGTTGGATGTTACCTGTTAATATACTTGGGTCTGTGGTTTGAAGGGCATAAAGAGACAAGGAAGTGTGGAGAACTTATTTTTGTAATGTTGCTGGAAACATGTGCCTCTGAGGTCATGTCTAAGGAGGGTCACATTGTTAGGGTGGATTCAATGGACGAAAACTTTAGAAAATTGCAAGTCAGAGTTATATAGCCAGAAGAATCTGTAGGAAAGTTTAGGAGTATTTCCAAGCATTGAGTTTGTGGAGAAGAACCCTAAGCCTTTGGGCAGATCACAGGTGCCTTGATTGTGTGAGATACTAAGTAGAAATCCAGCAAACCCATCAACTGCAGAAGGGATTAAAAAAAAAAAAGATGTCATATTTTTATACAATGGAGTACTACTCAGCTATAAAGAAGGATAAACTTGAGGCTATTATAGGTAAATGGATGCAACTTGAGGCCATACTGATAAGTGTAATAAATCAGACTCACAAGTGTAAATATTGTATTGTCTCCTTAGTGTAAAAAACTGAAAGAATAAATATGATCCAAAATGTAAATAGGTATTGTGAAAGGGAAAGAAACTGCTCAAAAGGAAAGAACAATGGGATAGGGAAAAGGCGAAAAGAAAGAAGGGAAAAGATTTATATATATACATACATATATATATGTATGTATATATATTATGTAATCTTATATAAGACTATTATATACAAGATTATATATATATGTATATATACACATACATATATACATACATATAAAATACTACTAATCTCTTAGTTCATTAAAAAAATGGTTTGTGCTTTCATTGTTTGATCTTTTTTTTTCATGCCTGTATCTTGTAATCTGAACAACTACTTTGAAGGTATGCATAAAAGTATTAACCATGGTTAAATCTCCTGTCATGTTGTTTTGAAATTCTGTATCATAGTTTTTATTCTTTTTTGTTAAAAAGAGAAAAAGAAATGCAAGGAAGCCATGCCTGGATTCCACAGAAACTGGGAGTTCATAAATATGCACTTTTTAAACTACTATGCTTCAAAAGGACCAGTACTCAGTTTCCTAGCCTTCAGGTTTCTAGTGTGTAGAGTATGGCAGAGGGAAAATGTTGGTCTTGGGGGAGTGGCAGATTATTGAAGGCCCCTATTGGGTTTAAATTCTTTTGGCAGATTTTCTGATCCATATATAACCAAAGAGTAATTAAGTCTTTTATTAGCTCTGTGCAGGTAAAAAGGGCAAAAAGATTTTAAAAAGAAGGAAAAGAAGAAAAGATTTTCTAGACATGTATCCAGAAAGAGAACAAAAGTTTATTTTCCAAACTACTGGAGTTTATATGTATGTCTTTCAACATAGTACAGAGATGGTGGCCATATGTGTTGGAATTGAAATTATCTTTTGTATCTGCTTCCAAGTGATCACTTTTACAGCTCTTTTCATATAAAAGTGGGAAGGAACAAACTCAGTAGCCTTTGGGTCATTAGACAGGTGGACAAAAATGAGCAGAATTAAGTTTCCTTGTTTTATGTTTCTAGTTTCCACATTCTCCCTCCTCCCTACCTTGTTCTTCTCTTGAACTAGGCAGCCTTCCTAGCGTACTGTGTATCCAGTACAAATACTAATAGATGCTAGTTTTCTATGAGCTGCATTTTGGGTCTTGAAGAAAAAAGTCAGTGAAGTACAGCACTCAGTATCAGCCCATAGCATGTATTTTGCAGGAACTTGAGTGTATTGCTTAATCTCTCAAATGCAGTTCTGTCCTGGATTATAGTTGTCCCATTTTATTGCTGGGGAGACTGAGGTTGGAATAATTGGCCCAGTGTTAAACAGTGGTTAGTACTAAGTGGAGCTCTAAAGCCAGGAGTGATACATGCTGAAGCCTGTGCATGAAGCAGCAGTGTAGGCAGCTGGCCCATCATCAGTAATTTCAAAACTTGGAGCCCACTCCTGCCTGGCTCCCTGTCATTCCTTCCTGCTGTCCCTTGAGTATAACAAGTACTTAACAATCTAAGGGGGCTCTCAAAAGCTGAACTTAAAAGGTGGGAGTAGCTCAACTCCTTTGGGAGTATTCATCTTGGGGAACAGGAAGAGAAAAAAAAGAGACCATAACAGAGGACATAAAAACCACCGTACAAATCCTCAATGTGAAGCTAGAAGAAAGCTGTATTGCAAGTGATGCTTCTAATCTGCTTGTGGTAAAGATTCATAACTGGAGAATAAGTATGTGATGGTTCTTCGTTGCAGTGTAAACTTAACTCATTAATTTAAATTACAGTGCCTTTTTAACAAGATGAGGAAACTATAATAAGTAATGGTTCTTGTAGAGAATGTGAAAAAAATGTTAGAAATCTGTGCTTTGGGAAGCTGGAGAATGTACTTATAGTTAAGGATTAATTTTCACTCACAGAGATCAAAAAGGTCTCAATGAGTAAGATAAGTATCGAGTTTCAGGGATGTATTTTTTCCCCTCCTGCCAGACTGTCTGAAACTTATCTCAAGTATCATGGTAAAAAGAGAAGTGGCGGGTAGACACAAAAATGTAATAGATATATTTTAGGGATAGAATATGAACTGCCTTTCTAAATGCATATCAGAAGGAGAATTTATTCCAGTTGAGTAGGTTTAATGATATAATTTTACCATATTAAATCATAATTGCTCTTTAAAAGAAAATAGAGATGCATGCATTTGTGCAACTAGGGCATCCCATCCAACCACATCCGAGTGACTGCTTCCCTGGTACTTGTGGATTCTACCCTCAGCTCACACCAAGCTCAGCTGTGGGATTCCTTTTGAAATTGAGTGGGCAAGGGGGAAAGGAAGGACAGTCAGTCTGAGAAATAGAGACTGCATCAGACAAAACCCATGGCTTTGACAAAACCATTATCTGCTCATGGACGTACAGCACCCCGACTATCCAGAACAAAGCCAAATTCACTTTAGAAGTTAGGTCAGGAAAGGTGGGTTGTAGTGGCACATACCAGTCATCTCAGCTACCTTGGAGGCTGAAGCAAGAGGATTGCTTGAGCCTCAGAGTTTGAAAGTAGCTGCAAAATAATCAGATTCTGTTAGAGAGAGAAATAGGAAGAGTGAGTGCTGTATTACTAAGGGGCTAAATAATATGCATTGTTATGGAGGTGGTGGTTATTTTAATGTATATTGATAGGCGCTGTTGTTGAACTTACTGAACTTACTGAAGTAAGTTCCAACTTCCTTCTCCTGAACATTACCTAAAGACAGGTGAGGCAGAAGAGTCAGGAAAGGAGGACAGAGAACAATGAGAACAGGCTATTGATTATGTTTGATCAAAATGGAATTGAGTTCAAATAATGTATTTTACTGTAAGAGTATCTGACTTTGCATCATGAACTGAATTAGATGGAGACATGATTACCTGTTCTTGTGAATATGGACTTAAATATCTGTCTTTTTTTTAATAGCACAAAAAAGTACTCAGCTTATCCGACTAATAAAAAGTAACAAATGTCATGTTTAAAAATATTTTTATTATCTCTTAAAAAATACTACTTCTTACATAAAAAGACTGTACCATGTTTCATTGAGGCTTTTGTAAACTTTTATTTTCTAAATCAATAATAATCATGCAAGCCAATTAATAGATAATGATTTCTCATGTGTTTTAAGAGGTATCTCAATTTTGGAGGTGTTATAATAGATTTAAAAAGTACACCTTAAAAATCTATTAAATACTGCATTAAGCTTACTTATAAGTTATAAAACCTAACAGAAGAAGCACCCATGAACACTTTCTTTCCCAACCGAAATACTGCCCTTTATCCATAACTTTTATTTTTTACAGAGCCCATTTGGTAAGCACTCTTTTTCTGAACTTTGAGTTTATTATTGCTTTGATAGAACCTACTTAACTCTCTTTCTTACTAAATTGTGAACTCCCTGAGGATAAAAGCTGTCTGTTTTCTACCACTTTATCTTCAGTGGCTAACACAGAACCTGGCCCAATAAATGTTGGGCAACTGTTACTAATTATATAGGCAGATTCTACGTGAGGCATATCCAAATTGTCTTTACCCTTCACCGTCTAGTTTAAACTACTTCCTCCAAGATCTCTGACATCCACAACTGGAAATGATCTTTTCATTTTTTTGAATTCCTAGTAAAGTTTATCTCTATTCCCCAAAGAGTGTGTTTACTGCCTTCTCCTCTGGAATATAGTTCTTCATGCACATTCCCTTGCACGAGGCTCACAAAAGTGGGGATTTTGCTGCCTTGTAGTTTGGGACCCTCCTAGTGACTGGCATAATAATCACTGAAAGTAGATTCACATATTTGTAGTACTTTATATATTCTCACTAAACCTTCATAAATTGAGGTCAGTGTTATTACTGTTCCCATTTATCAGGAAGACTGGTGTTCAAATCAATTAGTAAATAAATTTTGAAAGAAGACAGTGCTATACCCAGATTATTCTGCCTCAGCACAGTTCAGGTTTTTCTTGTCACTAAGGCCTGCAATTAACTCTATGTGTGTGTTTTTCAGATATAAACAAAAAAAAAATTTTAAAAATCCAAATAAATGCAAATTTTTTCCTAAAAGTGACCCTGAGCAATTTATTTTAATGTTGTAAACATGTTTATTTTCTTACATATTATGTTTATGTTGGATTTTGTATATTCCCTTATTGATTTATAAAAGATATGTATGTACCATAAAAGTTAGGCCTTATTTGCAAATATTTAGTTAGGCTCTGATATGCAAATATTTTCTCACTCTTTCAATAATTTTTTGCCTGTTATTTTAGCCACATATAACTTTAGTATAATTTTTTATCAAATACTTCCTTCTGCTTCCTAATTGTTTATAATTATGTTTGGAAATGTTTTCCCACTTCTGAGATGACAAGAATAATACCTGTTTTTTTCTGTTTCAAATATTAAGAGTAAGTGCCAGTAAGACTAGAGTCTTAGAAAAACTTCCCTAGCTTGGCACAATCATTTATTCGTTTGTTGTAGATACATGTTGATGTAGCTACTGTTGTAGACAGAATGAATAAAGAGTAGAAAATGTTCTTGGTTTTAAGAGAAGTTATAGTCTGATCAAGAGAAATGAATATCACGTAAGTAATCAAATCGTTAGACATGATATGATTAGAGTGGAATTGCTGAGAGGACTGGGAAAGAGTGATGAGGCAGGAATTGGGGAGAGGATACTGTGTCCAAGGAGGTGGGATTTCATCTGACAGCTACTGGTTGCACTGCCAACTGTGTTGCCATACAAGGAAGGGCATTCCTGTGGAGGGAACAGCCCTGACCTGGGAAGGGGAGGATGAAGACCGCCAGACTTTGGTTCTGAGGGCAGGTGACATGAGATCAAGGCAGAGAGGAAGGTGGGGGCAGCACCCTGCCTGTAGCAGCTGTGCTATAGAATTGAGCTTTTATTCTAAGTGCAATGGGGAGCATTTGCAATTATATAACCTGATGTGCGTTTTCAAAAGATCTTTCTGGCAGCTGTGTAGAGAAGAGATTTTGAGGGAAAAGCAGAGAAGCAAAGAAAGGGTTACATAGGAAAAAATGTGCCACTTGGGAATGTGGTGAGTAGATCTATTGCTAAAATGAGACTTCTACCACTTACGGGACAGCACCATTGTGGCTGCTGAGACACCTGGCAATTCAGGCATTTGGATTAAACAGAAGTTCAAACCTGGAGCAAGAGAGGGTTTCATGTGGGTACTGCTCCAAGGAAAGCCGGGCAGGTGACACCCTTGCATGCTTAGCCAGCAGTCAGAGCCCACTTGCTAGTGATGGATGGCTTCACATTGTTTGGAGCAGAGCTCAGAGGTGGGCAGGTAGATGCCGCAGCCTCTGGGGACCACGGAGTCTCTGGACTTGTCTCACACACTTTGTCTTTCCCTTAGTATTCTAGCCAGAATATCAACTTTGCATTCTAGCTGTGGTGCTGCACAGAAATCTTACTATTGTTACACATGCTCTTATTCTCAGTCTTCATATTGATATTTTTACACATTTTAAACTCAGAGTGCCTTGAATTTTGAGGAAAATGAGACCATTAAAGTAGTTTGTAGGCCATAGTGAAGGATTTTTTTTAAGAGTTGAAGGAGTGTGACTCCTTGCAGTTTATTATTATAACCCTGTTTCATGAAGATCCACAACCATTTTTGCCTAGTCAGAGTTTAAGATTTTTGCCTTTGATTTTGCAAATGCTTCTTCTCCCTGACTTCCAAATCTCAGGAGACAGCACAAGTTCCCTTAGAAAGCATACAGGGTAAACTAACCTGTGTGTGTGTGTGTGTGTGTGTGTGTGTGTGTGTGTGTATGTTTCTCAGGTGCTGGTTTTCTGTGACATTCTTGTGAAAAGGCCTGGTATTGCTAAGTCATTTTTTAATATAAGGAGGTCCATGTTTGGGCATTGAAATTAATTTCCCTTATCTCGCCATATAAATAGCCACCCTGGATTCTTTGATTTATTACCTGGAGTGGTTCAGTGGCACTGAAAACAGAGGATGGGAAGACATCACCTTTACATGGCATCATTAGTCACAGCATTAAAAGCATCACCCCGAAAGGGCTGCTTTGCCTGTCTCCCGCCATGCCTTGTTTCCTGCTTGTGTGCTCTGGACACTGGGCCGTCCATGGCTTCTGGTGTGCATTTTTCATTTCCTAGTAAATTGCTCCAAGCATTCTTTCTGTCTTTCCTTCCTAACGTCAAAAGAACTTTCAAAAATGCAAATGTAATTCCTGATTAAAGATAATCAGATGGGAGGAAATAGTCTTAAATCACATCTCCAAAAAAGGACTTGTATATAGAATACATAAAGAACCCTCAAAACACTACAGTAACAAACAAACAAACGAAAAGAAAACTCCAACATCCAAATAAGATGTGAGCACAAGACCTGAACCGAAATCTCAGCAACAAAGATACACCAAAGGCAAATGAGCATATGAAAAGTTGTTCTACATCATTAGACTGAAGGGAAATGCAAATTAAAACCATGTTGAAGGGGAAACAAAAAATATCCAGGATGAGCTAACACTACATGCTTATTAAAATAGCTAAAATAAAAGCCACTGGCAATACTGAAACCAGGAAGGGAATGAAGGCTCCTGTATTCCTAATGGAAATGCAAAATGGAGCAGCCACTTTGGAAAGTACTTGAGCAATTTCTTAAAGAGTTGATGTACAGATACCATACTACCCAGTACTTGTACTCTTGGGTATTTGTCCCAGAGAAGTGAAGGCATACATTCACACAAAAATCTATGTGCAAAAGTTCTTGGAAGCTTTTGTTTGTAGTTGTCCCAAGTTGGTAACAGTCCACACACTGAGTGGATGAGCAACCTCTGGCCTCTATGAAAGCAGTAATACTAATCAAGAATTGAAACAGTGCTAATACATGAAGCAGCTCTGAATAGTCCCAGAGATAGATTGGTAAGTAACAGAAGCTACTCTCAAAAGCTGGCATACTATATGACTCCATGTATAAGACATTCCTGAGAAGCCAAGACTGTAGTGACAAATGCTCAAATGGTGATTGCCAGGGATTAGAAGTGGAGAGAAGATTGTGACTATGATGGGATGGCACAAGGATGTTTGGAGGTGGTGGAACTGTTGGGTATCTTCATTGTGCTGGTGATTATAGGAACCTATACATGTGCTAAAATTCTTTCACTTTTATCTTCCCCCCACCAAAATCAGCTTTAAGTCTGGATTTACACACCTGACATGGAAGGCCCAGCCTATTGTTGGGATGATTCATCCAGCTCCTTCCCAACATCATGGCCTCTTCAGTGAGATCCTAAACACACAGTATGCATTTCTCACTGAGCGTGCTCATTGCTGACTAATGAGTTGAACCCCTCTTGGCTCAACTCTTGAGATTTTTCTGTGGGTTTGAAGAAGTACCAGCTCTAAATATCCAGCCCTGGGTATTTCACACCCAGTCTCAGTATTCTAGACCTGGATAGCCTGGCTGCCATGTGCCATGCACACCAAGGCACCATGTATCTGAGGACAGGTGTTTCTACTGCTTGCTCTCCAGCCATGATACAAGGCCACAGAAGCCCAGGAAGAATACCAGTGAGGATAAGATGTCTGTACACAAGGGGTGACCAGTCTCTATGTAGTTTTACTTTTTGTATCATTTTTCTGCTGCTTTTGCCTTTAACCTTTTTGGTGAAATTCCTTATGTTTTCATGCCCTTTAAGCAGGGGGATCATTTTTGCTGCTTTTGTCAGAAAGCAGTTATCCAAGGTTTTAAGACCAGCATGCAACAATTCCCACTTATTCTCAAGGGGATACCTTCTGAGACTCCCCATGGATGCCTGAAATTACAAATGGTAATAAGCCCTATGTATATTATGTTTTGTCCCATATAGACATTTAATCAGTTTATAAAATAGGCATTGTTAGAGATGATCAACAGTAACTACTAATAAAATAGAATAATTATAACAATATAGTGTGATCAAAGTTATGTGACTGTAATCTCTCAAAATTGCCTTGTATTTTCACTTAAAGGAAGCATTTACAGCTCTTCTTCACCATTTCTTAAGTTGTCAGCATCACTAATCTTACACATTGGGATCATTAGTAAATAAAATAAGGGTTTACTAGCACAAGCCCTACGATACAGTGGCGGATGATATGACAGCTAAGACAGCTACTAAGTGACTAACAGGCAGATAGCATATAAAGAGTGGATACACTAGACAGAATAATGATTTGTGCCCCAGGAAGGATGAGCAGAATTTGGTGAGGTTTCTGCATAGTACATGCAGTTTAAAATTTAGAAATTGTTTTATTCCTGGAACTTTCCATTTTCAAACCATGGTTGACTGTGGGTAACTGACAGAAAAGAAAGTGAAACCTTGCATAAAGATAGACTTTAAAAAAAAAACTATTTTTTTTTGGCTAAAAGTAAAATTATATGGCAAAATCATGACCGTAGAAGAGTTTCCTGATGAAAAGGAATTAGTGGTAAAAGTCTTACTATGTTTATGTGCTTACCAAGTCCATCTTCCAGATTATGCTGGAGACAGTGGACTTTCTGGAGGAAGAAAATCAGCATTCATATGGTGCTTACAGAGTACCAGGCCCTCTCTTAAGAAGAACTTTATATATTTTAAATCACTTCTCACAAGAAGTAGTAGTGTTACTATTATTGCCAATTCCCAGGTGAGCAAGCTGGTGAAGGATGGGAGCTCGCTTGCCCAAGGCCATTTGTGGAACTGGGATTTGAAGCCTAGCCTCTGGCTGCCACTTGCAGAGGGTCATACCTGAGTATGGAAAGAAGGGACATGTGCTGAGCTTCCTCACTTATTCTTAGGGAGGCATCTTAGAACCCTTTGCGTGGGCTGCCAAATCCAACATGGCTTAGAGGTGCTCTTCTATTCTTTAGCCAAGGACAGTTCCATATCTGTGTCTCAATCATTATTAGAGAAGGTAATTGGAATAATTGGAAAAGGAAGCTCATAACCCAAATGGCTCAGGAAGCAAGCAATAGAAAAATAAATAATTTGGGTTGTGCACTACAACCTTCAAAGTGTTTTCAGCCGTGTGTTCTCTTAAGGCACTTTTCAGCACCATTCATTCTCATGACTGCCTTTGTATATATGAGGAAAGTGAGGCATGGCAGGGAGAGGTGACCCGCCTGTGCTGTGGAGTTCACCACATTGGTTCACATTGGACCAGTTTACCCGTGCCCTGCCCACCTCTGTTGCATTATTAAGAGAAACACTGCCATAAACTTCAGGTATAGGCAGCAAGATTTAAACTCTGTCTCTGCATATGTTAGTTTTTGTTTCTGATGAACAAATTGCTGTCAGCCTAGCAGCTTAAATACCTGCTTACTAGCTCATGGTCAAAGTGCAAGTCGGATGTGGCTGGGCTTTGTGCTCAGAGGATAAGAAGGCTATACAGCAAAGGGTCAGCAGCACATTCAGGTTGTTGGAAGGATTCAGTTCCTTGTGGATGGAAAACTGAGATCTCCATTCCTATTCAGGCCGATAGCCTGAAGCTGCTCTGAGCTTCTGGAGGCTGCTGTCATTCCTTGCCACTTGACCTCCCCCATTGGAAGCTAAGAGCGGTGCATGGAATGTTTCTTGAATGTCAAGCCTCTGACTTCCTGGGACTCTGATCTCTAAAAGCCAGTTTTAAAGGTTTCTGTGATTCTAAAAGGCCCAGTCAGATAAGCTCCCTCTCACTATGTTGGCTGATTGGGGACCTTCATTAAAACTGCAAATCCTTATCACCTCAACAGTTATGCTGGTATGTGATTGACTCACAGAGAAGCTGTGTCTAAACCAAATGTAGGAATGGGTTCAGGTCAACTGTAAGTTCTGCCTACCATATTGCTTGACCACATTTAAAAAGATAAAGACAGAAACAAGGGCCAACTCCAAGGTATTTATTTTTCCATAGTTATCCCAATTTTGTTTGTTTGTTTATATTTTTGCCAAGAGGGTGCATTTTTCAGTCATTAGGTAATTTGATTAAAAGCATGTTTGTAGTCTATTTATTTCCCTTTGCCTCAAAAAATTAGAGAAGGAAATGGATGTAACATGAGTTTAACAATGCAGTTGTATATCATCATACAGTATGTGTGTTGCTTCTTTCACACTATTCTGTCATTTCTTCTCAATCTCTGTGTGCTGTCTACTAGAACCTTCTCTCTACTTTTTGGTTGGTTGATACCTTCTCTACTTTAGGACTTTATTGTATATATCTCCTGCTTATAGGTGAATTACTAGATGGACTTACATTAGAATAGATTAAACATGAGACACTAAGTTACTCTTTGTTACTCTTATTACCATGCTGATGCCTTCTGGCTAGCACCTCTTATTTATGGATGCGTTCATTGCGTATTCTCTACTCTGTCTCCTGCTAGCCTGAAGTAACAGGAGAAGGACTGGGCCTGCCTTTTTCTCCCTCAGAAGTCCAGTGCCTAGATCATGCTCAGTGCCAAATATACTCCAAAAATGACATGTCCAGTTGATGTGTCAGTAGGTATGGGTCTGCCTTATAGCGACTGGCTAATGTTACTATTTGTTTTGAAAAGTTGCTAGAACAGTAAAACCAAGTTAATCATGATATCACTGCTCAAGCAGTTGTTTGGAAAGCACTTAAATGACAGTCATAAAGCTTGTGAAAGAGAGAAGACACTCTATAAATGACAGAACCAAAGAGGAGCAGTTTCTGTCTTGTCCTGCAAAACACATGGTGCCACCAAGAAGGAGATGAATATTAAGTCTCCAAATTGTGGACTGTCTGGTGGTGTTTGGAGCATGGTTTCTTGATCTGTTGTTAGTGCCCCACTAAAGTCCTGTTTTACCAGCATCTCTCTGATTTTCTCATAAGCCTTCTACCTTGACCTTCAGGTAGTCATGGTAATTGAAAAGTCACTTAGAAGCTGCTCGTTTTACAAGAACTATATGACAGTCAGCCACTCCAAACCTTGTTTTCTGCCTCTGTAAAATGGATGTGATAATTCCTGCCTTGAAAGGTTATTGGAGATAGAAGGGAAATCATTGCAAATGTGTGACACACACTGAGATGATCAATGCTATTTCCATTATTATTAGGTTGAACTGTTTGAAGTATGGCTCTACTAATAGAACATGGAATTGACATGCTTGTCTAACAACCAGTAATTTGGGACATTACTAAAGTCCAGGGTCACTTCTTTATAAATAACTTAATCTGTGGTATTGTGTTATGGTAGCAGCCTGGTGGTACATGTGTATAATCCCAGGACTCTGGGAAATTGGGGCAGGAGCATTGTAAGTGACACTTTGGAATTGTTGCCAGTGATTCTACAGTCTACTTAACTATAAAAAAATTAAATCATTATATAGTAAATACAGACCACCTCATTTCAGATCTTTAAATTGAAATAACATTTCATATACAACTACACCAAACACAATTTATCTTTTTGTTTTATCTTTCATGACTCAGAGAGTATCTTCAAAGTTTGTAGTGCCTCTGTATTTTTATTGTGAACCTCAGTTAGCATTTCACTATAGCTATTTAGAAGTATTGGTTCATATTCAGTCTGAAATGCAACTTCTAACTGTTCTTTTCTCACTCCTGTGCCATAAAAAATAGGCTGTCAGTAAATCCAGACTGGCACTTGTTCACCTGTACTGGGATGTGGCGTGAACTGGGCAGGAATGGGACCAGCACAGCAGTATCTGTGTAGCCAGCAACCATTGACACTGGACCTCCTAGAGCTCACTGCCATCAAGTACCAAAAGTTGCTCCAAGTGCATCAAGCCCTTAATACATGTCAGAGGAGACCATTGTAGGGAATAACAACGAGCAAAGTAGATCAGTTAACATTTCTTCCTCTTTTATCTCTCATACTCTAAAAGGACATATTCAGGGAATGTTCAAGGCAAACTAAACAGTCGTAGAAAATGCAGTGTCGGAAAATGGAGGCAGCCTCTGTTGTAAATGTTTATTATGGGTATCATTTCTACACAGGGTGCTGCATTCCTATATTTATTTTCTTTCTTTCTTTCTTTCTTTCTTTCTTTCTTTCTTTCTTTCTTTCTTTCTTTCTTTCTTTTTTCTTGCCTTTTAATTCACTGTATGTGATTTGGACAAATCAACTCATTGTATCACAGTGGCATTGGGAGTCCATATTTCTGATTTAATTCCATCAATGCACACTTGGTGAGATGGAGGGCCAGGAGCCTATTCTGCCCTAATTAGCTAGCAGAGCTTAGGCAATTGACTACGGATCTTGAGGTTTGCCCAGTTTTCTCTCCTGTAAAATGGAGCAATTCTTTATTTTTATAGTAGAAGGAAATTTGATATAGATATGAAAAGAAAAATTTTTCAACACTGTGCAAATGCTTTCATTTTTATTTTTACTTTAACCCAGATTAATATGCAAAATTGGGATGCCATTTGCAGAGTTGTTGGCATCAGTTCATCATATTTCTAGGTGAAGTATGTGAAAGTGATTATAGGTAATAAATATCTTTTTTTTAACTTATTGCAGAGGCAGTTTTTCCACTGTTAATGATGGTAATTTGACTTGGTTGAAGGATTGCAGTTCTTAAGAATTAATGCAGTAATCCAATTCAAAGATTTAAAGAGATCTAAGATTTTTCACAGGTCGCATGCTAGTGAATGTGCTCCTATCACATAGCAGCTAATGGACTTGAACGCCAGTCTGTCATTTACTGTTCTCTTACTGCATAGCAGCTTTGCCCTTGGTAGTGAGTATACTTTCCAAGCATTGCAAGTTATTTAGATGTGTGGTATATTTGTAACACTTTGGAGCGATAGTATCGTATTTCCTGTCGCCCCTAATTACTATAAAATCTGGGGTTATCTTTGTTAATTACATGTTTGAATGCTAATCTGTGAAGGTCTGAAGAATATCAGGCTCAGAGGAACTGCCTTTCTGCCTTGCTTTGTCAGATGAGGTTCTTTTATTTTTTTAAATGTATTTTTAAAAACTAATTCATATATCATTGTGTTCATATATATAGGTTAATTCACACGAATGCAAAGGTTACATACTTCGTTTTCATAATTTTCCATTTTTGATAATGATGTATTATTAGCAGCTAACAATATTTTGTAAAGGCTTATTTGTAAAAGATGTTAGAAATGCTCTCATTTCCCAATCCCATTATGTTCCCAAATATTAAAAATCCCATTTTGAGGCAATTAGAAGCATGCACGTCTATCCACATGTGTTCTTCAGACAGTGTCACTGTGCTCACAGAAACCTTTGTTCCTTAATTAGAAAAAGAACCTAGTGCTCATTAATTGTGATTCCAAATGGTGTCTACTGGAACATTGAGGCAACAATACATTACAAGACGAGATCAGCCTAAATCTAGGCAGCTACATGCAATTTGGGGGATGTGAAAAGACAGATAAATCACTAAGGGTCCCTTGTATAGGGTCATCTTGGTGTCCTGAACTGTCCTTGAGGATGTGGCTGGCTGTTCATCAATTTCAAAACCAAAGGACTTTCTATTCTTCCAGGAGGAGGGTCAGGTGAAGGTACAACTTGTAGAGAAATCTAGAACTTCACTTTTTTTGAAAATTCATGATCTTCCAGGTAGACACCATCTAAATGCATGTAGAGGTCATTGAGTAGGTGAATTGTTAGCAAACCTAATAGAAGACAGATATCCCAATGTCTTATAGGCCAGGTTTTACTGCTGACATTAGGCAGGGGAGGAATTGCAACAGTTTTGAAAGCTAAAAATCCCAAACTGGATTGGCAAAGGCTTAGGTAGCATCAGTTACCAACAAAGAACCCTAATTTCCACAACAAGAATGGGCATTTCTTCAGCCTGGAATCTTCATGCATCTAGTATTTCTAGAAATAAAATGTGCATGGCAGCCCCTTCTCACTGATTAAGATCGAGGTTCCACAGGCAAAGATGTGAGCAACTTGAATGAAAAAAATCCCTTCAGACTATATTGCATGGATAATAGTTTCCCGTGACGTGGCTGAGCTGGCAAGGAAGCACTGAAATAAAGGGATATGAAGAATGGAACGAAATGTCAGTGTGAAAGGCAAAGATTGGAAAGTAGATCAGTTAATTTGAGCATCAGTTTGCTTCTCTCAAGCAGGGTTTATATCCCTCATGTAGCATAAGAACATAGGGGCCATGAGGCCAGTCTGAGATCCTCTTCCATCACCTTACTCACCACCTCCCTCCTTTCTTGCCTTCTCATTCCATCCCTGCCAAAGGATAAATTGCCCTTATCCTGCTAATGCTAATGGAAGACATTATTAACAAAAGGGAGACCTTCATAAAGGAAGCAGAGGTCTGGCGAGTGGAGGCATGACACCCTCATGCTGATAGTGGTATATGGGTCAGAAACTGAATATGGAAACAAATAGTACTTCCCTGATGAGATGTCCTGCCATATTAAGGAGACTCATCTAGCTAGCTGTATATTTTTTTTCTAACAGTCATCTTTTTTTTTTAAATGTTGTATTTCTCAGAGGAAGAAAAATAGATTTTAAAATGTAAAAACCTGTTCTTCAATTGAGTATGCAAAAATCTCATTGCAGTATTTATTCCAAACCTGCTCTCATAATGTTCACTCAAGGAGAAAACAGCAAAAAACAGTTGTTGATGGACTTAGCACAGAACTGGATTAAATAAGCATTAGTCTACTGAAGCTGATTACAGGAATATGAAAATGCAGTATCTTAATGGTACATATTTTTATGTGGCAGCTCAGTTGCCTTTCATTTTGCAGCTAATATGTCTATTCTTATGAGTCATTTACTTCTTTAATTACCTTTTGCAGGCAAGGCACCATGGTATATTAATGTGAATGATTTTTACTGCCAGTTTATCATACAATGCCCCAGAAGTTGAAAGGCGTAATTGACTTGGAAGAACAGCTCATGAAGGAAACAATATTTAGTTGACAGTTTTCCTTGTACTCTCTGTTGACGTTTATGAGTTTACACTATGCTAAAGGAGTAATAAACACAATTTTCTTTCAATAACAGGAAAGGGTAGCTTCTAAAATACATTTGTGGAAAACACATTTGTTCATTTCTTGAATAATGTGAAAATAATACATTTCCAGTTGATAAGACCTCTCTCATTGCCAATTGAATTAAACCTTTGAAGGTGCATTTATAACCTGTCTCAGAGCATTAGGAGATATTAGGATTCATGTGATTGAATCAGTTTAATGAATATTTAAATTATATACAGATTTGAGTAAGTCATATTTAAAGCTAGGTGCTAGAGTGGGATTGTTTGGTGGAATCCTCTCAACTTCCTGGCGAAAGGGAAGCAGAAAGGAAGCTTGGGAATTGGGAATTGTCTAGAGGAAGATTTTCCCTCTACAAAAGGAGGGAAAGTCTGTCAGTACATTTTGGGAAAATAAAATAAAGAAAGCACAGTCCATACAACTCCTTATAAGGCCTGGTCTCTGAACAGTTAAAGTAAAGCCCTGGGTGGGTCGCTGCTGCTTTGGAATCTGGAATGGTGCCTGACTTGAACTTGACAAGGGCAGTTTTGCTTTAACCATCAGTTCTACAGGCCTCTTCACCCGCATCTGGTCCACTGGCTCTGGGCAGGCCCTGGTTTGGTTTAGAGGGAGTTAAACTTTTCACAGTTTTCTGGATTGTTTGCCGTTCAGTCCTGTGCAACATAATGAAAGTTTTCAAGCCATCTGTTGTTAAGCTAGTGGTGAGCAAGGCCAGTATATCCAAACAAAGTTCTGGCCTGCTGTAAACTGAACCTGTCAGTTTAGCATAGCTCCGCTGACCCCTCCAATGAACAGGGCAACCCTTGGTACCAGGCACTCATTGCTGAGAGCTTTCAGAGGGGAACTATTTTGGGTAAAGGGAGTGGGGGCCTGTTTACTTTTCCCCTCTATGTTCCTCTTACTGGCTTGGACTAGTTTATACTTAATCTTTAAATGGATACTTGTCCCCCTCCTTTTTCAAAGGAGGGGCATTACTTCTTTAATAGGAGACTATAACTTTCGGGGAAAGGAATAAATGCCTGTGAGAGTGTGTGAGAAGGCTGTAGTTCAAGAGTTTAATCTGTGCAGGTATTCTGTTTTGTTTTGTTTTTTGTTTTTTATTTTGTTCCTCAGTGTTTGGGGACAAATAGTTTGGGCAGAGAAACTCCTCAATTTGTTAGTTAGCTTATATAATTTTTTTCATAGCTTTAAAAAGACTTTTTCCACTTTGCCCTACAATTTGTATTTCATCATCAGAAGCTAGTATTCTACCTAACTTAGCAGAGCAACAGTTAGAGAATGCTCCCTATTGTTTGGAGTATTACCTGATCGTCTGTTCTCCTTTACAAGGCGTATCTGCTGCCTTAAATTGCCCAGCTTAACCCTAAGTTTCATTATTTCTTTCGCTATACATATCTAAAATATTCATATATATATATATATATATATATATATATATATACATATATATATCACACATAAATGTGTAAATATAAATAGGAGCTAAGTCCATCAACAACTGGGTTTTTTGTTTTTTTTTGGTACTGGGGATCGAACTCACAACCTTATGCTTACCAGGCAAGCACTTAAGCCACTGAGCTAAATCCCCAGCCCCATCAACAAGTGTTTTTTGCTGTTTTCTCCTATTGCCCAGCTTAACCTTAATTTTGTTTCATTATTTCTTGGTAGTATTTCCTTGGCTATACATATCTAAAATATATATATATATATATATATATATATATATATATATATCCCACATAAGAAATGTGTAAATATAAATGAATATATTTTATACATTTTTGTCTATATGTATGAATGTGTATGTTAATAAAATGTAATTGTATTTTATATGCATCTATCAACACCTTTCTAGACCTTCCCCTGCATAACTTCTTTTTGGAGATCTCACTTTATAAGTGTCTTGGTATTTTTATCTTGACTTTGCTGTCATATATTTCCTGTCCAACACTGGTCACATTAAAAGAGAGCCATGGAGATCTACCATAGAACCTCTGTGTCTGTTTCTTGTCATCAAAATATCCAGGACCAGTGGCCATTGTCATTGAATAACTTTTGCAGTCACTGTCTAGGACACTGTAGCTCCTCCAAATGAGAAACAGACCACAGTCCCACAGGACAACAAAAAAGAAAAACAGGGACAGGATGTGTATTTGTCTAAACTCCCAACATAAGAGTGTCTGAACTCAGCTTTAACTGTAACCAAGGGTTGTACCAGAGGCAGGAATTCTATGAATGAGGGTGACAACCACACACTTTCCCTGCTAAGGGACAAGGAGTAGTATTACACTAGTGAGAAATATTCAATTTAAAGTTTATATGAATGCATTTTCTTAGAAATACCATAGAGTCATAGTCTTGTTTTTAAGGTGACACATATAAAGTGCTTTTTTGTTTCAAACTAAAAAACATATATATATATATATTCGAGTAGTTTTGGGTGTAAATGTCAGGTGCAGTGTAATGTGTACTCAATCCAAGAGTCAAATAAATAACCTTGCTATTTAGGACACTGCCTTTTAGAACATGAAATTGTTTTTGTTGTGTCTTTTTTTTTTTTTTTAAGAAAGACTACGTTAAGAGGTCACCTATTAGCTGTGTTTTTGCTGTCTTAAACTCGGCCCTTCTGTCTATTAAAATCAAACCACTGTGTAAACATTCCAGTGTTGTTCTTGGTCTCTACAATGGCCACAGGGATCAGATTTCACCTGCCTGCACATCTTCAAGCAATTAGAGCAATTAGTGTGAAGCCATTTCACATTCAAGGATTCAAGGTCTATGGTGACATTCAAGTCTAGAAGTCCGAAATGAAGAGAGGGGAAGGGGCCTGGAGCATGGCTACTATTCCGTGGCCCTGCACAGACATTTTCTCCTTTAAAAATGGTAGCTCTTTAATGATGTTATTATGAAATCTTAAAGTGACATATCAAAAGTTGTTTATATAAAAAAACCCGATGGTCATTTAATTACACTAATGAAGTCCTTAATATGCAGCAGATTTTTAAAAAAGGACTTTTAGTGCCTTGTGAAATAGAGTATTGTTGCCCCTTGCATCATGGTGGCAGTGGCAGCATTCTTTTGTAGAGGAAACATGTTTTATAATGTACAAGGGAATTTGCATTTTGCTTTTATGATAAACCTTCCTGTTTAGGGTAAATGTAACAATTACAGCAATGGAATATGGAATATTGAAGTTGGGAGATTTGGGGAGTAAGTGTTGAAAGCAACTATATTGCTTTTTTTAGAGAATTGTGGTAATTTAACAGATTGAACGGGTACAGTTTAAACAAAATCATCAACTGTAGCACATCACATTGCTGTATAGGCGGGACAGAAGGTGACTTTTAAAAAACATGGCTTAGAATCTAGTAGGGTGTTTGTTTTTTATTTGTTTAGTTTATTTATTTATTTTTTAACATTTGTAACTTGGTTACCCAGGAATTTTGTTTGCGAAAGACAAACCCTAAACTGATTACAGCTTTTAAAATGGAGATGCACATTTTAAAATCCATATTTCTGTTGTTTTAGCATGCAAAAAAAAAGGAAAGAGGGGAGCGCTAATTTTAAAAATCTCAGCACCCTACAAAACAGCTCTCCCTGTGCAATCCCAGAAGGTGTTCACAATCAGGAATAACCGCAGGCTAAATTATAACATGGAATTCTTGTGTCCTTTAACCTGATGCTACCTGTGTATATTTTGTGTTTTAACAAACAGCTCTAAGTGTAAAATTATTCCAAGAATTACTTTTTTTCATTGTATGTAATGGCTTTAGTTAAAGTAAGAGGCTTTATTTAATATAAAATTGTATGATTCTCTGAAAGCTCTTGCCGTAATTCCTTTAAGGAACTGCCCTAGTTGGCTTAAAAACTGTTAGGTGTGGAGGCCTGACATATCTGTTGTATGAACAAATGTGTCTGTGTGATGACAACGGCAGCATTTGTGTTCCTTCATTGAATCTGTGGGCTGCTTAGTGCTCTCTAGCCCTGTCTCCAAGTACCCAGAGCTCTGCTGTTGAGAGGTGCTCTTCCTAGCCACCTGCTTAAGCCTGTGTGCCCAGACTGTGTGCCTTCTGACAGTGCATTACACAGTAGAGGCAGAGTGTGCCAGTAACAGGCAGCATGTAGGATATGTGCCAACATCCACTACCTTTCCCTCTGCCCCTTGAAAAGGATTATAGGAAATCATTTGCTCATCTTTAGCTGGATCACCTGAGTCAGAGAGAGGAATCTTTGCATTGGATACTCCACCCCTGCAGGAAGTGGAGTGGCAGGCCTGAAGGCTCAGTGAGGCTGGGAAGGGAGGTGAGGCAGTAAACCAGATCTATCTCATTTTTTTTCCCCCTAGCCTTGTCCTCTGTGCCTGTGATCTGCCTTTTGAACTGTTTTTGTGGCTGATCAGTTCCACCTAATATGTCTCTTGATTTCTGCTATTGTAATACTCAGGCGACATGCTGTTCTCTTCATTTTTATAAGCTTTAGATGCTTCTGCCTGTCATATTCTGGCGGTTTATCTTCAGCGTCTGGATTTGCTTTCAGACTTGAATGTCTATCACGCTGCCGTTGCTTTGAATGTGAGATCAAAAGAAGATGAATTCCAGTAAAAAATTTCCTTCTATGAAGAAAAGATTGGGGCCTATGTAAACATCCCACTGACAGCTCCCAATGACTTATTTTAGCCAAGTATTAGCACCTGCATGACAGACGGTCCAGCATTCCACGCTCAATAACAAATCAGTTACTTCCCTGGCAGAAGAACAGTACCCTGCCACAACAGCAGTACGTTTTCAGGGGGAATAGTTTTATACCTCCTTTTCTTTTTTTTTTTTTTAATTAAGTAAGGCTGTTCAACTCTTCATCATGTTTTCCAAGCTGGCTTGCTGTACGTTCAGTTTACTCTTCTTTTATGGTACCTGTCAAGTTACTTGGGTGACAGAAGACAGGACTTTGATAATTAGTTTGGGATGGGTTAAGGAGTGTTCAAGTAGACAAGCTAAGCATCTCGAGATAAACAGGTAGTTTAGCTGATTGCAGGGAAGGAAAATGTAAGGGAAAAGCAACAAAAGCAAGATCAAGGGCACATCCCTGGAATGCGGGATAATGTTGTCTTTAAAAATACATGTGACAAAATCAAATCCTCTCAAGTCTGCAAAATCTGAATTTTCTTTCTTTCTCTTTCTTTCTTTCTTTTTTTTTTTTTTAAGCATCCTGCCTATGTAAATGTCACTACAAAAATATCTCAAGAGCAGGTTTCCCAAAACCCTGTTGGCGTGTGTTTGTCTGCATGTAGGGGCTCTTTGGCTAGGACTTGGTCTAGCTAGGGCATACTTTGCTGTGTGGCTGCTTGCAGACCTGGAGTGATTTAGATACGTGTCGCATTAATAGATTCCTTTAACTGCTAAATGCAACTTTGAAAATTACCTGCAAGCTCCAACTGATCTCTTTCAACTTTGAAAGTGAAGAATTACTTGAGGAATTCTTGTGGTTTCTTTGTCATTTAGTGAGCGCCCAGCCAGCTACTGTGGAGGCAAACCTCTGTGAGCTTGTCTACAAAGGGCAATGTTCCAGTGTGTTTTCTCCTCGAGTGTGCTTCAGCCGCTCAGCACTTCCTGTTTATTCAAACATCTTTTTTACCACTCGGCAACCCCCGCTTTACAGAAACAGCCAGAACCCATCTACAGCAAGAAGACGGAAATCCAAAGGCAGACAGTACAAGCTCACTCCATCAAACTCTTCGTTTTCTCTGTAAGTGTCCAGAGAAAAAGAAACGTTTTCACTGGGTTAAACTTTTAAACTCGGGATCTGTGCTTGTGCAGGCATTTCTGTGAAGGGCAAAATAAGATGCTCTAACTTGTTTATTGCTTACTCGCTTTTTCTCCCCCCTTCTCTCCATCAAAGCTTTTGTTGTTTTAGAGATTTGAGAGGACTGGCTCCTACTAACTGCTTGTTAATTCGCTCTTGCTTTCCACTGTGTCTTTGGGTATAATCAGCGAAGTAGCAGCCATGTGTTGTCAGGAGAGTTTTATAGACTGAACACAGATTAGAATCTTCTCTCCGCTTACTGTGGCATTGTTTTGTGTTGCTTTCTGTTCCTGTTATCATGGGTAGTTAGAGAACCCAGGGATGATCTCTGTATAATTCTGCCTCAACAGAATTGTCCTCTGATACTGCATCAGGACACTGTCATCATTTGTGATTTGGTCTTGATAATATTTGTACCAATTTCATGCCAATAAGTCAGACTGCTGAAACAAGCACGGTCATTATCTCATTCATAATACCATTGTTTAAAGGGAGTGCCCTGCTGCAAAAGGAAAGAGAAAGCATGTCTCACTTTGCCATGATGGCTGTTAACTTTGCTGTTGGGAAGCTCTTTTTACAAATTTTATCGTGGATAATTAGTATGGCTGGGAAAGCCCTGGGTCTGTGGCTGTAAGAGAATGGAACTGCTGTCTTAGTCATTCTGTGGAAATGACTTTTAAACACATGGTGTGGCACTTTATACAAAGCTTCTACCTCTGGTTCTCTCCCTTCCTCGATGCCCCCCTTCACTCTAACTGACCTCCAGCTTGAGGGTAACTGGTAAGCCAGGTGCTAATTTTTTTTTTTTTTAAACTAGTCAAGGAATAGACAGGAAATGGAAAATTAGCTCTTTTGATCTTAGGAGAATTGTTAGTGGTCAGAACCTTGTTTTTTAGTTCCCAGACTAAATATCCTTAAATTTTAGTGTATAAAACACCACATATTAGAATAGAGAAATAAATATGCTCCATAGATGCCCTAATCCGTAATGGAAGAAGCATTAACAAAAACAAAATAAAGAAGTTTGTGTGTGTCTGTACTGCTATGGCTGTGATTTTTTTTTTTTTTTTAATGTTCTGAAGTTGTTCTGCTTTGTAAGAAAAAAAAATGTTTGTGACTGCCTTAAGGACAATTTGTTTAACAGTAGGAGTAATTGCAGGGAAAATGGAAAGAGTGACTGGAGGTATTTACTCAGATGTTAGTGTAGGTGTGGGGGCTGAAAACTCAGTGTGGGAACAGTGGGCTGCTTTTCTTGGTATCTCAGTCTATTTGATGACCATCAAATTTCCCAGCTCGCTGGTTTTGTTTTTTCTGGATGGCATATTTGATTATTTATCAGAAGGGGAAGGGAGTAGCTGAAGCAAATAAACATGTGACCAAGGTCTGTTTTGTTTTCCACTCAGAAAGCCATGCCCTTTAGCAGATATACAGAAAATAATAAATGTATTGTTTTATGATAAAAGGAAATTATAAACGTCTTTTTTTTTCAAGGCAAGTGCATTAACCCTTAAGGCTAAGGAGCCTTTTTTGCTTTCTGAGAATTTGCCAGTTTTTTTGTTTCGTTGTTTGCTGAGAATTAATCTATTGTGATGTATGGTTTTATAGAATAGGATTTTCCAAGATTAGTTGTTCGATAGTTTGGCGTTTCTAAATACTTTACTTAGTTATATCTACCTCAGTAGTATGACTTAATGGTGTTTGGGAGCAAGCTTTAATAGTACCACTATCAGACAAATCAGTAGCACTTAAATTTGCCTAAAGGTTTTTTTTGGGGGGGGGGCTTTCAGATCTAACTTTGATCAGTTCAGCTAAAGGAAAACATACCAATGCCTGTGTTCAGTGTACAGCATAACTAAACACAGCGAGTATTTCGATCCTCACTAAAGGTGTCAGGCAGTGGTATATGGCAGAGTCTGCTTGTATATTTGTGTCTCTCAAAAATACCTTTTAGTCTGTATCATTGTATAACGTATTTCATGATCTTCAATTTGTCATTATCTCAACACAAGTCTTTTAGAGGCTGAGAGGAAGACTCAAATCTATTTTCAGTGTAGAGTTTAAAACGACCAAACTGATGTTTATCTTTTTTACTGTGTTTTCTTGGGTGGGCTTTGTGTGGCTTAGTGTGTATATCCTTTTTTTCTGGATATTTGCTGACATACATGCACTCACTGGCTCATTCTTTAAAAACTGGGGCATAATCTTCTGTAGGGACTTCCTTTCTTATATACATCCTTAACAAATGGTATGCCTGATCCTAGCACGGTGCCTGGATCAGGCGTACTGAGCCCTATAAATCATAGTTGAAACTCTGTTTCACTGCCTATACTGTTTTGGAATGTGAATGGAAATATGCACACACAGGGATTCCCTCTCCATTGACTATATAAGGGAACAGCGAGCAGGGCTGATACCACAGTTCCCACCAGGCTTGTGCTGCAGTCAGGGAAGCAGGGGGTTTGCTGTTTAAAGGACCCTGGTAGATGGAGTCACCTTCCCCATCCTGTCTTGTCATCACGAATGACTCCAGAAAGGCACATGGGTTAGAGCATCATACTTTGTACTTATACAGAGCCCTTTGTCTGTAGAAATCAAAGTGCCTGACTAATGTTCACTCATTAGTACTCAGAACACCCTTGGGACATAGGTAGGCTGCAAAGATTATCCCACTTTTGAGGTGGGAAAATGCTCTGCTGTTAAAATAGTTTACAGTTTCCGGGTGTGTCTACATTTAATGCTCAGGCCAGACCTGGAAGAAGGGTAATCGGGATGCCATGTGAAGCGTTTTTCCTGTGACACCATTGGCCCTGACCACAGGCAGTCTCATGAGAAAGTCACCATACAGACAGTGGACTGGAAAATACAGCTAGTGGGTGATGTTGATGGTGGCAGTGAAAACTATTCATGCTTAATTTTAATTGATTGAAGGGTCAAAGTTAGACTATTTTTTTTAAAAGATACATCGTGAGCTGAAACTTTTGTTTTTTGTTTTGTCTCACTTTAACTCAATGTAATGTTAGTTATTTAACCCCCACAAGAATCAACTTGGCATGTTATTTGCAAAAAAGCAAATACTACTTAGGGCCTATGCAGAGTCCATCAAAAGTTGCTCTCTGACTTCAGGCTCTGGAGGAGGAGTCTCCTTAGCTGTTACTGTGGACCTCTGCAGCCCCTGTGAGCCTCAGGCTCCCTTTCCATGGCCACTAAGCTTGGTATCAAACTTACCCTTGCTGCTGTGAGGCTTCTGTGGAAAGCTTTCTCAGAAGTCTCTAGCATAGGGCTGTGGTGTTTGGTTCTTAATACTGTTTCTTTGTTGGAACCAGAATGTATAAATTATATTTGAAAAAAAATTTTCTAGATGAAATGTGTTTTTAATTTTAAAATAAGTAATTTTCAAAAGGCTATAAATGATAACTCCAGTTTTACTTAAGAAAACTATTCTTAAGCTAGCCATCCTATGGAGTTGAGGGAATTGTACTTAATTTTGTTTTTTACTATTTTCCTAGTTTATTATGCATATTTCTTATCCTTTGCCATAAACTTATTGCTTTCATGATCAATACTTGTTTAGAAAGCACTTTTTAAAACTAAGAAATAGTTAATGAGTGTGAAGTCCTATCTTATGCATTTTACGTGTATTAATTATGGCATCAATATTATTTCTTTCTATTTTTACTAATGACAAAACTAAGCACAGGGAGGTTAGCTAACTTATGCAGGGTCACACAGCTAGGTAGTAAAGGTGGGCTTCAAATATAGGTGCAGTGATTGGTGGGCTCCTAACCACCCTATAGGCTACATCTGTAGAGATACATTAATGTTTTTAAAAGCAAACTATTTTCTTTAGGACTACTGTGATTCTGCCAGGGTCAGTAATTCCCCCAAATTCCCAAGGAACCATTATTTTTTCAGGCCTGGAAACTCAAGTTCTACCTTATGCTAAACTGTGGTAACTGGAAGTTCCAAAGTTCACTGACAACCTCTGAGTACAACTCTGTGAGCACAGCTGTGTGTTGGGTAAGCACAGTTTTGGTTTAAACCCCCCTTTTAAGAAAGTTTCTTCTATTCCTTGATCGAATGTAAATCTGTTTCTCTTTTGCTATCTTCCATAGTCCCCATAAGGATAAAATCTTTTTGAAAATTTACTGCAAAGTTACTTTAGAGTGTGGCTTAGATTAAGTGAATATATTCTAAAGTTGTCTCAATTTTTCTTTAAGAATCTGTCATGTCAAGCAAGTAGTTCTAGTTCCATGTAAGTGGAAGGGTTCCAAATCTATGGATTTATGGGGTTAGAACCACTTTTTAGTTGTGTCAGTCTTATAGTATATAGTGAAGGAATTCTGTCCAGGCTGGGTGACCTTCAGAATGTCATATAAACATTCCACTCACATAAAACAGATAGAACTAATCCAGACACAGAGCTGGCCTTCAGCTCGAGCACTTCCCTTTCCTTCCTGGTCAGTGGCATTGCCATGAGGATCGTCATCACCTCCTGCCTCATTCTTTGTATTCTTAGACAGCTGTTCCTGCTGTGTTCTGAGATCCCTGGGAGAAAGAAAATCTGTACTTTGCACTAGCAAAATATATTCTCTCTATAAGAGCTAAGCATTGTGCATTATAGTAATAGTTTTATTCATTCTCTGCTTGTTTTGGACAAGGTACTAACCTAAGGACTTTGCATGTGTGTCTCAAATAATCTCTACAATTTACTTTCTGGTTCTGTTTTTGTTGTTGTTTTGTTTTGTTTTTTAGATGTGATCTGGGTACAATAGTACATTGAAGAATGGTAAAAATTTAAGTGATACATTAAGTTTACACCACTTAATACTTGTCTGGCAATAAACATTCAAAAATGCAACTTTTAGAAGTCATGTTTAGGGGTTGGGGATTTAGCTCAGTGGCATAAGTGCCTGGCAGGCAAGCACAAGGTCGTAAGTTCAATCCCCGATTCAAAAAAAAAAAAAAGAAAGAAAGAAAGAAAGTAAGTCATGTTTAAAAATTATGTTTCTTTTCCTTAGTAAGAAGAAGCCAGAGCAGTTATAAAAATACAACTATTAACCATCTCTACCATTATCACCAAAATCTGTATATACACATTTATGTAATCATAGCAGCATGTATGACTATAGGAAGGATTTAAAACACAGACTAGAAGTCCTTTTGGAGCTGAAAGCAAGGCCGGGTCCAAAGAGACAGACTGCACTTAGATAAAAGTAGAACATGAGTCATAGGGGTCCAAATGCTTCAGCTGCCGCTGGACTTTACTGAAATTGGGGGTGGGGGAAGGCTCTAAAATTCTTAAATATGCCTTTCCATTTTTTAAATTTTTAATTATTATTATTATTATTACCATTAGCTTTATGAATGGTTCTTTTGGGGAAAAAAAATCCCCTTGGCTTGGCTGAACCTAGGAGAAGGAAATTTTTCCTGGGTGGGACCTGAGGAAGGAATGAGAATCAAAGGGTGTGGTGACAGCCTCGGTATCCCTGCAGCAGATGGGTGAGGTGGCCAGAGGTGAGAATAGAGGGGAGAGAAGCAGAGGCAGCAGGGCCGGTGCAGTCCTTCCTGTCCCTCTGTAGGACACTCAGTGTCACATAGTGAATGCACAGGGTGCTACAGGGTTCTGAAGATGTATGGGTCCTGTGGATCTAGGATGTGAAATATTCCTTCCTGTAGGAATTAGACTCTGGTGGAATTTTCAGGGATAGGTAGGCTGTAGTTGGAGAGGATATTTGGATGCCTTGTAACTGTGGGCTGACAAGAGGTAACACAGAATTTCACATGTGACCATAGCTTTCAGCATCCCGGGGCTGGGAAGAACTGCTTATAACAGGCAAATCTTTTCAGTGGAGTGAAGAAGGTTGGGCACTATGCAAAGCCTATCCCTTCATCTCTGGGGCAAAAGGACCCACTCACTGCCTTTCTTGCATTGTTGGCTCCGTGGGATGACATGTCTATTTGCCAAGATTACTCATGGCCATCTTTGGCCTAATCAGTGACCTTGGTCCAATGTGAGTAGATAGGTTTGTTTATTTATTTATTTTTGTCATTGTTGTTCTAGACACTTAGTAGACTGGTGACCTTGAACATGTCATTGAACCTCATAGTCTCTGGTTTTCTACTTTAAATCAGGAATTATAAAACTTTCCCCTACTTCCCTCAGAGATGTTGGCAACCTGAGATAAAATAATGTGCGGAAAGTAGCTGGTGCAGTGCCTGGTACATAGCAAACAATTCGGTGCATTGTTTTTATTTTAGTATCTTAAATGCAGGAAAGCTGTTCAGCTGTGCTTGCCCAGTGTTTCCAGATGCTCCCTATTTCTTAAATTTTTGTTTGTTTATTTCCACAGTGCTAAAGATTCAACTCAGGACCTTGTGCATGCTATGCAAAGTACTTTACCACTGAGCTATACCTTAGGCCCTTAAATGTTGTTCAGATATGATCTTTGCTTTATTACTCTGTAACTACTTTAAAAAGTATACATTATTGGAAGTTAAGATTTTTCCCCCTGTTCTAGCAAACCATGGCAAAATGTGAATAATTCCACGTACTTTATTATTAATCTCATTTGGGCCTTTTCTTCAATCTTCTCATCTTGTTGTTCTTTGCCTCTTGTGTTCTATCACTGCTGGAATGTTACCTTAGTATCCTTTTCTTTCTTTGATGTTTTGCTCAAAATGTAGGCTGGGGAAGGGAGCTATTTTGTGAAGCAAAGCATTTGTAGGTGTTAATTACCACTTAGGGCATCCTGAGTATGTGTGATTTATACTGCAAGAAGAAAAGAAATACAGCACCATATTTTTTGAGCAGCAACTAGATTGTATTTCTTGTAAATTCATGGAAAACCTTCCATTATTTTTAGCATAATCCTAGTCAGATTCTTCTAAAACCTTTAAAACCAGAAACTCGTCTTCTAAGGTACAAAAAGATGTGAATGCATTCTTCATACTGAGAGTGGCTGGATTGCAACCTCATAAAAAGGAATTGCAGAAAAGATAGGGTTAATTTAGTGAGTTAATAGGTTCCTTTGATTGATTTATTCTCACATTTGACCCCTGTATTTTCCGCCTTAGGAACCTAGAGAAGGACTGGGCCAATCTGTTCCTTTATTTATTTGTTATCACAATTTATTCTTAAACAAGAGGAAATGAGTTTGACGTAGCATCCAACTTAGCATTTTAGACATTTTGTAATAAACTTTAACCCTGCATCACTTCATTGCAGTGCTCATGCTGCCCGTGGTAGTAGCCCCCAGGGTGTAATCTTGTCAGTTCCCAGGAGCTCAGCAGACTTGGGCTTGGGCAATGCTTGGATGGAATCCCTCCAGAGACAATTCAGGTGCCGGAGCCCTGGCTGGTGATTCAGCATCTGGCACTGCCTGGGGTAGGGAGCATTTGGCCAGTACCTGGATGAGGTGGTTACAGGACCTGGTGGTATTCATAGGAGTAGGAGGATGTAACATGCTCCCTTACTGCTTCTCATAAGGGACTTCAAACAGACTTCCTGACCATTTGCAGCCATTAAACTTGTTTCACCTGATTTTGCAAGAAGATCATAAATCCTTCCTCCCATTTTATTTATTTACTTGTTTATTTTTGGTCTCAAGAAAATTCTTGTTCTTTGGCAGAGTTCATTCTTTATGTGCCTTCCAAATAAAAATCATTAGTCATAACTGCAAATGAATATAGGGCTTGCTGACTCCTCTGCTCCCAAATGGGTTCATTTAAAAGTTAACTTGTAGCAGAATGCCTCCTCCTGTTTAGAGCTTTCTGATCTCTGTGTCCACTTCCCAGTGGCTGGATCACAGGAAGGTGTTTGCTCTGACAGTGCTAACACAGGCAAGTTGTGGCACAGTGGGATAACATAGTTGAATAATTCTGTTCTCCTTCATCCCATTTTTTCTAAAGAAGAAAGGGCAAAACATATATTATATGCTATCCTTTCTCCTAAGAAAATATACTCTAATATGTTGCCAATATTTAAAAAATCGTACACTTCAATCTTCCTATACTCATGTCTTAGTGATATTTGTTAAATGTTAAAGTGAAAGACAAGTGAGGGACATAAAATAAGTGTCACAGCTACAAGTCGTACCCTACTTGTAGTTTAATATAAAGTCGTTAAAAAATAAAACAAAAAGCATATAGAATCGTGTCAGTAAAGATGTTGAAAGAAGATCCAGAAAACAGGTGCAGGTTGCTGTGGGATATGTGGTCCAGGCACTGGGAATGCTTTGGCATGGCCTCATCTCTTCCCCACTCATGCACAGACAGGGCTTTGACACTACCCATGTCCACATGACCATATCTTTTCTCACAAGTGGAATAATGGTGGTGGTAGGGAACTTTGGCCTTTCAGTTTCCTGTCCCTTTTGATTTTAACTCCAGCCATAATATTAGAATATTGCAGCAGTACAGTTATCTATGTTCCAATTATTCATCGTATCTACCTTGATCCTGTCTTACAGGCTTGTTTGCAGAGCCTGAGGGATATTTTAGGGAATCCATGCCAATGCCCTATGTAAAGATCAGCTGCTAAGCCTGCCTTGAAATCATAGGATACTTGCTCCTGTTGTCAGAATTCTGAAGCTGCTGCAATAGAACCTTTCCTTTCAAACCCGTATCGCAGTTGAGGGGCTCCCTGCTTTTTTCTGAGGGTTCTTGAGTCAAGTGAGTGAACTATCTGTGAATAGTCAACCTGTACTCCTTGTTCACAGCATTGAAGAGTAGATGGAACAGTGACCAGTTTAAGATGATTACTCATACTTCCCTACCTTGCCTCACTTTTTTCTGTCTTTTTTTGTGATGCTGGGAATTAAATCCAGGGCCTTCACACTGAGCTACACCTCCAGCTCCATTTATCCTGTAATTTGAGACTGAGTTCCACTAAATTGCCTTGGCTGGGGTCCAACTCAGGATCTTCCTGCCTCAGCCCCACAGAGTGCTAGGATTATAGGTGTGTACTACTTCACCAAACTTTAAAGGCCCTCAGATGGGTGGCTGATTTATGTGGAAAGTGTTTTAGTTTTTACTTAGAACACCAATAACATGCCTAATGATTTATTGTATTGTTGTAGTGTTTTCTTTTCTCTGTGCAGCTCATATTTCCACAGTCATTTACACTACCATCTTTTCTCGAACATATACCATTTTCACAATCACTGGCATCCCTCCATGAGATCAGCACATTTTTCCATTGTCCTGTGAGAACCAAGATCTTCTTTTGTAAAATGTGATGATTTTTTTTTAATCCATCTTGTAGAACCCTCTTCCTTAGGTGGCTGTTGATTTTGAATGAACTCATCTAGTCCTGTGAGTTACTGTTATTTCTTTGTCTAATTTCCATCCCACACTGGCATGGTGGCTGTGTCTAAATCAGGTGGATAATAAATCTTCTCCTGCAACCCTCATCCAGGTCGTTACTGAATGCTTGTCCAGTCACATTGTGTGAGGAGTGCTCTTGTCAAGATGGTAGGTGGTTGGTGGGGTTGTAGCAAGATAGCAGGTTAGTTGGGGTAGGAAAGGTTGTTGAGAAAACTCAGGCTATATGTAGAGGTTGAAAAATAAAGATGAGAATGTGACTTGTTCCCTGCTAAGTTTCCCATGCTGTTCTTTTTTAGTTTTTACTAGCTTTTCCTTCCACCCCCATATGCACGGTGACTGCTGGTTAGCCCATGAAATTATCTGAGAAACAGGTTTGATCTTGAGGGTTGAAGAGTCTAGAAGAGAAATTAGAGGAAGGGTGGGTGTGACTCAGACCAACCTTTAAAGCTGGAAAAGGACAGTTTCTCAGGACAGACAGGAAATAACCAACTGCTAACTGGTCGGAAAGACACATGATGCCTTTATTCTAAGGATGCTTAGGAGCTCACAGGGTGCTGTAAATTACTGATGAGAAAGTACACATAATCAGAGTTGGCATCAAGTTTTCAATGGTTTCAGATAGAAGAGTTCAAACACATATTTTGTTTTCATATTCTAGTTCCTTTTCAGAAACATAAAATTGGAAAATTGAGCTTTAAGAGCAGCTAATTCATAATTACCTTTCTTCTTAGTGAAACTCTAAAATTATTTTGAGGAACTGATTCAGAGATACGTTTACATAAAATTTTGCTGAGAATAGGAGTGCAGCTCAGTAGTAGAGCCCATGGGCCTTTGGGTTCAATCCCTACTGTGTGCACGTGTGCACATACACAGACACACACAAATTATGCCCAGTGGATTTTTTGGAGATCTCAGAATATAAGAAATTTTTTTCAAGCTTTGATAAACATGCAGTCTCTGTTTTGTGGCACAAAAGCCATCATACATACTATGTTATATATGTAAATGAGTGAGCCTGATAATATCCTAGTAACACTCTGTATGTGGATACTGAGATTTGAATTTCATGTAATTTTCACATGTCACAAAATATTCTTTGTTTTACTTTTTCCACTCATTTAAATAAGTAAAAAACCATGCTTATTTTATGGATCAAACAATACAGATAGAGGATCAGATTTGATCTATGGAGTATAATTTGCTGACCCATGACCAAAAACTTTCCAGTAGTTATATTTTGTGTCACTGTTTAGCTAATCACCAAGTGTGTTGTGCAAAATATTTTACAAAAGTTTTTCCTTTTTCTAATTTTTTTTATATGTGCATGTACTTGTTTGAACCATATTTTTAAGTAAATTTATTAATACTTTTTAAAATATAGCCAACATGTTTTTGTGCATCAGCTACCTTGATAAACATGCAAAACATGGGATTATGTAGCTTCTAAAATACAAGCACCTGTTATGAACTTGAGATGTAAATAGCTCAAAAGTTGTAAACATGCTTATGTAAAATATAATTTGTGAAAAACAGATGACACTTATCTACTGAGAATGTGAGGGCATTGATAAGAATGAAGTCACCTTGTACCAATAAAATAGGTGTGTCAAAAAATTGTTCTGGTTCCCAGTTAGCCTGGACACATGGCCTGCCACAGCAGCAGCCAGTGAGCAGCTTGCAGGCTGTCTCTGCACACATGGAGCTGGCTATTAACCACACATCTCCCTCCTACCTGCCACACAGATTGGTATATAGATGGGAGCCGAGCCAGAGGAGACTGGACAGTCCAGAGATGAGGTGCTTCATGCTTGCCACCCCATCTTCTGCTAATTCAAGTGCCATTTATTTTAGCTTGCCGAGTGTGTGCAATTGGGCTTTCAGTGGCTGCTTTTATCTTGCAGACTCCTGCTCTATGACATCCCTGAACTCCATCTTTACTGTAACCTGAGCCCAGCACTCAGATTCAGCCCCACATTATCCATTGCCCAGCAGTTGTCACATCTGTTATAAAGGAAGTGTTGATCCAACCCAACCCAGGAAGTGCCACCAAGAATAAAAGGTCTCCAGAGATAGGAGTAGACCTTTTAAGTTATTTACATTAGCAGTTGCTCTGGAACTTAAATCAGAGGTGATTTTTGCTGCTTAAAAAAGAAATTCTTCCATTTCTCATATGCTTGGATGCACACACTCTCCCTTTTTTTCTGTCCTTTCTTCTCTTCTCCTTCCTCTCCCCTGCCCTTATATACAAAAACACATATCCACACACTTACCATTCTACATCCTGAGTATCTAATTTTACCTTCAAGTAGTATATCTAAAGAGACTGTTCTCCAGTTGTGATTAAGACACTGTTAGGAAAATAAGAACAGTCCATTCTCACTGCTCGTGTTGTACTGGAAGACGGATGGTCTCTAAGGTCTCAGGTAAGATGAGGGACATTAATCTGCTGTGGTACATATAATGGGTGAAAGTGACTGTCACATGATCATGTTCAGAAAATACAGTGAACTCTGGAGCAGTTTCCCAAGGGGGTCCCGCTAGCCATTGCATGTTTTCCAGTGGTTAAAAACGAGCATGATAATATAATAAATATTTTTACTCACTTTGTACAAATGGCAAATACCAGAGATTTGTATGTAATGTCCAAGTCTGTAACTTTAAATACTAGAAATTTATTGTCACTTCTCATGTCTGACAATTTCAAATCTAGATCACACCAGTGTATATATTATAGAAAATGAAAAATTATCTTTATGTTATAAATGCTAATGAATTAAGATTGAAAATTTGTTTGAGACCAAAGGTAATTTTTGAAGTTTGTTTTTATTTATTTGGAAGAGGGTCTTACTTTGCTTTTTGTTAACATATTCATAAGGCCAGTGGATTACTGTGGGACAACCCAGTACAATTTCATATCCAAATGATGTGTGTGTTACACACACACTTTTGCCCATTTATACTCATGTTGAGGCTAAACCTTGTAAACCATTTGCCCATCTTTGTTTGGTAGTGTTCTCTCCTAAGGAGGCTGACTGAAATTTCCCTGTGTTCCTGTGAGTTCCAAGACCCTTTCTTCTTGTGCTTCTGCCTTTGATTCTCCTCCTTAGAGAGCTCTGTGTGAAATGATGCTAAGAGGCTGGGGTTCACTATGTCAGTATGTAAATTCACGCACCCCATGTTGGGTCTGAAAAGACATCCCGTGCATAAATCACCTTTTTCGGTTCCCGTCTATACAGCAAACTGAGTCTGGCTGCTGCTGCTGACTTTCAAGTGTGTAATCATTGTATAGAGCCAGCTCAGTAAACACTGGTTGAGAAGAAGACTTAGGTCTGCATTCACTCCCGTCTGTTGCTGACATTCACTCACAAGAGCGTTCTAATGTGAGAAATGAGGGTTTTTTTTCAAGATGCTTAACATCTTCTCTTCAGCTGCAGAGAGGATTTCACTGTAGCTTCTCTGAGACTTGATTATTTTAAAACTGTTCTCCCAGGTTTTTGAAAAATGGGGTAAATTATGTGGCATTCTCACTGCCTGGTTTCTCTTTGTTGTTACTTTAAGATTAAATGTGGGTAACTTTCCTTGTCTCTCCCATCATAATTTTCCCTGCACTGCCTTCCCAAAGTCAGCTCTGGCCCCACTGTCACCCTCTGTACCTGCCAGTCAGTCTCTTGCTGCAGAAACTTGTGATGGTAGCCCTTGAAATACATGCCTGGTTCCCTTTTCTGCATGAAAGAGCAGTAAAGCTCCCTGTGAAATAGCGATGGGAAAATACATAGTAGCAGAGGCTCTTGCTCCTGCAGGCACCTTGCTCAGGGGACTATTTTTCTTATAAGATATAAATGAAATCCTCACTCTGCCCACTTTTACACCTACGCATGTACTGAGCGTCTCCAAGGCGACGATGAAGCCCAGAGTCCAGCGCTGGTGAATCCTGCTCCAGACAGCAGGCTGGAGTCTCAGGCGGCTCCCCCAGGCGCCTTGTGTCCCAGATGCCGCTCTGAGCCAGCCCCTCCCCCGGCAGGCGTCCTCTGCTGCCTCTCCCTTCCCAGACAGTCTAGCTCTTGCCTAACATGTGACCCAGGCTGGTTGCCCTGAGTCCTGTAGGCAGAAGGCTTCCCTGAAACAGGAGGAGTGTACAATAGGGACGTGAGACAAGCAGACTTTCTGCAGCCTTGTCTTCTATCACTTCTCCGTGCTTCCGTTCTTTACCTTCCTTTGTACGTCGGAGATGCAGAGGCACCACTCAACTTTACAAAGTGCCATCAAAACCCTTCACTAAAATAGTGCAAGAAGCTCCTTCAATGAGCTCCTACCCTTGCCAATGCAATATATATGACTCAGGAGCACAAACCCACTTGGACACCCCTTGTTCAGTACAGAGTCCTACCTCCATCTGACCCATCTCTCACTCTCACATTGTCACTGTAACTTCTTATAGTGTAGGCATCATTTTCTTTAAATGCTTTTGGGAGTGATTCATGGCCACCCTTAGATCTTGTGCTTACTTTGGAAGCCTGTAGTATCAGATTCTTCGAGATATCTGTGTGTCTCTTCTTTGAGTCACCAGTAATTATTTGCTAAATAGAAATTATTATTGATGTGATCACCAAGAAACCTCATTTTGTACTCTTAAGCACATCACTTAATAAGCATATTCTCAACCTTTCTTTCCACCTGCTCCTGTTTTTTTTGAAACAGGTTCTCACTATGTAGCACAGGCTGACTTTAAACTTGATATTCTCCTGCCCTAGGCTCTCAGGAATTAGAATTATAGTCATTTGCCAGCATACCTGGCTCAACATTTCTTCCTCAGGTACTCTACCACAAAGCTACATCCCAGCCTTTTTTTTTAAATTTTGAGACAGAGTCTTACTAAGTTACCCAGGCTGGTCTTGAATTTGAGATTCTTTTGTCTCATCCTACCAGGTAGTTGAGGTTACAGTCAACATCTTTTTGACTCTCAGCTGAATTAGCCTAGAAAGCTTAACTTTTCATGTGATTTTATAACACAGATCATGCACACCTCAGTTTTCTACTGTTGATCCTGCTGCTGGCTTCAGAAAACTATGGCCTAACATTATTTCATAATTCTTTGGCCATGAATATTTTCTTGAGTGTTTATTGACAGCCCTCCCCCTCCCCCCTTTTTACTTGAACTTTTAAAGTGGCCTTGTGTGCAACACTTTGGAGAAGTCTCCTGTTTTCCATTTGCCTTATCCCAAGTTCATTACCAACTCCCTAACCTTAAAATAGAAACCATCCCATTTTATAAGCCAGAAAGAATAGTGTAGATAGAACCAATTAGGTTCACAGGTCCAAAATGAAGCTTTTAAGAAGACGAGTCAAATTTGCTAAGTTTTTCTCTTATATCTTCCAGTGAGATCATTCTGGTTATGCCTCATCTGTCCTGAGCTTCCTTCCCAAGCAACTGTACCCATGGTAGTGTGTTTTTCCTTGATCCAACACTTGGCTCTTTCACTTGCTCTTTCTTTTGCAGTCTCAGGCATTGGACCTAGGAGTAGGGCCTCATGCATTCTAGGCCAGTGCTCTACCTCTGAGCTGCATCATGGCCCTCTCTTAGTCCTTATTTGGACTCATATTAGGCAAAAGCGTTGCTTTGAACTTAAGTTCCCAAGCGTCCCTACAAAAAGAATATGGGGAGGACCAAGGTGCCTGGGTTGATTAAGGACCTTTCACTATCTCCTAAGTTTCTGTCATGGCCTATGTTCTTCCTTGCTGCTATTTCCCTACTCAATGTGTCTGTCATTCATACTTCAAGATTTATGCCAGATTTTTGGTAGGAATGAAGTATCTGGTTACATGGGTCACTGTACCTAAGAAACTGTGAATAGAATGGGCCAAATGAAAGGAAATGTAAATAAATTCTGGAAAGTTTTCCAGTGTAGACTGGTGGGAAGTTTTGTTGCCTATTTCCTCTCCTGGAAATGGACAAGTCCCAGCCAGTGCTGAAGTACGCCTCCTGCAGTCCTGTCTCTGAGGCAGTCCCCCAGCCCTATGTTGTAACACAGTTGTTCCCTTCCATTTTTTCTTCCCCAGGCACTGCAAGTGGCAAGGCAGCTCCTTCTTCAACAACAGCAGCAGCAGCAACAGCAACAGCAGCAAGTTAGTGGATTAAAATCCCCTAAGAGGAATGACAAACAGCCAGCTCTTCAGGTAATAGCCCGCCACCCCCCCCCCAAAAAAAAGACATTATTCCCTTTGGGAGAGTTGAGAAGTAGTTCAGAAGTGGATGGTTGGTGTTGAGAATTGCAAATCATGAAAGAAAAATCTTGTAAAATGTGCATTTTTAGGTTACCAACAATCTGTGATGCTTTTGGGAAAATGTCTGTTTGTCCAAAACTTTTGTTGTCTGGAGTAAGAAGATCTGCTGATTACATGATATAATAGGAGAATGAGGAGTTGCCAGTGTTGGGCTGCTTAGCATGAAGTGTAGGAAACCAGTGGAGGAAAGTTCCTTGAGCTCAGATACGGCATGGCATTCTCTTATGATGGGACTGAGAGTGATACACATACTTTGGAAGTGTACCTAGGAGTCGCTGAGCTGGATCTGTTTTTGGTGTCTTAAGGAACCTTTGTATTCTACTTAGGGGCTGTACTAATTTATATTTCTACCTACTTCTGTCTCTTTTATGGACATATTTTTAATGGTCAAACTTGGGAAGAGGAACAGGGCAGAGGTACTGCTATATCTTGAAGGTTTGGCCAAGGGGTGCTGCTGTTAACTCTACAATGTATATAGGACATTCCCGCAGAACATAGCTTCATTTAGCAACCCAAAATGTTAACAGTGTCAAGAACTCTTTATTGAGCCTTAGGAGGATATGACACTTTTAATATCATACTTAGTAATGAGTATAAAACACACCTTCTTTCTAATTCTTTCCAAAGTCTTTCCAAATCATTAAAAATGGTGAGCAATCTTTTGCAAGACAACAAAAAAAGAGTGTTTTAGCAACTTCTGGTTTCAGGCATAGTACGACAAAAGAGTTAGTGGAGTAGAGGAAGGAGTGAGTTCATAAAAATCTAATTTGGATTTTTGATTTATAGTATAATATTGCAATGGAAATTTCAACTTGACTGAAAATATTTATGCTCACATTTAAGATAGAGCACTTGCATGGACCAGGTAGGTCAAAATCCCTTTATAACTGAAGTTAGCATCCCCTAAAGACCAGACTAGTGATACATTGCTCACACTGGAAATTTTAAAAAAGAATTTGTTAATGGTAGTAAATGGGTAGAACTTGGTGCCAGTCAGTTTGACCACAAAGTCAACCTAAATTCTAGCTATGTTGACATTTCACAGGCCAGGATGAACTAATACTAACTTCCAGATTATTCTGCAAAGATCGATCTGACCTTGGGCAACAAGTTCTAGTTCTTCTCTGTCTCCTGGGGTAGCTATCTCACTGTAAGGAAAATTCAGCACTGCAGTCACACTTGATTGGCAAAGTTGGACGACAGTGGGCATTGTTTACAGACAATTCCAAAACCAGTACTTTGGTAAACCAGGGCCAGTGTGCACACCTTCCAGTGTGAGTACAGGGGACATTTTTAATGAGGTACAGTGCCATGGAGGGCCCGTGTCAGGTGCTATAAGAAGTGCTTTGTTGTGCAGATGTCTTAAGAACAGCTCTGGAGGATGAAATATGACTGTGTTGACCTTTCAGCTGTGAGCTTATTTGTCAGGATTCAAATAAGTTGAAAGGATCAAACTGAACAGTTTCCGTAGTCAGACTGGGAATTGTGTTTCAGAGGTCAGCAGCAGAGGCCACATTGCAGATTCCATAACATAGCCAATTGTTGGTACATATTAAAGTACTGGGGCATCTCCAGCAGACAGAAATGCAATTAAAATTCTAATTTATTAATGTATACAGGGAGTCAGCCTAGCCTGTCACTCAGTGATTCAAATGACTGTCCATTCTTTTTACCTCCCTCTTGAAGCTCTCAAAGCCTAAAAATACTGTGAATCCTGTTAAATTGAACAGACCTCAAGTGCATTGGAAAAATGACAATATATTATTGGGGGAAAATGTTACACATAGTAGAGCTTTGGTTAGAGATAAAAAAAAATACACACATACACAATCTGTCTGATCACATTGCTCTTCAGTATTGAATATCATTTGTGATTTTTTATACTAGACTTACTTTTCCTCATACTTGCTTTTTTAAAACATATGGCATTTTTTAGGTAACTTCTCCAAGATGAACGAAGTTCCTTTAGGGCTAAATATATGAAGTGAAGTTTCAGGGGATTTCCTTTTGAGGGCTCAGTTTTTCCTTGCCTGTTACAGGATTTTAGCCACCAAGCAGAAGAATATATGATACAGAGAGCTTCGTGTTTCTTGGCAAAGACAGTGTTGAAGGCAGCCTAACACATTCTGCTGAGTGCTTCAGTCTGTATAAAGAATGGAGGAAGAAGGGGCAGTCTTGAACCCTGATTTTGTTAAAGAAAATGTCTTAAGTCCCTTCAAACCCCCTAAGTGATGCAGTTGATAGGCAGAGAATTTAGCCTTACCTTAGTGTTAGCTGAGTGGGATGGGAGAGAAAAGGTTAGTTGACATATATGTGAGTCCATGTGTGTGCCTGTGTGAGACTGACTTGCAAATTCAATAAGATTTATTAATTTGGCTGGCCTTCCACAAACAGAAATGAGAAATTACTAACCTAGGCCACATGGTATATTACCTCGTTATAAAAAATATGTATGTAACAGTGGTGATTCACAGAAGGAATAACCTTCACATTGAAAATTGTCTACCATGCCTTGTCCTCGCTGAGGCATCTCAGTTGGAGTGGCTCTAAAATGAAAGGGAAATCCTACAGCAAATCTGAACAGTGTTCATCTCTGATCTTCTTACCCTTTATAACTACACTGAGAAACCTATTTTAGCAAATTTCAGATCTTCTGCATAGAGGAAGGCTTGACAGGGAAGAAGGATTTGATCTGCTGATAGCTTGAGGAAAAAAAAAAAAAAGAAACCTAAATCCCCAAATATACTGTGGCTCGTATTTTAAGCATATCTCACACTTCCCTGCTTTATGTTTGGCAGCGCTTTCCAGTTTCACAGGCTGATGATAAAAACAAAAGAAAATGGAAAGTTAGAGGAGGCTCTAAGTGGTTACTCGATAGAGATCATAAATTGTAGTCAAACATCACCAGTTTGGATTAATTTCAGAGAGAAGAGAGTATATGGGAGAGAAATGATGCTATTTGCAGATACTGAACCATTGTGAACTGGTTGCATTCTTGGAGACTCTGTGGCTTATTCATGAAAAAGGCATGAATCAGGTATAGATAATGGTTTGTGAAGTTCTAGAAAAATATTCTACCGAGTAACTAAATTTCCTTCTTAATCTATTAATTTGCTTTGCAAATTTTTTATAAGTGATATAAACAAAAATCAAAAATTAGTCACATCCTAAATTCTGAATCTGAATGATCTGAATTAATTAAATGCAGTTTTGATGAACATTTCAGAACAACTCTGGCATGCTGGGCATTTGTGCCAGTGATGATAGATCCAAAATCATTCAGGATGTAGACCTTACCTTCAGGATGCTTATGAGTTGTAAAAGAATTAACAGGGTTTTGCTGGGGGGAAAAATTATAGGGGGTTAAAAATAGTAGGCTCTTTTTATAAATATTTATATACTTCTGAAGATTGCTTAAACAAGTAAAACAAATGCTTAACAGTGCAGGTGTGCTCATAACCCTGAAAAGTGTAACTTTACTGGCTGAAGATTAATTTGTGAGTAGATGAGCAATTTTATTGATCAAATTTTGGAACTTTGACCACCGTTTCTGGGTAGTAATTCGTTTTGGTTCTTTAAGCATTTTAGTTGTTGGCACGAGTATATAAACTGGAAGGAAATCAAATGACACATTTTCTCCTAAGAAAGTAAAAGTACATGTGTATTCTGGCAGCCTGAACGTTAGGAAAGAAAGTAAACCTTGTGTGTTGCTTACAGTGGAAAGCTGACCACAGTTTCAGCCTGCAGTCTATAAAGAATTTGAATTTGAAGCCAGTCATCTGATCGTTTTCCCTCCTGTCTGTCCCCTTCCACCCAAGGTTAGGTCATGTGCAAGACCCTGGCTCAGGAGGCCATTTCTTTGGGAGGACCTACAGTGAAACCCACTGGAACATCAGCCTTTTCTTCTGCTTCGAAGCTAGGATTATAATGATGACTCCTCTTTAAATGGGGGAGTTAAAATACAAGATTCAGCAGGTGTTTTTTAGCATTTTTATTTGCAGTTATATAAAACGTGCTTTAGGCAGCATTTTTTGCATTGCATTAATGCCACATATAATCTTAGTACCTCGTATCATTTCCACATTATTCACTAAGGAATAAATTGCTGAGAGGAAACCTTTAAAAGAAACTACAATTTTATATTGTAGGTAGTGAATGGTTTTGAAATACTGACCCTTAAAACATACCACTATGTACTGAATTAGTAAGGTAGGTAATTCAGGGAAGGGAGGCAAAAATGTTTTTAAAAAATTATGTAGAGTTAACATTGTATACAGTTTGCATCTCTGACATTTACAATGATAACATTGAAATTTCATTTTTTTAAAATATGTCATAGTTATCATACAACTTTACAGAATCCCAAAACCTTAAGAATAAAGAATGGTTGATAAGGAACAATAAAACAGGAATGATGCTTTAAAAAATGGTTATTATTTCAGATCACACACATCATTAAAAATTATAAAAATAGTGACTCTTCCCCCAGAAAATTGCTCACTTATACAGAATTTTTCATCCATTTTTAAGTGTTTCATGAACTTCATGAAATCCATTGCAGAGCCCAGAGTCATACTCCTGATTTAAGATTTGGTTTCCCCCCCAAAATGAATATACTTTGTTCTTGCCTTTTTTTGAGGGGGGGGGGTGGTATTGGAGATTGAATCCAGGACTTTGCACAGAACTGCTTCCCCAGATCTTTGGGTTTTTTGTTTGTTTGTTTTTGTTTTTCCTTTTGTTTTTGTTTTGTTTGAGACAGTGTTTCACTGAGTTGCCCAAAGTAAGCTCAAACTTTTGCTTTTCCTGACTCTTCCTACAGGTGTGTGCCAACACACTCAGCTGAGTTAGCTTGCTTTTGATATTTTAACTTCAAATGTAGATAGAATGAACCTGTATCCCAGTTGGGACAGGACATCCCCAGTCCATGCCTGGTTGTGTTTATTGATAGTTTCCACTTCTAGGAGTATCACAATTTGGACATTTCACTGTACAGCTACCTTACTTACCTGTATATCCAAGCCCCAAAATGCAGATATAATGCTAACACTTCATAAATAATCACATCTGTGTTACCACATGCCAAGTATGGTTGATAATGACTATTGAGTTGGTGTCTAACATGGACCAGTCCCATAACCACTCTATGGAGCAGGCAGTAGTCATAAACCATTTTTATGGAAGAGAAATATTGAAATTTAGGTGAAGTGTTGTTCCACAGAGCCCACTCTCTGTGTACCAGCACCGGGATGGGATTTTGGCTCATATAACTACAGATAGCCTTTGTGCTGCTGAGAAGTTAATTAATGCCTCTCTTCTATGTGTATTTACTCAACACCTACTGAGTATCATAGTTTCCATAAATAAGCAAATTATTATGTCTTCCAAATTATAAACAAAAATAAAGCCAAACAACGAAAAGCAACACACTGTAAATATCTGAATTTCAATCAAGGGGATTCAGACTTGCATAATTATCCTAATTGTAGCCATGTGTGGGTGTTTTCATTGAGTGTGTGTCCCTCTATAGTTTGTGTGTGTGTTGTACACCAGTGAACAAAAGCAAAGTTATTTCTTATTCTCAAGTCAGAAGTGGTCTTAGGAGTTCCCATGTGTTGAAACATGGAATAGTATGTTATAATCATTGTGGGGGCTAGGAGGTAGAGAGGGACAAGGGGAGAAAACATACTTGACTGGTCAAAAATGTGTAAATTGCTGAAAAAATGACACATGTAATTAAGAGTGCTCCTACCATTTTACCTTGTGGTTTACACCTCCAGTGTTGAAAAAGAGAGTGACTCCCACCTCGCTAATTACCATTATCACCGAAATGCTAGGGTTGCAGTCATTAGTTCCGTGTGCATTTAATTAGAGGAAGGCTGAAATTGGATTTAACTTATTACTTTTTCATGGATCACTTTCTTGTCATCACTTCAAATTGGATTGCAGCCCCAGGTAACTAATTATGAGAGCCACAGGATCAAGAGTGAAAAAAAAGGTAATTAGGAATAACACTGTTGGACCCTCACTGGTCGTCCACTTGTGCTTCAGGAAAGAGAAAGGAAAAAAAAAAAAAAACCCTCGAGCCATATTTGTAGTATTATAGATGAGAGAGTTGGAGTCTCGTAGCATTGCTAGGCATCATGGGAGTGTGTCACCACCCATCGTGGCTTCTGTGATACACAGCTGAGTTGAAGATGTTGCCTCACTGTGGTTCCACAATCAGCTGCTTAATACCTACATTAAACTTGTAAAAGCAACAGATTGGTGGTAGGTATGTGGCATCTCAACAACTGTGTCGTCTGGGGGCCTCCAATATATGATTACAACAAAGCTGTCAAGATGCCTCTGTGCCAAAGTACAGAATATTTTAAGTACAGGGAGTTAGAATTTAATGAACGTATTAATGTTCCAGAAACATCATTCATATCTGACAGGAAGACATATCAGTCAGCACAACAGTAAGGTTTAGAGTTTATAAATCGAGAATTGCTGTCAAAGTTTCCAGAGTTCTGTGATCCTCAGGCCATTTACTTTATTTCTAGTTTGTTACCTCAGTGCATGCGCGCACACACACACTTGCGCAGCACCCCTCACATATTGTAGAGGCTTCCTGAGGTTCTGTTTCTCCTTCCACCCTCATTGAAAATACTTTAAAATAAATTATATTGTTTCCATGTGTAGAGCAGAATTCAAAACTGCAAGCAGTCAATTTTATTGACATCGTCTGAAAAAATGTTGATGACAGTTCGAGGATGTGAAAGGATTGGATTTTTAAAGTCCCCAGTGCTGTGTGGCAAAAAAAAAGTAATATACTCTAGTTACTTGAAGGTCTATAAGTTAGCCCCTCCTAAGAATGGACCCTTCTTAAAGAAATAAAGAAGAACTTCCTCTTTGCCAGGTTGACATTATAGTGAGAAGACATCATATCAAGCCTGCAGATTGCCTTGCAAGGAAAAAGGCTTTCTTAAAAAATTTCTCTCTCTCTCTCTCTCTCTCTCTCTCTCTCTCTCTCTCTCTCTCTCTTTCTCTCGCTCTCTCAGTAGTGGAGATTGAACCCAAGACTACTTTTACCCTGAGGTACATCCCTAACACATTTTAAAGTTTGTTTTTGTTTTTGTTTTTTTTTTGACACAGTGTCTTGCTGTGTAGCCCAGACTGTGCTCAAACTTGAGATTCTTCTGTCTCAGCTTCCCAGAGTACTGGGATTACAGGCATGCACCACTACTCTAGGCTAAAAAAGGCCTCTTGATTTCCCATAGAAATGAATCACCAAACAAAGAACAGCTAGAGTTTCATTAAGTTGTTTAAAATTGGTTTTAGTGTTCTGTTAATTTAAGCAAATAATCCTACTCCAAGTCTTGGGTGACTTTCTGACCTGGGTGCATAAGACTTGCTCATTGTTCACCAGTGAAAGGGGAGGATAGTCTAGGATGAACCCACCCGGCAGAGGTTCCTGCATTAGTATTCCCAAAGTGAAAAAATATCATTCCTGGAATTATGAGTCTCTTTCCTGTGTGAACCTTCCACACAAAATCTCAAGAACCAAAATAGTAATCATCAAGTCTAATGCAGAAAATTAAGGGCTTTTTTTTTTCTTTTGGAACATCTTAAGTTGATTTAGGATTTTGTACACAATATTCGTCTGTGGTTGAAAGGGGGCACATGGAGGTCAAGTGATGTAGTGTTTTCTATTTTTCCATATGAGGCTCACAGTGTGTGATAAAAGCAAACTCCTTTATTTTCTAAGTCTGCAAGAATTTCTGATGAAGTGCAGAGGGCACGTTCCCTGTCAATTTGAGTAGCCAGCATTTGTTAACTACTGTTTTTTCTCCCTTCTTGTGCGTCTTTACTTCCCTGCCCCCATCTCCCTATAAACCATGGCACTTTTCTGACATATGCACAGTGAAGTCCACCAATCTGAAACTCATTAGCACACAGCATTGGACTCTGTCCAGTGGTTAGAAAATTTCCTGAAGCCTAGAATAACAGCACTCGGTGCATGGACCAGAAGTGACAATGGGGTAGTCAAGTTCCTCTGGTACCCTGCCTGCTCAGGAAAGCCAGCTGACCTCTAGACACTGTTAGACCCAAGTCTTGCATACTGGATGGGTTCAAAACATTTAAAGAAATACACTTATGAAACTGGAAGGTGAAATACCTTTTTCTCCTATACTGATTTTTGAGGGGTTGAGTTAGAGGTAGTTATCAACATTAGCTACATAAACATTAAAGACAGCCCTTAGACAAACAAGCTATAATCCAGTTTCTACAATATTTTTCACTTTGCAAACCATTGAGTTTTAATTAACTCATTCACAAATGCATTTATTCATTCCAACCTTATTCAGTGAACTTCGTATTGTGATAATATGAGGAAGATGCAACTCCACTCTAACTTTAGAAAAATTACTGTGGGTCAAGTTATTTTAAACCACATTTTGAGCAGGCACCTGAGTCACAAAAAGATAATAGTAAAACTGTTAAATGTCAAATATGTGTGTAGTACCTTCTAGGTGCCAACTACTGTGCAACAGTCCTGCAAGGGTAAATTTTGCTACTGTTTACATTTTATGAGCAAAGATGAGCAAAGTATAGCAAAAAGAAGTTAACTAGCCCAAAGCCATGCGGTTGATAAGTGACAGAGCTGGGATTCCAGCCCACACTGCCTGGCTCAAGAATCTCAGTTCTTAATCCTTTGTACTCTGTTCTTCTCATTGAGCTACTGCCTGGGCCCAGCAAACAGAGATGATGAAAGGAATGAAATCAGAGTTGCTGATGCCGAATGCTTGTCACTAACCACCAGACCGTGCTGTCTCCTAATGTAAACATATGTTTATGGGCATTTATGAAAAATAGTGCTTGTAATTGAAATATGCACTTTCTAAAGGGAAATGACGCTTGGGAAAGAGAAGAAAGACGAGTATTACTCAAAGCCAGCAGACAACTCTGCAAGTAATTGTCCAAAGGCAGCCGTTGAAATTGAGAAGCAGTTTGGAAAATGTACAGTTTGGGAAATTCGTGTTTCGATGTAATTACGGTAGTTGTGAGCTGATGTCATGCCTAGTAACTGTTTTTGTATTGCTTGGGCCTTTGTTACTGAGCTGTGATATCATGAGCAAACTATTATAAACATAGCATGGATATAACATGCTTGTGTAACAAAAGATCGGGAACTTTTATTAAGTTTGTTTTCCTTGTCATATTGTAAAAATTTATTATGTGTACTGTGTATATTAGAAACAGATTTGGGTAATTCTGTCTAAATGAAGTCATCCCGGCTATTTCCAGACTGTCTGTTTTTGGTTGTGAATAATTTTCATACATCAGATGGTTGTCATATTTAGTCGCTCTCAAAATTTTAAAGAGAACATATCCCATTTTGAACTTTTGGTGGACTTCAACCGCCTTGCTGTTAAGATTGTTTGAGTTTGAAATTATGGCTACGTAAATTAGAGACTGAATACTCATCATTTCTAAAGGGTCTAGGGTTGCTGCTTTTTAGTCATAACTTTCCCTCCCTCATCAAAAGAACAGATTTTTAACTACTTAAGTAGGAGAACTTGAAGCTGCCAGGATACAATTGGCCAGAGAGTGCCAGCTATTGTCCATTTTTGTTACATCCCAAAGAATTACTTTGGTAAACGTTCAGGGAGACAGAACTCAGCATTTATCAGTGTTCATGGTAAATGTGGATTTCCAGTGGGTAGGTCAAAACTTCTGCATGATTGCATCCTTCTCAGCTACTCGCCTCCTGCTCTGTTGGCTGCCAGGCACTTGGAACTAGAATTTTCTACTGGCTGTTCTAATTTTTTTTTGTTGTTGTTGTTGTGTTTTGTTATTTTAAAACCAGTCACTTCCTCTCCTAACCTTCTCAGAGTCTGGCTTTTGTCTTTATCTTTTTCATGATTCTTTCTAAGGGATTGAATCCAGAACTTTGAGGCTGCTAGGCAGGCACTGTACCACTGAACTATATTTTCAGTTTCAACTTTCCTGTATTTCACTATCAGATCACATCTTGGCCTTTTGGTTAAGATCAAGTGTTGTATTTTATTGTCAATAAATTCAGTGGCCATGTCTCCATGCTTGCTTCAACCTTTCTAACCTCTTAGGACGATATATGTTGCTTTTGCTGTTTTCTTTGTGGGAATTGTTATTTTTTAAAGCTTCTTTAGATCAGCATTTCCTGGCCTCCATGCCTTTCTCATCCTGCTTTCCTGTTCTCTTATGGAGTTCAAGTTCATTCTTTTTCGTAAGTTCATTTCTTTTGATCCCTGTGATAGTATATCTGTGCTCTTTGTCACTTGTGTACTGTGACCCCAAGCCTATTTGTGGTCCCCTTAACTGGTCATCCATGGCTCCCTTGTAGTGGGACAATTTTACTTTCATAGCATCAAGGTTGGTATCTCTTACAAGGGATCACTTTTATCCCCAGACTTTATTAGTAACAGGCATTGAAGTCATCATTGAGGTATTAACTTCATTCATCCTTACCATGTTCATCATCGCTTCTGCCTTTTCCTTCTCACTGGAATCATCCACCCATTCTTTTCCTTTTCCTGCTGCAGCTTTGTGCTAAAGTTAGCACCTCAGGCATGGACCACGTGCCTGGATCTTGGCGAAGGGTTTCCATTCTTCAGCCCCTTCTTCACTCAGAACCGTTTGTTTGTTTGTTTGTTTGACAGGGCCTCACTGTGTCGCCAAGTTGCCCATTCTGGACTACAGTTTGTAGTCCTCTAGCTTCAGTCTCCCTTAATGCATGCACAACCTACCAACCCAGCTTCCCCTTCTGATCTTCATGTTCATCCCACACCTGATATACTGCTCTCAGCCTTCCCATTAGTACACTGGTGCTATACTTTTCAGAATATCCAGGATCTACTTTTACCTGCCACACCAAGTGCAAATTCTGCTGCCTCCATGGAGTTTCTAGCTTTGTTTAAATAAAATGTCCTGACAGGAAGGTTATAACCTTTTTACTGGAGAGAATGAGGGAGAGTCAGGAATTCTGAATCATCATGGTTGACTTTCTTAAGGAAGCAGAATAAACAAAGTCCATTTGAAAACACTTAAGGGTCCCAGAAATCCAGAGTTGCACACATTGTGTGCTCTGTTACCTGCTGCTGAGAATGAAGACCCTTGAGGATTAAACTGTGAGTTTCATTCCAAAAGAGTATCTGTCAGCTTTCTTCAGAAGGAGTTGAAAAGTCACATGATGTGAAATGCTTTCCTATTTTTCTTATCTGCTGTGTTATACTATACTTCCTTTCCACTGGTATCTGTTCCTGCTGCCTGCTGGGGGTAGGTTCCTTCTGATTTCCACAGGCTCCAGGCCCCACAGGCTAGACCTAATGAAACTGCTTTTAATAAGACAGCAGTGAAATTATGTCTGGCATGTTCTTTATTTGATAGTGAAAAGGAATTGTTATTTATTCTAGAAACAAAATTAGCAAGAGTCCAAAGTAGCATAGAATCATGAAGTGAAGAGAGGTTCTGCTGTGCCGGCCAGCTTTGGCCTGGGTATGAAGTGGTTGTGCCTAAGAGTCCTGTGTGGATGGTTCACAATCCAGGTTCCAGGTGGGATCCACAGAATTTCAGGGTTCCACATCTGCTGTGGCCACCAGAGTTAGGAGGTGTGGTATAAGTACCTTCTTTTCATGGTTAACATAGATTTAATTTGACACGATCTATCCTGATCACGTATCAGAATGGGAAGTACATGGGATTACTTTTTTCTGGAAAGCTTAATTCTGTGATAACTATTGAAATATTGCCCACAATTAAACATGTGCTTTGTGTTTTCCCTGGTAGACATCCTTATGGGAGATTGAGCAGATGGCATTCTTAGCCTCACACTCTATCTTTTCATGATCAGATCTATGGTGTTATTTGTCCTTTGAAGCCATGGGATGTTTTGCATGGGCCACCATATAAGCTAAGCATGCACAACCTACCAACCCAGCTTCCCCTTCTGATCTGGGGAGGGAGCTGGAGGAAGGAGCAGTATCCCATTGTATGATTAGCACAGCCTTTGGTCATACCAACAGGTTTATGTCTTCGTATTATACTTACTCCTGTGTGACTTTGGAAATGTAAATTAACCTTTCTGTGTGCCCATTTTACCTAGAGAATGTAGCTGGTTACCTCACTTACCTGAAGGTGACTGCAGAGATTAAATGATTAATGCATGATAAGTGTTTTCACAGTGCCTGAAACATAGTAAATACCAAGTAAAGATAGCTCTTCACATAATTGTGTAAGAAATTGTTTTAAAGGAAGAATGACTATATATTAGAGTACAAATTCACTTGATATTGATCACTATTCAGATGTATCTTTTAACAATGTCACAGGGACTATTTTGCTTTGTAATCAACTTGTGGATAACAAGATTTGATGGAAGATATTGGGCTCCTCATCCGTAAAATGGGGTGATTACAGCATCTATCCCATGGTAGTATTTCTTTGATTTTCTGAGTTAACATATACAAATAGCTTAGAAAAGCATATAGCAAGTACTTGATAAAGGTTAACTGTCATCTCCGCTTCAGCTGTTATCAACATTACTGTGATGGGGCACTATTTTCCTAAATGTGCCATTTTAGGCATGAATGAGGGTCATGCTATTCTGCAAAATCTATCCCAGCTTCTCTTTTGTTCTTGTCCTCTGAGGACTTTATATGAATTAATTCTAGGCAATGTTACTAGGCAAAGAACTGGTCCCTAATCTGGAATTATGAAGCTGCAGCATTCTGCACCACGCCTGGCATGAAGCAGGCGGACAGCAGATATGTCTTTCATGAATAAGTTGCTGAGTGAGTGAGGAATTAATGAGTGCCTCAGTGTATAATGAATTAATTAATGAATAAGCTAAATATATAAGCCTGAAAAGGAGGGCAACTTGATACGGCTTTGGTTGAAGAGGCTGGTCTTAGGTTCATAAACCTCTAGGAACATTTCAAGACCATCAGCACAACTTTAAAAGTCTTTAATGCCAGTCCTGTCAAAATTTTTATCAAGTGAATGAAATGAATCTTACCGGGTATGGAGTAGAAATCACCAAACCCCAGTAGTGCAGTTAAGATGCCCTAATGCACTCTGCTTGCTTTTGTACATTCACTAATCTGTTTAAGGTATAATATTAATGACATAGAACTTTAACTCATAAGTATAGAAAATTAAAGGTGACTAAAGACAAAATATAGCAGTGTATTTGGTGTCAAGATTAAGTTCTAAGAAGCATAGTAAGATAGAATAGATTATTAAATATACTTGGAGGGAGGATGGAAAATATACCTAAATCTCTCATTTTGAAAGGAATTGGTTTACTTGATTATTTGCAACAGGATCACACGCAGGAAAATCTAAGACAAATGAAAGCAAAACAGAATTTAATTGAGCTATTATTTTGCAGACTTTGGCTTGGTTTCAGACAGTCTAATCAAATTGTGCTTTGCTCAAATAACTAATGTTAAATGCAGCCTACCAACAGATGTTTAAAAAGAGTCTAATTGGAAAGTCTACATCCTGGATTTAGTCTGTCTCACTAGAAAAAAATAGCTTTAAATTTGTATTTTTGAAGACGACACCCAGTGACAAGCTTTTGTAGAAAAAAACTGTTTTCTTCAAGAATGCTTGGTGCTCAGGGGGAATTATCTTGAATAGTCAAAGGTGGCACGCCAGAAATTAAATTTCTTGGAAATTCTCCAGCTTGGTGCCATGTAGAGCTCTATGGAGAAATCTCCTTTATCATATTACGTCACCAGAGTCCTTTTTCAACCCCTGGATCATGTCAGGGGCCAATGTACTATAATTTATAATGAACTCTTGCAAGTCATGCAAGGCACATACTGATTGATGACATTTAAAGGTACTGTCAAGGTAGCTAGGTAATGAAGTTGACCTTGGTGCATCGTTGTCTCAGTTTCAAGTTTGTATATATAAAGTACTTCACCTGCCATATTTGCTTGGAATGTTTCGTGGTATCTATAAAAGGAATTTGGTTTGAGAGTAACTCTTTTCTTCCTTTAGACCAGGAGCCAGCAGACTTTCTGTAAAGGGCCAAATGGTGAATATTTTTGGCTCTATGGGCCACACCATCTCTATAGCAACTACTTACTCTGCTGTTGTCATGTAAAAACAGACATAGACAATACGTAAATGAGTGGGCATGGCTGTATTCCAATAGAAATTCATTTGTGGACCCTGACATTTGAATTTCATATAATTTTCACATGCCATGAACTACTCTTTTTAATTATTCCTCCAAATATTTTAAAATATAAAAACAGAGGCCATACCAGCACAGGTGGCAGGCTAGATAGATCTGGGTTATCATTTGGTGCCGTTTGCTTTAGATGACTGGATGTGATCATGCAGACTGTTTATTGAAGAAAGATGCTTTAGTGACAGGCCAGTGAGGACTGAAACACAGTCCTCATTTACCAAGCCATGGGCTTTATCTCTTTGAGAGAAGAAGTATTTTGTCATCATTTGTACAGAGGTGCCACCCAACTCTCTCCTTTCTATGCTCTTGATCTAAAATCTGTCTGCACATAGAGATAGGCACAGTGGTAATGCTGGTTTATTCTTTACATGTTTTCAGATGCAGAGAAATTTTTTTGGGTGGCGGAGGATCTTAGTAGCCCATACCACATACTGTGTGAATTTGAGGAAGTCATCCTTTCATGACACCTTACTCCCATCCATCAGAATTATCTTTATTATATAGCTGATTTTATTACCTTAAAATCTCTGCTGCTGTCTGCCAAGAAAATATCTCACTAGTTATCTAGACCAACCATGTCTGAAATGTGAATGGCTCTGCCTTGAGTCAGTGATGTCATGAAACTGCATCTGCATGGAGCCCTCCTGCAGTGCCCAGTCATGTGCTTCTGTGATTTCCCTCTGTTGTTTGCATTTTGAACCCAAGCATGTCTGATTTCAGCAAAGTGATTTACCTCTGTGAGTCTCAGTTTCATATCTGTAAATGACTAGTCGGTGCTCAACCCTGGGAAGCACATAAGAATTAATATAATTATCATGATTATCAATATCAGTGCTCAGAGGTTTTAAAAATCATAGGTATGTTCTTAAATTTGATGTAGTACATGAGAATCTTGAGATGAACCTCCAGCAAGGTTATGTTGAAAACTCTTCCTAAGTGCTTTGTATGCACACCTGTGGTTGAAGACCCTTTATCAAGGTGATAGCCAAGTTCCTTTCAGCTTCTAATCTGAGTGTCTGTTTCATTCTGTTTTTTCTGTATTTCTTTATTCTGTAGTCACCTACAGGTAGTAGAAATGTGCTTGCTAGTCTCATCTCACCATTGTGAACCATTTGTGGTTCTTAGAAAATATAATGTTAGGGAATCCCAGGTCGGTTTTTGCCCTCGGATGAATTTATCTAGAATGTGTCTATGGACGACAAGTTATATGCACTGTCAGAGTTAGGTCAGGGACCTTCCCTGTTCCTGGAGATCTGCAAAGCCAAGGAGCGATGAAAAAAGATTGTCTCATGGGTGTCACGGTTTGAAACATGTAGCTTGTCTCCTCACTATAGGTTATGCATTTCTTCTTTGAAATGGACTTTTAAACCACATTGTTACGATATGTGCTTATTTTTATATTATTTCTAGACCAGCCCAAAATGCACATACTCTTAAGTCTTACAAGATTGCTAGCGTGATTTCCTACCAAAGTCGTTCGGATAACTTTCAAGTAAGTGTTGAAATTGGCCCATGGTCAGTATCACACCTGTTTGCTAGGAGTTGGGCCATACCTCTTTCAGGTACTTGAGTGTTATTTACTGTGTAGACTTTGTTTATCTAGGACCTTTTTTTGTTGGTATTTCATAAATACGTGAAACAAATGGCTGTTCTGCTTATTTTGAAAAATACAGACATAAAAAAACAACCAGTGTGGAACCAGAAAGACAGACTGGACTTCTTACCTCTTTACTTGTCATTACTTACCATGTTAGCATATGGCAAGCTTTTTTCTTAATAAAGCCTGTTCATCTATTACTGTTATGGCATTTTGGACTATTAATTGCTAAAAGCAAAATCATCCTTCAGCTGTATGGTTCATGAGGTCCCTGTAGCATTCAAGATTTTTTTCTTTAAGGAACACAAGCTGTGTAAGGCCTGAATATTTACCCTTTGTCAGCAAGTAGCCAGTCTTTTTTTTTTTTCCTGTTAACACAATTTGGCAATTGGTGTTCTACAAAAGAGATTATATTTTTTGACTTGTGAACAGTGGGTCAGACATTTCAAAGAAAATTTAGAGAACAGTAATTGTGAAAATCTACACAGATGAATTTGAAATAAATATTTCACTGCCTACACAGCTCTATTTAGAATACTGGCTTTGGAAATGCATTCTAGGAACCTCACCATTTTGCATGACATGGTGTCAGTTCATGTACAATATATTAATGCTTAATTGAAGATAATGTAACTGTGCATCAAAGGCATAATTAACAGACATGCTGAAACTTATATAGATCAGGATTTTGACTAATAGAAGTCTGGACAAAACTGGTTTTATAAAAGGATCTTGAGATTGGCTGAGATTTCATCCTTCTGCTCAGTGGATGGTGACAGCAGCTAGAATTGCCACAAGGGTGGATAGATAAGGACCACTATCACCTCCATCCACACCAACCCTTTCGATGCCACCCCTTTTGGTTGGCCCCAGGACCTACTGAACTGTAGAGTATTGGCTGTCTTATTATATGCAATTACTAGTTTGTTTTCATTAGTGTTAGGATATGTCTCTGATTGTATGACCTGAAACCTTAATAGAAAGCTCCTTAAAGGATCTTAAAACAAATCCAAAGGCCAAATCCAGGAACTTATTTATAGAAGGACTGATAAACCAAGAAAAAAATTAGATTTTTTTTTTAATGGTTGGAGGAAAATCAAAAGGAGAAAAAATATCTTGTACAACCTGAAAATTAATACAAAATGCAAATTTCTGTGTCCACCAATAAAGTTTTATTGGAACACAATTGTACTCATCTGCTTTCTTGTTTACTGCTGCTTTCAGCAGCACTAAGTTGGTTGCTACAGGGTGCACATGATGTCCTGCAAAGCCTAAAGCACTTGCTTTCTTAAGGAGTTCAGAAGTTTTGTACAGTCCTCAGAACATCTTTACAGAAGCTGGAACTATCTAGAAATTTTCTGGACTTCTGGATAAATGAAAAAAGAAAAAGAAAGAAAAAGAAAATAGGATTTCTCACCTAACATGGAAGGAGCTGATAGAGAACAATGTTATTGGTGGCCAAGAACATAGCATTCTCATGAGAAACTTACTGATCTTTCTTATTATTATCATCATCAACAAGATCTAAGTCTTATGTTGATCTTATTAATGTAAGCATTATTTTCGAATCTAGAAGTCATTTGCAATTGAAATGTGTTGTAAGGGCTGGGAATACAGCTCAATGATGGCGTGCCTGCTTAACATGCTTGAGGACTAGGGTTTCATTGCTAGCATCAACCAGAAAAAACAACAACAACAACAACAACAAAAAATGTTGTTGTAAATGATTAGGTAGTTCTATCTGAATGCAAGGCCCCTAGAAGTAAATGTGAGAACAGACCAAGGCATTAGTGAGTCATTCATATATCTACTCCTGTGTCTGTTCATACAAACATTTTTTTTTATTAGTACATGGTTGTGATACATAACAAATACATACCACAATTCAAGTTATTTTCCCTTCCTTTGCCCTTCTCTCTCGCTCTATTCTTAGATGTCCTTTCCATCTACAAAAGCTCATACTAACAATTATTACATGCCTATTATGTTCTCGCCCTACTTGGTACTGTAATACAGAGTTGAGTATTTCTTATTCCTCACATTAGACTTAAAACTGCACAGAAACAATTAAAATGTAATAGAATAAATGCTCTAATAGAGGTATTAGGATCTAGTAACATGTGGGTCTATTTGAAATATAGCTAGTGTTGTTTGAAATGTGACTAATACAACTGAAAAATTATTTTATGTCTTTTTTTTTTTTTTTTTGGTACTAGGGATTGAACTCACAACCTTGGGGCTTCTCAGGTAGGTGCTTAAGCCACTGAGCTAAATCCCCGGCCCTAATACAACTGTAAAATTGAAATTCACATTTTTATATATCAGATTTAAATAGCTACATGGAGTTTAGTGACTACCATTTTGGTTCATGCAGATACAGAACATTTCCATCACCACAGAAGGCTCTGTTAAGACACTGTGATTCTTGAATTCTTTTGCCTTTTAAAATATTTTGTCCTGCTGATAAAAGATTGAAAAGTATCCTGTCTCTTTTTGTTATTGATATCATTGTTGTTGTTATTGGTGTACTGTTTTGTTTTCATTTGTGGTGCTAGAGATTCAACCAAAGGCCTCGTGTATGCTGGGTAAATGCTCTCTACCACAGGGCCATAACCCAGGCCAGTTTCTTTTACTGTGAATTCTTCATACGTCTCCAAAATGTGTCTGTCTTACCCCTTCCCACATATATTTTCCTATATTCTCTTTTTACTGTATTGCTGTCAATAGAGGACAACACTTGGAAAATCTCTGGGAACATCTACGGCCTCCATTTTCTCCCTAGAGGGTTAAGTGTTTACTCTAAATATGAAAAACTTCAAAGACTTTAAACTTTGAAGGAAAATAAGCCAACCCCCTCCCTCGCAGTGAACCACAAGCCCCTTTGAAAACTGACAATTATTTTTATTTGTGCAGACTTTAGATGGAAAGAAGAACTTCAAAGAAGAATTTGAAAAATACCTTTCTCACCAAAAAAGCTGAAATCATTTCCTCTGAAAATTTCCTTCCATCTAAGGTTTACTTAGGTCCCAAAGACAAGCCTCCTCCGTTCTTCACTCTGACAGAGAGAACTGTGACCTTCATTTTCCACTGATTCTGCACTGAGGGTCCCCAGATGTCCCAGGACTGGCCTTCTCTCTCAGGGACAGAAGCTAGCACACCTGGCTTCCTGTTGGCATTGTAAAAACCAAGTCCTTGAACTTCCAAAGGTTGTTCATACGAGTGCTTCTCATACTCGCTCCCCCTCCCCTGGAGTGAGGTTAATAAAGTGATAATGATTGATAGTTATATTTCCATTTTAATTTAGACTTACACTTGATATTTCCATTAAGATTAATAATAATAACAACCATTACAATCACAGAACTAAGTCTGTTGATTAAATGTGTTATTGGTGAGGCAAAAAGCTTAGAATTGCTCTTAATTTTTAGCTTGGGTTGCTGACACTATGATAAAGTTTAGTAATCCCAACTACTCATGAGGCTAACACAGGAAGATTCCCCAGCCTGGCCAATTTTATGTTTAAAAAACAAGATTGAGGTAGGTAGCCAATGCCTTCTGGGTTCAATGCCCAGCATCCTAAAGGAAAAAGGGCCAGTTACCACATGTGTGACTTCACCCAGGTTAGCTCACTTATGAGTTTCTATGATGTAGAAATGCCTATGCAGCAGATTAATTTGCAAGGTTAACTTTACAGTGCACCCAAACACAGACTCTGCCACATATAGTACCTTCTTTCACAGCTGTGACAGCATCATTTTAGTAGGCTATTAGTTATGCAAGAAATGAATTTTTTTTTTTTGTAATATGGGGGCTTTTCAGTGGTGGAAGATAAGCAGAGAGTAACAAAACTGTCCACTCTCACATGCATTTCAGAGCAAATTGCATTGAGGATGACCAGAGCTGTATTCTTACCTCCAGACTGTTCACATATAGTAGACAAATTAAAAGCACAAAAGCCAGAGTAAAACGTGCACCTGGATGTCCCCATCCACTGTCCTCTGTCCCGGGCATCTCTAGAAAGTCTGCAGTCAACTGAGAAGAAAGTATAGGTTTTCTTTCCCATTCTGACCCTCAAGTCCCATCTCTAAAGAGGAAGCTGCACTTTTCTTTCTCTCTTTGACTTAATAGTTACGTATTTGCAAAGAGGACCAGAGAATGCTGATGTTTTTCTTGAACTTCTATTTTTCTTGGGTCTTGCTGTTTTGGGAAGAGAGACATGGATTATAAAAATGTGTTTTCACCAGGCCGTCTAGACAGCGATGCCTGGCTTCTCTGGGGGGTTGAGCAGACTGAGTTATTTGTCACTCTTCATTACCCTGCTCCGCCCCAGGGTGGTTGTCTTCGCACCTGCAGGACACTTGTTCTTTCACTTCTGTATTATCACATTATTTACTGCATTTATGGAAAAAAGGGGGTGCAAATATTTTCTAACACATTATGACAACTTTGATACAAATACTACAATACTGTTGTGTAAAATAACCAAGTCCATTGTAATGATGCACGCCTGTAATCCCAGCACTCTGGGAGGCTAAGGCAGGAGGATTGCCAGCATGAACCAAGCCTGGGAAGTTCAGTGCCTTAGCCAGACCCTGTCTTAGAATAAAAAATAAAAAGAACTGAGCACGTAGCTCAGTACAAAGTCCTTGTTTAATTCTCTGTACTAGAAAAAAGGGGTGGGGGATTGTCTTAAGAAAATATGCAAGAAGTTAGGATAAGAAATTCCTTGACAATAGGAATTTTGACATGTATTTTATAAAGGATACAAGACTGTGCAAAGAGTCAAGGCTGAGAAACTGATTCTCCATGAGAGACACAAAAGACTGGCCTCTGGGCCAGATGCCGTTTTGCTTGCACATACAGTGTTTAACATTTTTAAGAGTTAGTTACAAAGCTTAACATTTGTGAAGGTTTCTAACTAAAACCACAGCTTCTAGCTTCTCCTAGAAAGAAGTCAGAAGCAATATACATATTACTGGTTATCTGGAGCTGACAAATACCATCTTTTCCTCCCTGCTATAGACTTAAGGTGGCCTGTTCATCTTATTTCAGTCACCCACCTGTCAGCTCTGGACCCCTTTTCTGAATGGCCTGCAGTTTCTTTAATATAGCCACATAAGACTCTCAAGATTTCAGCATGCTGTCAAAGCCAGCCAGAACCCAGGCATTTAGGAATTCTGGAGTCTCTGTACCCAAGTACCCTGACTCTAGATCTAATTTTTTTAACTAGAGGCCCTGTGAAAATTGGAGCTCAATCTCTGGTGATCGTATGCGGCAATGGCCCCTTTACAGCAGAGATGGAGCCGGGGCTGGTGTGTTGTGCAGACAGGACATGTGTGCCAAACCAGAGCCATTAGTGCCCCCATTATGAGGTTTGAGTGCTCTATTAGTTATGCTAAAACTTAGTGTCTTGAAATGATGACATCAACACATATCTTTTGCACATTTTCTGTGGGTTTGAAATTGGGATTGTTAGCTAGGTTGTTCTGACTCCCACTCCCTAGTGAGATTACAGCCCAGTTCAGTATGAGACTGGGGTGTGTCTGGGGCTGGAGCATCCATTTCCTGAAAGTGGCTTATTCCCATGGCTGTTGACTGGAGGGTCCAGTTCTTCCTCATGTATGTCTCTCCATGGCATTGTGTGAGTGATATCATGGCATAGTAGCTGGCTTCTCCCAAAATGGTCTATGTCTTTTGTGTCTGTTAGTCAGCTTTCCATTAATATAACCAATACCCGAGATAATCAAGTCACAAGGAGAAAAGCTTTATTTTCGCTTCCAATTTTAGATATTTTGGGTCACAGGTAGTCCCATTGCTTTTTGACTTGCAGCAAGGTAGCAAATCATGGTGTGGAATGCGTGGCAGAGTAAGCTGGTTACCTCACAGCTTGGATGTGAAAAGAGAAAAAGACATCATGTCGTCTTCTTCAAGAGCAGGCCCTGTGACTTCTAAAGGTCCCACTATCTCCCCACCACCAATACTGTCTGTGGATCATTTATCTAAAACATGTCAATAGTTAGAAATTGCATACCATTGTTCTGCTATATTTATTGGTCATGTGGACATAACACAGTGTTAAGCCAGGACCCAAGAATACTAGATGGTGGGACTCTTAGATGGTGGGAGCTGTCTTAGAATCTGGTACCATCGATGCCAGCCTCTGCATTATCCCTATTTAGAATCACTGCATGGGTGAGCCCACATAGTGGTTTGTAATGTGTCACTTCCCTCAGCTGTGTTAAGCAGAGAAAAGGTTAAAAGCAAACATGTGGCCTGAGCCCTAAGCATTGGTACATTCTTGGTTCAAAACCATTGGCCAATGCATTGTGTATCTTGCCAAAAGACTTACTTATTACTAATGAGGAGGACTGACAAAAATCGGATGTATTGTGCCAAGATTTCTGGTGACTTGAACTTTTTCTTAAATTGTCTATTATCCTCCAATATCATTCTTTCCTTCTTCACTGAAATACTGTGAGACTTTAGAAAATTATCTTGAAGTGATTTTATTGTAAGTAAGTAGCTGAATATTTATACATAACTGCCTCTGTGTTGTCTCAATCAACATTATTGGTATTGTCTGGTCAGTAAAGTAGTTAGGTGCACAGATAGAAGGTCAGTAACAATTAGGTCCCTTCAGAAGCTTCAACAGACTGCTAATGAGAATCATCATCCAGCATCTCAGAAATCATTTGGTGGCTTTATTGGTCTGGACATTCTATCAAGTGCCCAGGGTAAGAACAAACAGGGTTTGTTCTTGACTTCGTGGAGATGACATTCTCATGGAGCACTAACTGCTAAGCAAAAAACTAAATCACCGCATGTTGTATGATGATGAAAGTTGTAAGAAGACCAATCTGGTTATAGTGGAAATGGTGGTGATGACTGCTCATGTAAAATATCCTGAATAGAGACCTTAGTCAAGGGAGAGATTCTTAACGTCATTGGGGTTGTATTCCAAGGCAGAACCGAACTTGCTTTGATTTTTCCAGACCTTAAGGCTCCATCTGCTCTCTTGCACCTGGGTTCTTCCACTGGGCTGCTCATGGTTGCCTGTTGGCTGTGCATTCTTAACTAGTCTCACAGTCCTGGCCTTGCCTTCTCTAAAAAAAATATTTTTGGATCCTAAATGGGATTCACATGCTAGACACATTATGCTGTGGCTAGTCTAATGTGTATTTCCCCTTTTTCTCCCCACAAAGATTTTATAAAACTTATTCATGCAAACAGGTATTTTTGTTTGTTTCACATGAGTCGCTTTTGCATAATATAACAAACCCATGATTTCACGTGTACAGTAATTCATAGAAAGTGATAGTCATCTTGCTTAGATACCTTCCTTCTCAAAACTAACCCGCTAAATATAGTATCTTCTCAGGCCCATATAAGGTGCCATTAAAAAAGAGAAAAGAAAGGTCAGAGTTTCCCCACCCACAAATTTGGTTATAAAAACAGCAAAGCAGGGTTTTTTTGAACTTGCATCATTAAATTTTTAATTTAAATAGTATCCTGTTTTGACAAAGTGCTAAACCACAGAAGTCTCAGAAAGACACTGTTAAGCTTGTGTCAATACCTGCTGGCATCTCTCTACAGGAAACTTTGGATGGCTCCTGTTGTCATTCTGTGATACACTGACAGGGAATGCATGCCCTTATTTGTTACATCCGGGAAATGGTCAGAATAGCTCTGGTGCAGCTTGATCCTGTTTACATTAACTTTAATATATTGCATAACGGATGGCCAGACAGAACCTGTATTGTTTCTTTTGTTCGATTAATTAACATTGGATTTCTGACTTTGCTAAGCATAACTGTAGAGAAAGATTCAATACATTGTCACACAGGTTCTGGTCTTTTGCAATGTATTTTCACACTGGTGCTATTCTTTGATGGACCCAGGGAAAAAAACTGAACTACCTGCAACCCTTTCCTTGCCTTGGTGTTTGGATCTCAGTGATTCTCCAGTTCAGCTATGTGGGATATGCGGAGTTCTTAGATGGACTGGACTCTCCCGAGGAAATCCAAATCATTATTACAGCTTTTTGTTGAAATTCAGTCCCAGCCTTCTTTTCAGCTCAGTTTTTTGCATGTGTAGTAACTTGCATTTTACTGTAAAGGTGACTGCCTCTTTCTTATGGGGCCTTCAGGGTAAACAGCCGTTCATTTCCATCTATGAACACACATGTAGCTTGTGTTTGGGTAGGGTGCCCAGTGCTTCTGAAGTCATTATTTTTCTGTAATGTTTATTCTCCATGGTTGTGCCCAGATAGATTCTATGCCCCAGTGCCAGACGAAAAAGTAGCCTGTAATTCTAGCCAAATGTGTTACAGTTGAAAGTCAGAAGCAAGCGATGGATCAAGGAAATAGCTTTTAATTTTACATAAATTGGTTTTCTACTTTGCTTTGGGGCAGAAGTTTGCAGCCCAGGGTCACATTAGATGTGGCTCTCGCTTTAGAAGAGAGACATTCCTGGAAAGTACATGGAAAAACAAAACTCAGGATTTCAGCAGCTGCCTCTCATTGATGAGACTTAGGCAAATTGGAGATGGTGCCTGTTGACTAGATGGCAACCTTCATCTTCTTACTAGCTAGCACTCCTAGAGGTTAGAGAAGGTGGCAATAATTCCAGATTCTCTAAAAGAAAACTAACATGGCATTTGTCCCTACAGTGTGGCCCCTCTTTAAGTTCATTGCATGATAGTAGCACAGATAATATTGTGTTGTCATACAAGGAAGAAGAGAAGTTGCTGTTTTGGAAGGCTCACACATCTCTTTGATATGAAATTCACTAACAATCCTAGATGGGTGAACTAGAGAGCAGTGGGCACCATTGAAGAGAGCACAAAGCTTTCTTTTGCTCTTTACCCAAAGACAAAGATTGATGGGGCCCATTGTCAATAGGAAACATTGGTTTCAGGTTTGGGGCTGCAAAAGCTATAACTGGGAAGGCTTTTGATCTGAAATGTGTAGATGCAATTTTAAATATCATCAAAACACTTAGCCCAAGCATTGGAAACAAAGGACCTGTATGTACATCCTGTTATGCCACCATAACCTTGGGCAAGTATTTAAATTCTCTGCTTTTGTTTCAGTATCTACAAAATGGCCATGCATGATAGCCTACTAAAGATCAAATAAAAAGTGGGGCATAAAGCACCTAGCCAGAGATACCTAGCATGTGACACAAAAGTGCTAATAATGTTATCAGAACTTGATTGGATTGTTGTTAATAATTCTAAAGCACAAGGTTAATATTAATATGCATTCACAGAAGAAATCTGAAGAATCCCACTAATCAAAACCTAGAATTTTCATAGTAATAGAAGAAAAAAATGAAATTTTGGAATGTTAAATATTAATGGAATGAAGTAAAAAATGGTAAATGGAAGACAGAAAATAGTTTTGAGCTGTTGGTAGCCTGGACACAAAGCACAAAAGCATAGAAATCTGTACATGCTAACAAGATCATCAAGTGAAAGAAATAAATACTCCACTAATGAGGAGTGACTAATGCCTAGATTTGTGTATTTAAGCAACAATTAATTTCTAAAAATCATTTTTTACAAGAGAAAACATTTTGAAAGTATTGCTAGCATTGTTTATGACAAGGTTAATCCATTAAAAACTTGTTCTGTGTTTTAACAGATAGGGTTTCAATAAGACATTCTGATGACTTTTCTTACGCAGTGGACATTTTGGAATGGACCACCATGAAGAAAAACGGCATTTCCCTAGAATGTATAGATTACAATGAAATAGTTGCTAACAGATTGTTAAATCATTTATTGCCAGACTCTATGAAAGTATAATTGTCATAATTTGGCAAAGACAATCTAGAACAAAAAAGAAACTAAAATGTCAGATTCTGGAAAAAGAAAAAACAAACTAAAGAGTGAGAAATCAGTGTAGAGTTTATGAAAAAGGCCAATAAAAGAAGAATTTTGAGTGAAAGCTCATCATTGGATTAAAATGTCTTAGCTGTACTTTTATAAGTGTCCTCAGTAAAGTTTGGGGAGTTTTATATATATATATATATATATATATATATATATATATATATATATTCACATTTATTTTAAAAGATATATATTAATATTTATATATCACATCTGTATTTAAGAGCTTTTATTTATGTATTTATTTTAGAGATAAAAATGTGTTGATGATATCCCAGACCTAGGTAAATAGAACATATTTTATTGAACTTCAAAATGATGTTACAGCATACCTTGTTAAGGAGTTGGGTAAATTTGGGTGACAAAGAAAAATGCACATGTGGTAAATTGAAACCTAGTGATCCATGTTTGTCTGGGACAGGCTGGGTATAATTGAGTTGACTGGGGAATCCCTCCCAGAATGGCATGATGTGAACTGAGATTTGAAATTGCCATCATGTGATTTGTTATTTGGTGTTTCAGTCTTGCCGTGCTTTGCAGGGTTGATTGGAAGTGTTAGTGTAACACTTCCGAATATAGGTACCTCTTTCCTCATGCAAATATGAGAACCCAGTGCAGACTGGCAAATGATGGAATATGTGGTGCAGGGTAGGGTGTGAGGGAGTCTGTATCTCTCAGAACTTGAAAGTTCCAGGGTTCACTTTGACAATATCCCAGCTCTTGGTAAATAGAACATACTTTATTGAACTTCAAAATGATGTTGCAGGTATACCCAGATAAGGAGTTTGTAAATTTGGGTAATCGAAAGAAAAATGCACATGTGGTAAATTGAAACCTAATGATTAATGCATTTGCCTACCCTTTGACATAGCTGGAAACAGACTCTCAGATAATGTCATCAGGACTTGGTCTTGTTCCCTTGTTCTGTTCTGCTTTCTTTTTGCGTCAGCTCTGTTCTTTGTCATGTTTTTGTCTTGTGGAGGCAGAACAGCTTCTGAGAGTTCCAGAATCACATATTTAAAGTTTAACAATCCATTAAGAATAAAAGCATATCTCTTGCCCAGTAATTCTAGTAAGGACCCATGCATTTCTTCAGTGACTTGGGTCTACTCTACCTATGTGAACTTGGCTAAAAAGAAAGGAACATAGTGATTGGTGGGACTGAGCCATACATGCACCTCAGGTTCTTACTGACTGGAGATGGCTCTCTTGAAGTCATGTAGACCAAGAACAGATGAGGAATGTGTTATTGTATTTCAGTTTTCCTTCCAGAAAATAGGGGAGTAGGTGCTGTATAAGCTCTTTATCCTTTTATATCCTATCATATTAATTCATTAGTCAACTGATTTAGTAGAAAATCACTTCCCTTGGAGTTGGACAACCTGACATTTAATCCCATCCCTGCAACTAGTTGTCTGTAATGCTTGGGAGAGCAGCTAGAGTAAATTTCCTAGAAGTCTTCCCTCATTAGAAACCAGAGAACAAACCAGGCATGGGGACACACTCCTGTAATCCCAGCATTGGGGTGGCTGAGGCAGGAGAAATGCAGTGAGATCAAGGCTAACCTGGGCTGTATAATGAGTTCACGGCCAGCCTGAACTGCATGTCAAGGCTCTATTTCAAAAAACAAACAAACAAAAAACAGAGAGAGAAAGAGAAAAGAAACCAGAGAACATTGGCTATGTTTAGTCCTTTCTTACTCAAAAAGTCTACAGTTCAGCCTTAACTATACCTCTTTGTAGTGTTTTTTAAAATTTTATACTCATTTCATAGAATGGTGTGTTCTAAAATGAACACAGTGTGGTAGAATTTTCTGTAAAGGCAGATATATTCCATTTCTGCACTGCCCAATATGATAGTTACAAGCCACTTTAACTATTGAGCACTTCAAATATGTGATTTTGTGATGGAAGAACTGATTTTTTCTTTCATTTAAGTGTAATTTATTTAAATAAAAATAGCCTCCTGTGAGAAGTATCCACCATATTGGACAGCTTAGCTCTGGATTAATGGCCAAGTGGAGTAACATGGATATTTAGACATATGAAATGTAGGTGGCTATGGAAAATGATTTAAATCTTGATGTCTTAGGCCTTTTTGGTTAAAAAGTACTCTATGTTACAGCAAAAACAAAAAGCCCTGCTCATTCCCTTAAGTACAGCAAGATTAATCTCTTTACAAAGTTCCCAATCAAAACCAAATACTAAGTGTTGGAGGCTGATTATTTTAGTTTTGTGGTTCTTCATGTATCTGCCCCATCAGGTGGTGTGAAGCAATGGAAAGAATGCTTAATTTAGGAGTCATAAGTTTTAGGTTCTGGTCTCGGTTCTGCCAGTAACTATTTAGATGCATGACCTTTGGCTAGTCATTTTTCCTTCCTGGGCATGAATTTTCTTATCTGGAAAATGAGGGGGTGGGATTCAGATGATCTCAAAATCAATGCCAGATCAACGCTTCTATGATTCTGTGTCTTTGTCTTTGACTTCGAGGCCAGAATGGTGGCTGGAGTTTCTCTTTGTGTAGTCACTGAGCCTAAGTACAGAGCATTAAATTAATTGGGAGATATGTTAGACCATTTTTTAAAATTGAAATGTGAATATTTAAGTTATTAGAGTATTTTTCAAATCTCCACTAGATCTGAAAAACCCTGAAGAAAAGTCAAATTCTGTTTCATTATTATTTGTGCTAATCAGATATAAATCTAGAACAAAAAGCAGAACAGATAGCATTAAACTATGCATGCTTAATTTTAAAAGTTCGTTTCATCTGAGCTTGCCTCATTGTGCCCCTTACACTGTGGATGTTCCTGTGGAGGTAAGAGCTTCAGAGAGAGTGTTAGCAAAATGGACAAAAAAGTGAAGACAAAGTGATGGGGTGACAGGATGGTCTGTTCAGTGAGCTTAGGAAGTTGGTTAATTGACCAAAATCATAATTACTACTCATGGGAGGCTTCACAAAGAAAAACCAGAGATAAGACTTTCCTTGGTACCCAGGGTAGTCAGGGTTAAGAAAGGATGTTTGGAGTGATTTCATCTGTAGAGGTTGGATTTTGAAGGAGGAGATGAATCACAAATGAAGAGCAAGAGGAAGGAAAGAACATTGGCCAGATTTGCAAGAGCAGGTAGGAGGATTTGAAGTGTTCTAAAGGACAGTGTGGTAGGATGTGTCAAACCAGCACAGAGGGAAAGAGGCATAAACTGGGACTGAATAGAAACAAGATACTTATTTGGTGGTTTAATTTTGATGTTGGGTAGTGACATAAGATAATTGTATTGTTATTGTGTGATAATGTGACAGTGCTAAACATTTACTGGTATGATCATACTAGTGAATGCTCATTGTAATGACTCCTATATCCTATCTCCATAGGATGATTTAGGCAGAATTGCATCTTGTAAGCTATATTTTTATTTTTTTAACTGGCTATCTTTAAGTATGGGAACACTCATCTCCAGAGATTCATTTTCATTTCAGAAACCTTCTAAAGGTGTTAATTGCATTTTTTGAAATCTCTTATGTAATTATTTAAAATTATTCTACCAGCACCATAAATCAGAACTTTTCCCATTATATTGCTGAGGAACATTTATGACCTGTTTAGACAGTTTTGATTTATAGGTTTAGGAAACAAGAATATAGAAACCATTGCCAGGTTTTAATTTGGAAATTTCTGTAGCCCGTTTGTTTCTGCAGGAAGGAGAAACAGAAGGCTGAGGGGAGAGGTGATTGGAGAGCTCTGGTTCATGCTAAGGAGACACAAGAAGAGGAACAAGTCCCTTTTAGGAGCCAGGCTCTGAAATGAGCAATTAGTATGTCCTGTACACGTATGTTTAAGACTTCTAAGTATTTTTTGTAGATACTGGCTCCATGTAACAGGTGCCCAGCTCTGGGTGAATTCTAGACCCTTAGGTTCTTTATAAAAACATAGACTTGGAGTAATATCTTCACAGGGTTATGGTGAAGACCTGGGTAGGGATTCACTCATGCATGCAAAAATTTGTTTGTGAAGCACCTCCTATGAGCCCAGCTCTGTGCTGAGCAAGGTGGTAGAAGGAGAGGAATGGACATTGTCCTACCTGGGAGTGGGGGACATTTGTGAATAATCTCTGGCACAAAGCAGGGCTTGGCGATTGTCAGCTAATAGCAGTGGCACTCAGTTTAGATGTTGTGAAACATTGGAACACACAAATTCAGAGAGATAATCACAGTGTATCTCCGATGATATAATTCCAAGAATTTGAAGATGATAGAAACTGTGTTGAGGAGGATGAGGAAGAGTTAATCTTCTGAAATGAAAACTAAAGATTAAAAAAAAAGTTTCAGCAGGCTGAAACTGTGGGTCAAAATGAAAAAGCGCATTCATGGTAATAAATGGAAAAGCCCAGTCCATGATACAAGTATAGAGTGAAGAGCTCCAGCTTAGCAATTCACATGACCATTAGTTAGGGTATGATTGTAAAACTAGTAGGGGCCAGTCCAGCCCTAGCAGGGGGCAGAGGTACCAAGGACTTTTAGGCTGCTTAATAGAATAATGAGGAATAGAACCCTGCCTGCTGAACTAGTCCAGACACCACCTGCCCACTACGCTTAATGCTTAGTACTCTTTTGGAAGAGGTGAAGGCCAAGCCTAACTTGTCACTTGTCAAATGCTGGATGTGTTCTAAGTGAAACTAGAATATATTTTGTGCATTAGGGAGAAGGGGCAAAGTTGTCCTGTCAGGTTAAATACCATCAACTGTTGGGACTACAACATGTGATCAAAATATATAGTGTTTCTTTAAAAATTTATTATAATAAAAGATCCATTGCTATAATAAATCCTCCTCAAATAACGCCTGCTCACTTTGAATACACTCACACCATTATTCTTGCCCTTTTATGAAGCAGTTCTAGAAGTCCTTTTTCACGAGTGTCTTTTTGTGGCTGCCTCCAGATCCTGAATGGACCCAAAATGTTACTGCAATTCCTGTCAAATAAAAATATTACCGTGTGTCCCCATCCACCTTATTCACCAGATCTGACACAGCGTGACTTCTGTCTCTTCCCCAAAGTCAAAATGACCAGGAACAGTAAACATGTTGACTCACAACATCATGGCATCCATGACAACATAATTTAACGTCATTCATGAAAGACGACTTCCAGAGCTGCTTCAGAAAATGGCAAGAATGATAGGACGTGTGTTCAGAGCAAGGGAGACTATTGTGAAGGGGATTAATGGCAATGTCTTTTACTGTAATAACTTTTTTAAAAAATTTAAACACTCACCATATCTTTTGATCCTACTTTGCACATCATACTTAAGTCTGCAGTGCACAGAATCCAGGTGAGGAAAGAGAAGTGGCAGCCCAAGGTTTTCTCCATCAGAGAAGAAAGATTCATGTTGCCACTAGTTGGGGCTGTTTAATGGCCCAGGGAAGGGTGGGCTGTTGCCTTCCTGTGTATTTTCCCTCCTGCTTTTTTTTCCTCTTCAGCCAGGAAGAGAGGTAGGTTAGAGGCTTCTTTTACAGTCTTTCATGATTACATGTATTTATTTTTCTATCAAGGAGGATAAGTTTGCCTTATAAAGAAGTGTTTTTGTCTAGACTTGTCTCCTTTCTGCTTTTCTACAACCTTCACTTTCTCAGTACAAACAAGTCTTTCCCTGTCTTGTCCCTCACTTCTCCCCTTGATTCCTAAAGAATAAGTGAATAGAAAGGAGTGAGAGGCACCTTCACTCCAGCACATCTAGGCTGCTAGCAGAAGTGTACTAAAACAAGGTAGCGCAGTTTGGAAATTGAACCCTGCCATCAAGGGGCGGGAGGTGACCTGAGCACAAGCAGTGGTTATTCTGATTACACTGATTTTGTTAGAATTCTCTTTCCTCCCTGGAGGTCAGCACTGCAGTACTTGGTGTTTTAAAATTCTGTCCCTCCTTGGATGCAAGTCCTCTTCAAGTTTTTGTTCTACTAAATTGAATATAAGCCACCTATATGTCATGTAATATTATTTAAACACTTCTGTGACCAAAATATGTCATCATTGAGGGCATGTGTCTTAGCTTTATCCCAGTGGCTTCCAACTGCTGTTTGAATGGTAGACTAACACTCCAAAATATTCTGGAGGCCAAGCACAGATCCACATAATCAGAATCTCTGGTTTGGGAGCTAAGGAATCACACCTGAGAGCATACCAGTAGCACAGTAAGGAAGCTCAAACTGATAATTTGGGAAAATAGTACGTGTGTGTGTGTGTGTGTGTGTGTGTGTGTGTGTGTCATCTGGGCTCAAGGCAAAGAGAGATCGTGTTTATTGGGCACATGATATGGATAAAAAATAGAAACCATATGCAAAATAGGGAGTGAGAAGAAATGGGTAAATTGTTAACAAATACAAGTGAAATTGAGGAAAAAAAAAAAAGAGAGAAACTATGTGATATCTCAAGAACAAAGCTAGAGCATGAGTTAGAATTGCCCTTGCCATGCTGAATCCATCAACAGGCCTACTGTTTGGGCTTGTGTTGCTTCCTATGTGAAGTCTGCATATGCTGTTCCAGTAGCTCCTGTCCTTCCTCATCATCTGCCTTTCTCCCCGGGCCAGAGTGTTATCCTTTCAGATGTGGCATAACTTTTCTCTTACATTAGAAGTTTTCTGTTCCCCTTCCATTCAAGCGAGAGCCTTTTCTCTGCTCCTTGGATGCCTGTTTTTTGATTCAGTAATTGATCAGTTGATGGCTGGTGTCATACTATGTGCTCTGAAAGCACTAGGGAGATTTCCATCCCTTTGGGTTGTATAAATTTTAGAAACTGTGGAAAAAGTCGAAAACTCAGCCCATTAAGCTATTAAATGCTATTAGGGTATAGACTGACCCCCACGGTGCCATGCTGGCTGGGCCTCCATGGAAGGCTGTGTCCTGTGAAAACATAGGTTGAGAATTAGATTTCATGTTGGCAACCTGTAGTTAGTTGTTCCTGACACTTTAGGAAGACTGACCTCCCCTCAAATACCCAGTGGATTCCTTGAGGATACATTATTTACAGACCACCGAACACCTTCACCTATCCGAGTGGTGGGTGTGGCACACTGAGACACCTGGAAACTAAAATAGGGTGCCATTTTACCTATTCTAGCTATAGTTATTTTGGATTTAAAAAGTAAAATGATCAAATGCTTTGCATTATTGGAAGTTATTGGACAGAGGAGTTTCTGGCTAGTTAAATTTTGGAGTTAGGATCCACATTACCTATAGCATGGAAAAATATGGAAGCACAATAACATTTTGGCTTCTAGAATTTCATTATGGCAAAAGGAGGTAATGTGGTGTGTATTAGCAATTAAGATGTTCTTAGGAAGCATTTTAGTGCCTACAGTACAGAGATGCTGAACTGTTTCATCTCATTTAAATCTCATGTGGGTAAAGTTCTAGGACCAGTTTCCTTTTATAGATGAGAAACCTGGGAGGCATGGAGATTGTTAATTACCCAAATTTACCAAAACTACATCTAAGGAAAGGTGTGACCAGGCTGAGAATCTCTAACAGTCCCTTGCCACAGTTACCATGCTGAGTTGTCTGCCTGCTTTTGATAAAGACAATAGGGCCCACCAACCTGGTCATTTAATGTTCCATCAGAGCCCAGGAAAGCCTATGTCTTGTCCAGACCATGGCTGGGGGCCACCACCCCATGCTGAGTAACATAGAAGGAGGTGAGAGGAAAAGTGTTTCCAGCACTGGGGATGAAAGTGGGAGAAGCTCTTTAAACAAGGAACACACTAGTTTAGAAGAAGGCCTGAGCCTCTATCCCAGTGCCTCAGCCCTCTGACTTCTACATCCTGCCAGGCCCAGCTGTGAATTATCATTTCTTCATTTATGTTAGAATTAAAGAGGCTACAGAATTTTACATTTGTGTTATTTTAGGTTCCACCCCAGCTGAACAATTGATGTCACGTGATCATATCTGTTCTACAAGGGACTAAAACTAGCTAAGTATCTATTCTGCCAGCCTTAGTCCCAGCCACCATCTTGGTCTCCAGCTTGGTGAATAGGATAAAAGCTTTGTTTGGGGGTCACTGAAATTTAAATGCCCCCCACACTTGCAGTGAAATATTGGTTAAGTAACTTAAACTTGCAGGACCTCAATTTTTATATTATACAATGCTACCTATTTCATAGGATTGTTTTAAAGATTAAGAGATGTTATGGGAGATGCCAAACCCATTCATCATATACTTCCATAAGTACTGCTGTTTTTCTTAGTCATCTTGTTACCAGCCACCAGCCTTTCCTTTATATTCTCTTTGTCAAACTCTGTGCCAAAGTCCCAAGAAATACCCACCCCCACCCAGTTTGTGACAGGCAATCTCTTACAGGATTTCCACCATATCCCTGTTTTTGATTGGCTGTGGTCTTTGTTTTCTTAGCCATTGTCTCAGTATCACCTGTGCTTTGTAGCCAGCAAAAAGGCAAGGGACTGAGCTCTAAAGGACAGAATGACAACTCATCTCTCTCATTCCCAAGTCAAGTGACCTCAAACAAATCACTTAGGAGCAACCAACAGTAGAGGAGTTGCTTGGCCAAACACTTGTGGCCTGGGAACTTGGTATACAGTGGATAAAATAGTCACATCTCTCATAGCAGGGAAAATGACTTTAAAAATCGACCACCCTCCCATCAAAAATAGTGAAGTATCTATTCAAAATGGCGCAGATAAGATGAGGAAATGCAGACAAATGAAGTTTTGTGACGCCCCTACTTTGCTGGTGTATCACAAATAGTGACTTTAAACCCACATTCCTCATGCTCCAAGCTCTAGGTAACCACCTGCACGTGCAAAAGATAACAGGATTTGTGTTTCTTAGGTCCTTGTGCATGTGAAGAGATAGGATGTGGTGGGGTTTTGCAACTTCAGAAGGCAGGCCAGGGCGAGGGTTATGGCTGTTGCTGGGGTTACACTGTGAGGACAAAGCCAGGAAGGAAGAGGTCAGGATTAGTGTGGGGTAGAGAGAAGGGTACAAGTGAGAGCATGTGGTTGGAGGGTGCAACCAGCTAGCAGTGCAGTGGGAAGGTGGCTGGAGGAAAAAGGGTATCAGAGAACAGTTAACCACAGAGTTCCCTAATTCAAAGGTCTGGCCTGCTGGGTTGTGACATTACATAGATGTGTCCTGACCCATCTCAAAAATTGGACATCACTGAATTTAATTAAGATCAACTAGACATTCCTCCTATTGTTCAAACACAATGCCTTATTTGTTTGAAAAGAGAGACGCTCTATAGGACCTGAAAGCTTCCTGCTTCATCTGCTGCTTTTCCTTGTGAAGGGTGAAATGCCATTCGAAATAATAAAAAAATAAATAATTGGCCTGCAGTCTGGACTACATACTTTTCAGTAGGAATTTTCTTGAGACATCTTTGGACTTCAAAAGAACCCCTAGTTATCTCAGAGGTTTGGAAATTCTTCCAAATTTGTCTTAAAATCCAGCCTAGACCTTAGCTTCTACCTGAGATGGAAAAGCCACCCATCCCATTCCTAGCCAGCCATCTGATACATGAAACTGTCCTTGTTCACTTTTCCTTTCTAATGTCAGACAGAATCAAGTAGATGTGGTGGAGGGTGGCTCAGACCAGGTACTCACCAATTGTTTTGGTAGAAGCAGGCATGGTTTGCAGGTAGTAGCGAGGTAGTTCAGGAAGAGAGAAAAGTCATAAACACAGAGCACATAAGTAGACATGGAAGTTAGGTGGTTTTATGGTCTTCATCTAAGAGTTCATGCAAATGCATCCAGGATTAAAAATGTGTGACTTCATGGACTCCCAAGTTGTAGGTATGTCACAGGGTTTGTGACCTGGAAAGAACCCCAGGAAAGGCTTTCAAGTGTTTTCCACAAAACATTTTTTGTTTTTGTTCCCAGATTTACTGCTGACTTGCTAGTGATTCCCAAGCTCTGAAAGCCTGCTTTAGAACCATATTCCTGGGAACTTAACTGTAAACAGAAAATACATGGAGATTAGTTCTTTGCTAGTGTACCTGGTACACAGAAAGTCAGTGATGCTAGTTGTAGTTGTTATTGTTAGTAAAGACATCATACATTGTATGTCATCCATATTTTTACTTAGGTGAGATATGTATCCCAGAGAGTTGAGGTGATCCACCCACAGTCACACTATAAGTTTTTGACAAAGGGCTTACTTACATCATGTCAGGGTTAAAACAAGTACTTGAGGCCACTTGGGATCATGATCTGATGAATGAAGCCTAGTACCCAGGACTATGTGGAAAAATGCCTTAAAGTTGAAAAAGTGGGAAGTGTGACCCCATGATTGCTTATTTTGTATGGACCTAGGATTCTGTTCCTGAGTTCTTAGACATAGCCTGTCTTCCTGGTTTCCCACTGCTTCTGTGCCAAGAGTTGGTTTCCCCACTTTTTTCTAGAAAGAAGACACATTATCGAGCTTTATCTGATTGTCTTTAAAAGTTGTGTGTGTGTGTGTGTATAAGTGTATATGCATGTGTAAGTAACTGATGACTACTAAGGCAAGAAAAGTGAGCTGTTGAGAGGTGGAGGGCCCCAGAAAGCGTTTTCCGTGTAGCAGCTTCTATGCCACACAGTGCGGAAGGCAATTATCTTTGGAGGGGATTCCACAGCCCTGTGCGGGCTTTCCCGGTGTGAGATTTATTGTTGGCTGGATTGGGTGTTCTTTATAAGAGCATTTACTGGGCATCTAAAGCGCTGTCAAGAGTGCTACTTCCTGAATGCTTTTGAGGTTGCAAGTGCTAAGCTTCATTTTCCCGTCTTGGAGATATATTTTTGAAATGGTATGCAGGGATTTGTATAGGCCTCGTGCTTCCCATTCACACCAACAGGAGTTGTGCTGTTAAACCCCAGCATGCTGCTGTGGAAATTTACCCCCTAATGCCCAGACCTCTGCTTCAGCCTTGAGCCTGGCTCCTACATGCCACATGGCAGTTCAGTAGCAAGAGAGGGCCTGGGAGCACATCCCATTGTTCTGGGGAAGTCACGCCAGCTAATCCATCTCAAAGTTAACTGATTTCTTACTTAGAGGAAAGGCAAGTGCTCTTCTGCTTTTTCCTCCCCTTCTGTCCTTCTCATGAGTCTTATGAGTGTCAGAAGAAAACTTGTACAGGAATTGGCTAAATACACTGTATCATGAAACCTTAGGGACCACTGAAATGGGAACAGTGGCCCATTACTGCTAAGAAGGTGTTTTATTGAAAATGCACTGACACACTCTCCCCAGAGAGTGAGCAAAAGAAGGCAGGATGCCCTAGAGGAATACAGGTTTTACTCTCAGGCAAAGTAAAATATAGAGTTTGGCACTCTTGAGCTGTGAATGAGCAGGCAATAGAATAGACGAATGTGCTTTTTTACATTAAAAGTGCCATATTTCACCAGAGCTGCCCCCTCCCTCTGCTTTGTTTCAGTGTCTTAATTTATATATTCCAGTTAATAGTTCATTATATGTTCTTTCTCTGGCTTTTAAAAGTTGTCTTTCGAATAAGTTGAGGTGGTCGAAATTTCCTAATCTTGGCAGGCTTGCCAGCAGAGGGCAGGCGTAAAGAAGGTTTTGACACCAGGGTGTGTCAGCCCAGGGTCAGAGGAGGGTGGCAATGCAGGGGAGGAAGATCTGTGAGCTTTGTTCCAAAGGCAGGATGGGACATGCTCCCTCTACCTCCTCACAGGCTTGCTGCACACCTCAGGTCTCCTGAAATACAGACTGCACTAAATAAAGGTGTTGGATTGCCTTTATCTGATAGTGATTGCTACATAATTAAATGTAAAAAAAAATTAAAATATAATTTCATTCCCCAAGAGCCCTATTTTCTTTCCTCTTTAGTGCCCAGTTCTGCTTATGTTTAAAATTAAGAATTGACACCTGGGTGTGTTGTAAATGCTGTCATTCTTGGGAGGGGAAATTACAAGTCATACTTGGTGTCAGTGACTGTTCCCCTGAGACCCAATGATAAAACCCCTTGAGGAAAGCTCTTCTGCCCTAAAACATGTACCTGTTGGAGAACTTTGCACATGACAGCTAACCCACTCTAACCTCGTGGCAGAGACATCCACTAATAAATTTCACATCATTTTATAACAAAGATTATAGTTTTATCATAGATGAGATAGTAATTTATTACTGTCAGTTAGATGCAGAATTAGGAAAGTACGTTACCATTTTTCTTTTCCATGAGTGATTTTGTTTACCTTTGAGGTTTTATGAAAGTCTTTACATTTAGCATGACAGGTTGTTGTTTTTTTCTTTAGATACACGTTTTCCTCAGCTCCTGTGCCATCATTCATAAGTTACCTGAATGTTGACATGTCATGCTGGGTATATATAAATTAACTAGTCACTGGCATTATAAAATGTTATATTAAGTGAAGATGTGAATGGAAATTTGGAAGATGTCATATATAAAGAGAATTTTAAACTCCTGTGGAACAGAGAGAACTCTGTCTTTTCCCTTGGCCAAACTAGCAGATGCAGGAAGAAAACAACATAATTAGCTTCATTGTCAACAGAAACATAACAGCCACATAAACAGTATCGATGTGGCGCTAACTGCTTTAGCTCCCTGTAGATGGATGATGTATTAATTTATATTTTTAAGTAAAAGTACTGCTTAAATCAAGACGAAATGATGGCTCCTTGGAGACAAATGCCCAAATCTCAGGAATGGGGCATTGCTTTTGCAATTTAGTAACTTTAATTGGCTGCCCCGTTGGTGGTCTTTGGAGGAATACTCCAGTGGAGTCCCTTCTGCAGAGGTGAGCCTCCCTGAGCAGGCCATCAAACACATGACTGGGTTGAAATCTTGTACTCCTGTGGCTTCAGCTATTTCTCTCTAGCCAAAGAATCAGTGGGTTGAATCACTTTAAGTTCTGTCACTTCAGAATATATCCTGGGTACTCTATTAAACTAATTGGGAAAAGGAAAGGAAACAAGTGTTAATACCGCAGTTGTTTGGAAGAAGACAGTGAGCTTGAATTACATTCTGGCCTCCCATCAGGCAGTTCATTTTTCTACCCATGTTTGTATCCTTTCTCTCATTATTTCCAAGCAGCTCTGGCCAAGCAGGTCCTCAGCTAGAGCTGAGAAGCGCATGGGCCAAGGCCTGTGGCTGTGTGTACATCCTCAGTGCTCTGCCATTTGCCTGCATGTGGAATAATGTCCTGACAAAATGTTCCTTCAGCTTCTTTCTTTAGTACATGTTATCTCTATTCACTGCTTGGAATGGGCAATGGAACCTTTCACTTTCTTCTGTATTCAAGCTGAGGCTCGGCAGAACCAAATAGAATACACTACTCTAGTCCCAGGTGTGTTATTTGGTGGTTAGAGTTTGGTGTGGGATCATAGTAATCTGTTCTTAAGTGCACAGCCAGCTGCACAATGGACTCATTTAGCAACTGACAGGTTTCTTAATATGTGGTGTTTGAACAAGACTGTGTCTGTTGTGGGTGTTAGGATGTGGGCATCAAAAATATTTTTAAGTATGTTATTTAGCATTTCCCTTACTCTTCCTTAAACATGAGCCTCCCATGCCCTGACCCCAGGCATTGCTTTTGTACTAGCCTCTTTTTCTATTAACTATATAATATTTGCTTCTCTTTGTGGGCCTGTGCTGCTGGGTATGTTTGATTCTGCAGAGGGGAAAAAAACCTCTTTAGTTTTCTAAACCTCAGTTTCTTCCTTTATAAAATAGAATTGTACCCAGGCATGGTAATGCACACCTGTGATCCCAGCACTCAGAAGGTGAGGCAGGAGGATTTTGATGAGTTGGAGACCAGCTTGAACTAAATAGTGAGACCCTGTCTTCAAAGTTTGAGGGGGGCATTCCTAGTCAAGTTATAATAACTCCATGAGTTGTGCTGAGTAACCCCTGCTAATGGCCACACAGTCAATCCAAGTAATTCTCCTCCTCCTCTTCCTTTTCTTCCTCCACCTTTCAAAATGACCTGCATTCAAGGTGATGAAAAGATGGCATTAATTATGTCTTCTAAGTCATTGCAGGTTTTAATGTTTTACATTGTGTCCAAACAAGATAGGTTCCAGTTTCTCAAATACTGAATCCTAGATACAGTGCAAGTACAAAAGACCCTATGAGGGGATCTTTAGAGTCCAAAATGGCCTGGTCTATTTACATTTTCAGGCTCATCACAACTGGTACGTTTCCTTGCCTGGTAGTCTCTGAGTCATCATATTCTCTGTTTAGTGAGAGGGTGGACTGGACACTGGGTAGTTTCTGAGCCTGCATGCTAAGCCACTTCCCTCTCCATATTGTTATTTTCCCCCCTTATCCGAACCATCAGCCTTTAAACAGCACCTCCCCAAGGGGCCTTCCCATCCTCTCCTGCTCCTAGTCATCTCCTCTGCTCCCATGGTGCTGAAAGCCACCACCATGCAATTTAGTCCTTGAGTAACTACTTGCATTGCATCACTCTCTAATTATTTTGTGTAAGGCTTGTCTGCACAGCTGGGTCATAAGCGTCTGTAATGTTTTTGTTTGCTTGTTTGTTTATTGTTTGTTTTGATGCTCCTGGAGACTATTAACTAAGAAACACTGACCTGCATCCTAAGCAGTCCTCTTGCGTGTTAAGGCGTGCATGATTTTTATGGGTGCCTCATAAAGAGCTTAAGCCTTTAAAAAGAAAAACAGAACCAAATTGTTTATTTAAAATGTATCCCACTTTTTCACAGAGATTAAATCTCAAAATAATTTTAATACTTTGAAAAATATCACTTATGTTTTTAAAAATGACCAGTTCCACTTTCTTGCTGTGCATTGGTTGGAGAGAACTTCCTATATTTTTATTTCCGGCTTTGGGGCTCTGCCAGCCCCTTCGGAAACAGTGCCCTGTGAGTCAAGACTACGGGTTCTGGGGACTGGATAGTCTAGCAGATTTAAGTAGTCCCCTTTCCCCCCAAAAAAGACCAGGCCTCAGTTCTTACTGAATATTTATGAGAGGGTGGGGTCACACTTTTGAGACCTGAAAAAAAAGCCCTTAATAAATGTTATCTGACACAAAAACACTTTGAGGAGCGCGATCTTCACCTTGCCCATCTAATATCTTGTCACACATGGACGTCAATTGGTGCTTTTGTTTCTTTTGCAGCCAGATAAATGGGGAACTGTCTGTTCACTAGTGACTTGGTGGAAACTCGGGCCTTCCTTTGCCTGATTGAAAGTATTACCAATATGCTTTCTGGATCCTATAAAACCACATTCAGTGTATTTAAAACACGTGAAATCGAAAAATACTTTCAAGTAAAAGATGGAATTGCATTTCTAGGTTAGGTTTTTAATTGAGGGAAATACATAAGCATCGATGCCTGTACCCGTTTTCCTCCAGTGTATTGAGAAAAACAAGATGTTAGGTTCTTTCGTCATTTATATATGTAGGCCAGAAAGTTTTTCTCTAAGTTAGAAACTGGTAAATTCAGAAATGATTTCTGGAACTGCTAAAATTGATTAACTGAATGCTTAAATTGCACCAGTTGAGACAACAAAGTTTCTCATATTGGTGACTTATTTTTTTCAATAAAGGACAATTCTCAGCTTTAGATAACATTAAAGAACAGCGAGTATTTTTAAAAGAAACTGTCAGCTTAATGTACTCCTTGAGAAGAGCTTTTGTTTTGCTGGCCGTTGTATAAATAAGAAAGGAATCTAAAGAATTATTTCTTAGCAAACGTGTGGCAGAGGCTTTCTCTAGCAGCTGTCGTTCTAGAGGGGAAGTAGCTGAGTTCAGGAGGCACGTTTGGTTGTTATTTATTTCAACCCCGTATCGGGTTAAGTTTTCCTCTGCGCGCACAAGCACACTTTAGCGAGCTCGACTCGGGAAAGAAAGGGGCGGCGGGAGGCGAAGGCTGTGGGAAACCATCGACGTGAAGCGAAAGTTCTCCCGCGAAGGCCGTTTTCGAGGAAAGCGCTGCCCGGCTCGCCCCGAGGCCCGCAGCCCCTTTCCGGGCTGCGCACGGCCGGGGCAGCCGGCTTTGCGCCGCGCTCCCCGGGCCGCAGGCTCCCAAAGGTTAGGACAGCGCTTTGTCCGCCTCCGGACGAAACAGGCGCGCTGCCCCGCGCCGGCCTCTGCCCGGCGCCTGGGCCGCGAAGAGATGCGCGCGGTGCCCGGCGGCGGCCGCCCAGACGTCAGCCAGAGGCGGGTCAGAGTGTTAACAGCAATTAAGTGGAGTTGCTCTCGAGACAAAAGCAGGGTTTCGCCAGCGCGTGATTTCACCTGCCGCGGAGGGCGCGGAGGGGGCCGGGGCGCGCGGCGCGGGGCGCGGGCCCCGGAGCCCATTGTGTGGGGCGCGGCGCGGCGCGGGGTGTTTAGAGGCGGGTTGTGATTGGTGGAGCAGGGCGGGGCGGGTGGGCGCGGCGCGGCGCGTCTCGCCAGCCCCGAGCCGAGCCGGAGCGCCCTGCGCGCGTGCAGTCCGCCCGCCCGCCGCCCGCTGCACGCCGAGCCCGCCGGACCCAAGCCCGGCCGCGCGCGCGCCCCAGCCTGGCTCCGCGCGCCTGGCGGCTACATGGAGAGTGTCAGGTTGGTCCCCCTCCGGTTGATCTTTGCCGTTTCGCTCTCCTCCCCCGGGCTCCGCGGAGCCAGCTTCCTGGGGCCTCGCCGGGGAAGGCTGGAGCGGCCGAGGGTTCCTAAGTTGAGTCTGTAAATCCTCCTCATCCTCCCTGTCGGTGTTTACCAACTTGTCTTGGAGTTGCGCTCTGGAAGTAGAGGCGGAGAAGGGAGTGGAGTGGATGGGTGGGAAGCGGGAGCTCTGGGCCTGCGGGTCCTGGAGGGAGATTTTACCCCCTTGCTCTCTAGCTCTCTCGCTCTTTCTCTTTTTCAAATGTTCATGGGTGGGGTACAGTTGAGAGTTGGAGGAAGTCCTGGTTGTGCGCTTCTGTCTCTTTCTCTCTCTCTCTCTCTTTTTTTTTTTTTTTTTTTTTTCGTTTGCGATTCATTTGCTGCTGCTGTGGCCTTCACCCGGCCACTTTGGTGAAGCCCTCGCCATCACTCCATTCGGGGGACGACGTATCTGGGGTGTGATTTATGTCACTTCCAGAGCTTGTGGAACATACAGGAGCCTTCGGTCTCAGTGTAGCCGGTGTGGATATTTCTTTGCTTCTGATACTTTGTTGCTATATCTGTCTGGGCTATTTTCAGTTTAGCTGTTCAAATTCTAGGAGTTCACACACTGTAAAGGAAGGGGGAGGGAGACCAGCCCCACTCCAAACCCGACAGGCCGGTCCGAGGATGTGGAACCCTTGGGCTAGTTGCGTGACCTCAGCCCAGGTTACATACTTTGCTGTTTAATTTAGTAGTGAGCAGGACTTGGGTTTGGAAGTGCTGCAGACTGAGGAGTTGCCATGAGGTACTCCCTTCTAAACCGGCATAGCTAACTCAATTTGTCAGAACTGTCAGAAGGATGGTCAGTGGAAACAGGACTTCTTTTTTCCTCTTTCTTCCAAATCTGTAGATGAGGAGAAGAGGACCTTTAGGAAGTGGGTGGTAAAGTTTTGGAGCAAAGTACATACATATAGGCTCTTCCTCTCTGGGATTAACTCCTTCAAGGCCTTGAAGTTATAACTAAAATATCTAATAATGTTACATCCTCATCCAAACAGACCAAGTATTTTAATCAAGCCAATTTAAAAATGCAAATCTTCTAATTTCCATAGATTCCAACATTCTGAAAGTGACACATTGGAGGGGGGGATTAAACCTGATAACAGGAAATATGAATCATACTATCAGTGACTAATCTGCTTAAGAAAAAAATAAGTTACATGCATTTTATCATTAGGAAGTCAGTGTTAAATGAGACAATTTTTTTTAAAGTTTAAAGCAAGTTAGGTGTTTATTTCAAGAGAGGAGCTGCTCTGCTTTATGTGTTTGCAGTAGCTTTTGACAGGAATGCCCGCGTCCATTCAGAGGTGGTCAGTGTGGTAAAGTGCTTGAGGTAGCAGCACATCAGTGTCAGACTCCAGCGTCCTCACATTAAGATTCTACTTAAGGGTTTGATTTGTTGCTGTGATTGTCGTGTAAAAGAATCCAAGGCTTTCATGAATGTGAAGGTTCATCAGTAAGCAAACCAGAGTAAAAGAGAAATAGTCTCTTAATTGATACCTTTTGCATAAATGGGGGGGCCTATATGTGTTTTGTGCTTCCTTGTAGCTGCCTGACACATTTCACTGAAAACTGTGTAAAAATGAAACCAAAATACAGACTGCCTACCCAGAGACACTGGCTGGCTTACTCTAGGATGTGATAGAGCTGAACTGAAAACGGATTGGGCTGACACTTGATAATCAAAGTTGATTTATTGTTCATTAGTACTGCATTAGCCCTTTCAGGCAAAGACAGTTATTTGTGTAGTGGCCTGTCAAGAGAGAGACTGCAAGCACCTGTCATTTCTAGCCCATGAGATAAGCAGGCAGATATTAAAATGATGCAAATAAAAATACATTTGATTAGGTGAAGGACCACACAGGACCACACAGTCGTAATTTTTTTCTTCAAAACAAAATAACATGAGTTAATACTAATTTGTAAGGAAAGAACATGTATTAAAGATTTTTTAACACTTAAGAACTACTTATAGAATGAAAGTAATGGATTTTTATATTTGTTTGCCTGAAGAACTTTTTTTCCTGCTCAGATGTGCAGCTTGTCTAACAAAAAGTTGGTCAGTTCAGGAAATGAGAAATATCAGTTATTTAATCCAAGTAATTGAAAGAAGGTACACTTCCCAATTGTGTATATTTTTAATGACCATATTTCATTAAATGAAACTTTTAAGCATGGCTTGAGTCTGTGAAAATGTGATGACATCATAGGTAAGCTATGATAATGTCAGATAATGTCAAGTGCACTTCTGCAACATGTTTCGCTTGGTTTTTTTCCTCCCCTCTCTGAAAGGGAGTGATCTCATGATCATGATAGAAAACAACTTAAGTGTCAAAAGAAAAGAAAATTAGTGAACTTTGTTTGCAACCAAAGAAATGTGGATTAACTCATATTTTTCCAGGGATGGAATGGAAACATTCTGCATGAGGATATATAGTGTATTGTCTTCTCTGAATTTTCATTTGACAGGGATTTTTAGAGGCTGTGATCTTAATTAAATCTCAACTAGCTGAAATAATACATCTAAAGGCATGCAGTGTTGCATAACTTTGCACCATTGGTAAACCATAAATCATCAGAAAGCTTATGATAGGAATAGTTTGAATTTTTTTTCTTTCTCTTTCTTTTCTTTTCTTTTTTCAGTTAAATGTGCCTTAAAAACAAAACCCTCATCATTAATGTCTTGCATTTGTACATTGTTTGGAGATGTCACTTGAAAGATAAACTTGTATGATGCTGACCAGTTCTACAACTTTTCAGCCAGCCTCCGCAGGACTGTAAGATACAGTGGAATTATTGTTAAGAGCAATAAAATTCCAGATTTTTCTTGGCTTTTATGTGGCAGAAGTGTTTGAATTAACTGTGTTTCTGGGACAATCAAGAAAGAATGTTGTGGCCACCTTCACAGCTTATCCTAAAATTTGAGTAAAATTTGAATTGGAAAAAAAAAGTTGAAGAAATGCATTCTATTATATATTTTAGTTGTGGGATGCACATCACTAAAAAGAAACTTGAAATCATGCTTTTAGTAACTGAGCAAATGTAGTGGCCAGTTAAAATCTACTTGAAGTCCTTAATTGAGATTTAGAATCAAGGAATAAGGCAACAGCAGTTGACCAGAGAAGGTTAGAGTAAATAAACACATACACTGTGTCTTGCTGTGTGATACATGTTAGAATATGCATTCTATGACAAGGCATTAAAATCATTAAGTAGCCTTATTAATTACCTAAGTTTTATAAATTCTTGCAAATACTGGATTATTTTTAGTGCCTTTTAAACAGATGTTTTTAACTGCTGCATAGTTGGTTTCTATAGATGCCTTTTTAGAAGCTGTCTGCTTAGAAAAATTGAGAAAGCTATTTTGTGATAGCTCGATTGTATGCATCTTTCTATGTAATATTTCACATTGGGCTAATACGTTGTTGAGCTGTGGTGCTCCTGGGGCAAAGGAGTTTAGCTTTCTGTATACTTCAGGACTACATTTGGGGATAATCATAACTCCAATAGGCTAAATGTACTGTATGGTTAAAGATTTGGTATTTTAGGAAGCAGTGTGAAACTTCTAAATACTTATTAGTCATTTAAAAATGTATTTCCCCCAAGACCCTATAAATAGCATTCTGCAATCAGATTTTTTTCTTTAATTTTTCGAAATGGAAATTCAAGTACCTTTTAGCTATACAGCCCTTTGCAGATTGTGGGGACTTGGATTTTCTGGGAAGAGTTAAACTGTGTTTCTACTTCCGGATGATAGGAATAACCTGTGAATCCCTCTTCAAACCTGGCAGTTGTTTGAAGAAAAATTAATTTAAAATGAGAAAAATGAACACATGCATTAGGCTTCATTTCCAAATCCTGTTAAAATTAGCTAATCAATGAGGATGTAGGCTAAATATTAGGGTAAGCTTTTTAGAATATGTTGGTATCATGTTTTAAATTTTAAGCATTATCTTGCCCTTAAATCTGAAACATCATTGTTCAAATAACTGAGAACAAGGTAAATCAACAACATCAAAAAGGTCGGCTTCTGTGATTTCTCAAGGGCTTGTTATTTTGTACTTCCCAATTCTATTTGATGTCTTGACAAAACAAGATGACACAGGGGAGAATACATTAAATTTTGATTTTTTTCATCTAACCTGTTATAGTTGTGGCAGCTTAATTTCTTTTTCTTTTTTCTGAAGATGGCTTTTTGTTCAATTACTCTAATTGCCACACCACTTCATGACGCGGGTCTTCACAGGTTTCCCATTTGCCTTGATTTTAGTAGGCATTTTTTTAAAGCATATTTTGACCTTTCACATGTACCAAGCTTTTGGTTGAGCTTTATCTTCATTAGAAATAAATCAGTGAATGGTGAAATTGTCAAACAAGCAACTGATGTTTTCTCATTAGAATCTCATTTGCACCCCTTAGCTTAACTGTGTTGTATAAGGTGAAGGTGTTGGAAATGGGCTTGAGAAATTGCATCACTTTGAGAAACTTAAATTGTAAGTTTTTTATTTTTTTTAAGTTATACCGTAAGTAAGGCTTTAGAATGATTTAATTGAGGCTGGCTGCATGTTTAAATTCATTTATAACTTCCCTTCCCCCAGTTCAGAGAAAAATACATATTTGCAGTTCAGCTTCCTGTGTCACTTTTTGTGCTAGTAAAAGCTTAAAGAAAGCAGAACTATAAATTTAGAAAAAAATTTTGGACAAAAGGTAAACAATTTGCTCCATGCAACATTTAACAAGTGATCTAAAACTGTAAGTTTTCTTATTTTAATTGTGCATAAGTCTCAAATAGGATTGATAATAGCTGTTGTCTTTCATTAATTTTGAATAATGCCTCAATTTAAGAGAACTTACTTAGCCAAGGCCTCTTCCTTTTCCTTTCAAAAGCTAAAAATGTATGGGTGGGATCTTTTTAGAATTAACTTTCTTGGAGTGGTTCTCCCCTATTTGTTGTATTTAAAATTGATTTATTGTTATTTTTGTTGTTCTTAATGTAAAATGTCATACCATGCTTGATTCATGCGCACTAAATTGTTTTCCGTCCCACTTACAGGAGAAAGGTTAAAGAAGGAAAGAGGAGACTTTTTTCTTGATTTAAATAATAATAATAATAATAATAATAATAATTAGTTGCTAGGTTGAAAAGATCAGTGCTTATTAAGTGATTATTTTCATGTGTAGTTTCCATTGTTTCCTGTACTTAACAATTGCTAATGGAAGAAGCAATTTAATTTATGTAAACTTTACATTTTTATGCAAATAAAGCTGATATTTATTAGAGCTAAAATAATTATGCTGGCACTTAGTGGAGTAACTCTGTATGCCTGGGAAATGTTAGAGGAGGGAGTGGAGGTTCCGCCTCCTCTGCTGTAAACAAATATGAATTTATACCACTGTTTGAAATTTATAGACAAAAGAAAAAAGTACTCAGTTTTGCTAGAGATTAATTATTAGGGTTGATAACTTGAAATAACTCCTGATTAGCAGGCAAGTCTTGGCCTTACAATTCTTCCTGAAAGAAAGCTAGCCTTTTATGATAGAATGTAATAAACAAAAATGATAAAAAATGAAATGCTAATTGCACTTTAAAGAGATCTTTTTTTTTCTAAAATTTTAATAGGTGGTTGTATTGTTACTGAAAGAACAGTTATGCTAATGACTGACTACTTAGATGATTTTGCATTAATATAATAACCATTACCTGCTTTAATGCTTTGTAAAATAGCTAAGTCTAAAAGAGTTATACAAAAAGCAGAATTCCATAATGAAACAGAATTATACATTCTGCATGAATAGCATGCTTTTTTTTTTAAAGACTGAAATATTATGTCAGACATGTTTTTTCTTTCCTCTATGATACAACTGTTTTGCATGGTAGCTGTTTCTTGTTTGTTTTTTTTGTTTTGTTTTTGTTAATACCATATGAAATAAATAGAAGCTTCCTAACTTTGCTGATTAATCTGTGGTATTTGTTGGCGTATTAGTTCTTCAAACTGCTATTTTTTTCTTTTTTTCAGAAGATCACTGCTAGTAAGGTTTAATTTTCCCTTTCACAGGCTACTTCTGTATCATCATATAAAATTTGGCACAATTCAGTTTTTTCTTTTTCTTTTTTATTAGAGCCATTTTCTTTGTTTGGTTTTGTTTTGACACTGTGAATCCTTCTAATTTAATTTGTTTTGCTCTTGCTATGGATTAACTAGGTGACACTGCCTAACCTGATTAGTTATCACCCCCAAACAGCCTGAAGTCCAAAAGGAAAGTGAATTACTAGGACAGAGGAGGAGTGAATGATCAAAGGTTAAATACAATGTTCAAAATTTTTTTGGAAATTAATGGAAATAAAGTAATAGTGAGATTGTGTTCTTTTCTTAGTTTTATTTGTACACCTAGCAAATATGAGAAGATGGTGCTGTGCTAAACCTATGTGTATTTATACTAATGAGTTTTTCATATACTTAACTTGACTATAAACGGAGAGAAAAACTAATGTTATTTTCAGTATTTATATTTTGCCATCTCGCCTCCCATCCAATTCCTTCAGTTGTCTCCTAGATGAGAAAGAAGTATTGTTTCTGTGTTTTTATTTGTTTGTTTACTTTTCACATTCCCCCTCCCATTTTGCATCTTTCCCCCCAGGGGATAAAAGAAAGTAATAGAACATACCATTTTAACAGTCCTCAAGCCTTCAAATGATGTAGCATCATTTTGGAGGAAAACTAAACTACATCAGGAAGAACTGACACAGCAATGTATGGGCTTTTAACAGCAGCCCTCAGTGCTCAGGACACTCCCTGGTACTGGTATTAGGCAGCAGCAGGCCCATATTAGCACCCTTTGGATGGCCCAAGCACAGCTGTATTTCTGCCATTCCCACAGGTTTCTGTGCACCTGGGATCTGCCACACCCAGTTGGTATCAGTCAACAGTCTATCGTGCGTGTGCGGTGTGTTTTCGTAATTCATGATTTCCTCTTGAAACTCAGCTAAAGAGTGGTGTGTGTGTGTGTGTGTGTGTGTGTGTGTGTGTGTGTGTTTAAATTCAGTTTTGTATGCTAGCATTCTTTAAATGTCTGCCAGAAGTTTAATTTGAATTTCTGATCCCTGAAGGCAGCTAGACAGAATCATTCTAGTTCTTCATAAATTGCCTTCTATGATTCATTGTTAACTCATAAAACATACTCATTTCTACGTACTCAAACAGTTAAGGTAGTTACAGTATCAGGGATGTAATTCTTTTTTTCCCTTATATTGAAATTGTCTTATGAGAAAGAAATTAAGAATTAGCTTGAACTCCCAGAGAAGGTATGAGCCCCTTAGCTATACAAAACATCAGAAATGAATATTTTTTTTTATCAAAAGAAGGTTAAGGTATAGATGGCATGGGATTGAGATTGTGGAGAGAAGAGTTTCGTTTTCACTGAATACTCTCAAAGAGGGGCTCATAAATATTAGACTGCTGTAGTTAAAAACTCACATGACTGTTTTAAATACTATTGATTTAAACCACTGGCTAGATTTTATGAATCAAAGTGTAATTTCTAAGCTTTGACCATATTTCTCAATGCTAAAACACTCTCTCTTGTGTGCCTTTAGTAGCTTTTCAGACATTCAACACAGGATTAAATGATAGTAGTTACAGTGATCAATAGGTTAAGACTGCTACAATCACTCTTGCCGCTAATGACCTCAGTAGTAATGGGCAATAAAGTGTGGGCTGTAATAGCCCGTTGCTAGTACTGCATGCCCTTTGATTCCTAGTATTAGTAGGGACTAGCTACATGAGAAAGTTGGACGCTGGGAATTAAGGGAGTAGATATATAGGCTATAATTCTTAACTATTTAAAACCTTAAACTGTGTTCCAATCTCCCCCTTCTGCCTTGTACTTCACTCTGGTTTCTGGTTCATTTGAATATATTTGTTAAGTCTTTCCATAACCTTTTTTCCTGACATGTTGGAGCAGAAACTTTGGAAACGTCTCTGTTTTATTGCATTTATAAATTAAACTTGAGCCCACTTTGGGGGCTCAGAGCTAAGTAGTGTGAAAATGTGGTTTCAGATAGTAAAAGCAAAGTTCAGGCCATCAGGATATAATGGCCCACTTCAGATTATTCAGAGACTGATCAACCAGTTTGGAGGATTACTTAGGCACCTTGGTCCTTTCTCTCCTTGGGCTGAGTCTACTGCTTTGAACATTTTATTACTCATCAGCACCTCTATCATGATGTCCAAGGGGACAAAACAGGAGAGACTTAAATTCATTCCACTGCTCTGTTACACAGCTGGATAAAAAAATGAATAAATGTGAAAAAAATGTAAACCATTGACTGTCTATAAGAGTTTAAGATTATTTGTGTGCATCACTCCTTTCCTTGATGCCCTTATTTTTTTTACAGTCAAAAGACAATTTTTCTCATTTAAGAAAATGCAGTTTTACCAAATTTTTTAAAAATTGAGATTATTTATGTGTTTATGTGTTTATGTGTGTACATATAAAATAAATCCAACCATTTTGGGGTATAATTTGCCTACTGTAAAATATACTGTTTTTAAATGTATAGTTGAAATCTGAGTTTTGACAGTTGTATGCTTGTACATCTCTCTGACTGCTACATGTTTTAAAATGCTGGCTGGCATTTCCATCAGCCCCCAAAACTCACGATTGTGTCCCTTTGTAATGTAAGATATCTATACCTCTTTTAAAAATTACAGTGGGAGTTATTTCTGTGTTGATTTCTTCTGAAACTCTGTTAAGTTCATGTTCATTACCAGTTTAGATTTTACACCACCCTATTCCTGTCTATTTTCCTGTTCATCACCATCAGAAATTTGGCTCAAGAATATTTATATTGTACATCATCCAAGAAATGCAGAGGAAAAAAGAAACCTTAAACATGGTTCTTTTGTTTGCTTAATCAAACCTCCCCAAATGATGATGCAACTCTCAAGGAAAAGTAAACTTCTATTGTGGTATGTTGGCTTTAGCAACTCAAAAGATCATGATTGGCATCTAACAAACACATACTTAAAAATTCAAAAACTTTTTCTATTAAGACTAAGTTGGATAATTGGAATTAACTTATAGATGGTTAGATGTTTTGATAATATCTTAGAGTTTGCCCTAGACTGAATGGAAGTTCCCTCTTCCAATCATTGGTATATTTGATGCTGCGAATTACAGTATCTTTTTTTAAGATAATTTATCCATTCATACACATCTGTCCCTTTTTACATGTAAAAATACTCTGACATGCCCATCTGTTTTAAATTACCGTGTATCTACATCTACACTTAAAAAGCCACTGTGATAGGAAGAATTCATGGGTGACCTTCCAGAGTTTGGGTTAATGAAAATTTTCGAATGTTCTACCTAGTGTTTTCTAAACATGTAAAACTTGCACATCAATATTCCTACACACAAAATATACTCACAACAACAGTGGAGAACATTCACTGTACGTGAATCTGACCTTCAGGAACCATTTTTAGTTCATCAAAATTAGTGATGCTGAGAAATCGGGACATCAGTGCATAATGACTGTGAAATTAGGAATGAGAGCTCGCTATGCAAATGACAGGACAAATCATGTGAAAAAGTCAAGATAAACTGCATATTAAGACATTATGTTACATAAAATTAATACTGCATTTCTCCGTTTTGCTTACTGTTCCCCTGAAAGATTTTTTTAATTCTTTTCTCCTCTGATCAGCTATTGTCTGCTGGATTTTTTTTTTAAAGTGGCACACAGGCAAAGTACAAAACATGTTATTACCTTTTATTGTAATACATAAGATGACAGCAGATCCTTTTTAACAAAGTATATCTTTTACTACTACTAGCTTCTTGCTGTCACATGTTTGATTAGAAACCAAAGAAAAGTAAGATGCTTAAATGTTACTCTGAGAAGACATACAGGTCTTGTCTTTTCTTTCATTTTTTTTTCCTTCCTTATCTTTTTATTTGGGGGGGTGATTTTTCATGAAACAGTCTTCTTACATTACGGGGACTGACAAAATGGTTCTCATGTAGTCTGCAAATTAAGCACAAGTGCAGTGATTATTTTGAATAGCTAAATTACATTCTAGAAAGCTTGCAGAATTCATAGCATTGTCATTAGGTATCCGCTTGAATACAATTTGTGTAACCTTGGCCAAGACAGCCTGTCATTTTAATGTCAGTGTTTTATCTGAACAAGACATCATCCTTTCAGATGCAGTGTTCAGGTTCCTTGCAGAGATGCCCGTGCAGAAACGTGTTAACAGTTGCAAATATGAAATGCTATCAAGTTCATCACTGTAGCTGTTTATCACTGAAATGTCATAGAAAGCTCCTTTTAATGGTATCACACATAATATGAAAGAATTGAGACATCTGTATGCTGGGCAAATAAGGAAGGGTAAAAGGCATCATATGAAGGGTCTGTGTTTAAGTTCAAAGGTGCATCCAGGGTTCTCTCACACAATACTAGGATTCCATGATTGTTTTTCAAATCACTATACACAATGGAAGCAGACCATATTAACTCCACCTTCAGAGATACTGGTTTCCATTTGCATTCAAGGTTGGGCTCATGTCTCACAGCTCATTTTGACCAAAGACCTGTTCCTAAGAAGAAATTAAAATTGCTATATCCTAAATCTGGACAGTATTTTATTAAATATTTCCTCCTGGTCTGCTTGCAACACTGCTTGGAATCTCAGGGCTGCAGGGTTTTGCTTTCTTTATGTGAAATATCCTCCAGGGCTGGGGTTGTAGCTCAGTGGTACTCCACTTGCCTAGGATGGATAAAACCCTGGGTTCAATTTCCAACAGCTCAAAATAATGGTAGTAGTAATTATAATAATCTCTATAATAGATGACATAGAGTTTGTCTCTCCATGCCCTGTGGATAAATACATTTTGCATGGGAAATTGGTTCATTCTTTAAACAGACTAATGGCAACCAGTTTCAGAACCTAGAAGGTTGGGTGCTTCTCATCTCCCGACTTCCTATTTATCTTTCATTAATATTCCAGGTTCCCGTGTCAGTGGCTATGATGACACCTCAAGTTATCACTCCCCAGCAAATGCAGCAGATCCTCCAGCAACAAGTGCTGAGCCCTCAGCAGCTTCAGGTTCTCCTCCAGCAGCAGCAGGCCCTCATGCTTCAACAGGTAATTGTCCTTTTTCTTTTTCCCACCCCTCAGAACCCAGGTCCCCAGAATGCCATTCACAGTTCCCCTCCACCTGAGCAGCTTGTGCCGTTGAAGAACTAGCTAGCCAAGGTGAATGGGGCAGAACACAGTCCAATCTGAGTAATGGATTGCATTGTTTCTGAAGGGTAGGGGCCTGTCTGCCATAGTGCCAAGGTTTGGGCCCAGAGAGCACCCAAGGCCTGAGATTAGGGCTACAATTGGAGTTGGTAGAAAAAGATCTTTTAGGCTTATCTGGCTTTACATTCTTTTATTTGGTAAGCCCAGAGGCTTCTAAATTGTGTGAATCAAAGCAAAACGAGGAGCACGATGGCAGCAAGTTTAAATATGATAGCTCTTGAAGTCCCCATTACAACTTAGAAGCTTACAGATTATTTTTTTCATTAATATAAAGAAGCATTTTGGAGTTGGTTAATTTCAAGGTGCAGGGTTGATTTTGCTTCTTCAGTATATCCTCATGTTGTAATAAACTTGTAGCTGTCATTGCACCACGGGGACCAAACATTCAGACTTGGTCACGTGAACCCATCAGATGAGAGTCTCAGGACTGTGGCGGGAGACAAGAAGCTGAGGCACACACCACACTGCACACGCTGTCCAGCTTTCTATGCTGCCCACCAGTCACAGCTTAGGCAGCAAGAGGTAGAGATTCACCAGACTCTCAGCAAGGGCATTTCAGCTTTGTTGTACACTCAAAGGTCATTCCTTACCTTATTTTAATTAGTTTGTGTAGAAAATGGTATGTTTTTCATCAGTTCATTTTGGAGATTACCTCTCAAACAATAATGCCACCAATAGTCAGTGTGTGCAGAATTTATTGTCAAGTTTCAAACTAAAGGTCAGGCCGTCACAGATAAAAGGGTGCTATTTTTTAAATCACAGTTTGTGTATGGCACCAAAAGGAACAATGGGTCGGTGCTGCCCTCGGTTACTTACTGTCCTATCTTTTCTTTGTAGCAGCAGCTTCAAGAGTTTTATAAAAAACAACAGGAACAGTTGCAGCTTCAACTTTTACAACAACAACATGCTGGAAAACAGCCTAAAGAGGTACCGACTATACATATTTTACTTTCAAACCACAGATCCCAGAGGACTATCTAGTGGCTATTAAACTGTCATTCATCTTTTAAATGATTGCACAACTGAGCTGACTCTATCATTTCTTAGCTTTCAGACCAAGAGTTATTGTCTGTTTTCCCTCAGATTTTTCTGGGTTCCATTTGCCACTGCAACATATTTTATACCATCACTGCACATGTACCTGTGTGAGGAGTGTGTGCAAGAACATGGGCAAGACATTTTGGGCCCATTCTATACCAGCCCCACTGAGTTCCAGGATGGAATGAGGGGGCGGGAAGTAGTCTCAGTAAAATTTTACTGAAATACCCATGTAATTTTTTCCAGCCCAAAGAATTTGGGTATGCAGTGATGGCCTTTTCTGTTGAAAGAATAGCCTTTCTGGTAAGGTGGGACAAGAGAAAGTTAGAACAGAATTACATATCCCCATCCTATGAGTTGAACCTATGGCCATCGCTAAAGGAATGCATTAGATAGCATGAGTTACAATTAGGGGAGACTCTGAATTGGGTTATTTGTGTTTTTTTGAGAAAAACTAGTACATTTTTAATAGCTTCTCTTTACTCAATATTTTGTAGGGTTCATAAGTCACTTCATTCTGCCATACTACCCAGCCAGGTGACACTATGAGTCCCATAGTGGATGGGGCCTCACCAGGAGCTTCCATCTCACCTTCTGTGCAGGACCTTGTGAGTGAGGCTTCCTCTCCTCTGAAGCACCTGCATGTATGCAGACCTTAAAATACCTGTCCTCCAGTCCAGAGTTCTCACTTACAATTCTAGAAATTGCCCATCATTCCCCTTCATGGCTTCTTCACTGGCCCTAAGCAGTTGGCCACTTTGGTTTCTGTAAAAGGAGTCTCACCACATGCTGCTGTATGTCTCTGTCTCTTGCATGAGTGAGGATGCTGGGCAGTGCTAATTTTACAGTTGGGGAGTGACCTAGACTTTCTCCCTGGGCTCCTCCATCTACACAAACTAAACCTGTTTCTATGCTCTGCCAAGTTTTTACCCTGGAGTCCTGTTGAGCAGCCTGCCTGTAAACCCCTGCAGAGTAGGGGCAGTTTTGGGGTGAAGGGGAGGAGGGGTTTTAATGAAAATGCTGACACAACCTTAAGTACAGTGGCGCGCTACCGGGTGTTGCTATAATAAAAAAGGGAACAGATTAAAAAGTGTCTAAAATGTAAATCTAAAGGACTAACAGTAATTAAAATGGAAATGGCACAGGGAGGGAAGGCATGTAATTGTGAGATATCACTGTGCAGAAGGCTCTCAGCTTTGTTTTGCTGGCTGTTTTTCTAATTCAGCAGGGCTTACTCATCAGTGGCAGTTCAATGCGCGTTAATGACTCTGGGATTGCAGGCATCACTCTGGACAAAGAAATGATTATTGTGCGGTCAAAAGAAGTTCAAAGACAAGAAGGGAATTTCAGTTTTTTTCCTTAGAGATCCACATTCAAGAGCATATAAATTAAGCCAAATGTTAAAAACCACAGTCTGAAAGCTGACTTCAAAGTCACAACTCTCTAATTAATGAACTGCGAGCTTCAGTTTGGACAAGTTGTGGTTTGATGCGCCCATAAATCAACATGACAGGCCTGTTTCACAGTCTCAGACAGTGCTTGTCATTGAGTCACATCAGATGTAAACACAGCAGAAAAAAGAAGGGATGTGAAGGAGGTGCAATTGATCAACAGAATTGGTAAAACCCACTTTTGAAGCACATTATGCATGATCACAGGAAATGGTTACAGCCTCGAGAGGTTTCCCCTTCTGCTGCTGCTTTTTTGAATCCGATTTCTAACGCCTTCAAAAGGGAGAATAAGAATTATGGAGTTTCTCCCCTGTGGCTTGCAGGCAATAACCCCCTGTTGTTATTTTGTGCTTCTTGCTTTTCAAAGACATCAAAATTTAGTTTTTTAAAGATCTTTAACTCTATATTTGAAGACAAACAAAAAAGGGCTGCCACTGTCATTCTTATCAGTTACCAGGGATTGTGTTTTTCCTTTCTGTTGCCACTTCTTATTAACCTCTTATTTGGTCTGTTAGACATAGTTTGGAATGCACTTCTGCATGCTGGGAGAACATGAAAGTTCAGATGAGCTCGGAGAGCTGATAAAGAAATGTGAAGGGGAAAGTTACACAGCAGAAAGAAGGATAGAAGTTAACTCTCCCAAATTGCTGCTGTCAGGAAGGGGAGCACAGAGATGATGCCGTATCTGAATTTGGAAAGGAAGTGAGGGCAAAAAGACAGCACTTTGTGTGTACAGGAAGAAAGGGCAAGACAGTGTAGCAGCAATTATAGCAAGTCCAGTACATTAGCTTTGCTGTGGTTCATGTTTTTGTCATCTGTTCTTCAGACCCAAGTAAGCTAGGATATGTATAGCCTTTATAGCCCTAAGAGGGGAGCAGACCAGCATGGTGGATAGGTGTCCTGGGATTTCACTGAGTGTTCCTGGTACCAGTGAGTTGCCCCAGACCTATTAACAGGGGTTAGGAAATTTCCCAGAATTGTCATGCAGGTGCTGGTCCTTCTATGTGTAGATGAAATGGTGCCATTTTCATGATGCAGCCTGGTGATTATGATTTTTAACAAGATTTGAACTTGAATGTTGACAGATGGAATAAGTGTATTATTTTACTGAATCTCTAGTCATTAGAGGCTCAGTTTTTTCCTCTCCTCTTTTACCCTGTTTGATTACTTCTCAAATATGACACTTGACTCTTGGCCAGTGCCCTGTATCTTTGCAGTAATTTTGCCTAAATTTGTCTTGAAATGTTTCTGTGGGAAAGTTTGGCTCTACATTGGGTTAGACCTAAGACCTCCCTTAAAAGATGTTTATTGCTGGAGTGGCAGTTGTAACCCAGCACAATCATTGAAGCAATTGCTCCTTCATATTGGGAGAAGAGTGGTGTGGAAAACAGAGAGTAGACATCATTTGAATCAAGCTATCCACCCCTTAAAAGAAAGATGCCATCCTGTGTGGGTGAAGTAGGCTAGTTGATTGTTTTAAAAGAGCCGTTTGTCCTGGGCAGTTATGACAGTTTGTTAGGCAGAAGGGAGTAGCCTAAGAAAGGAAAACAGACCTTTGACTGTAGCACCAGGGAGGGGATCCGAAATGCAGGGTTTATCAGGGCATTTTAGCATTTTAACACTGACTACTGACCTGTCAGGAGACTGTGCGGAGACCTTTTTTGTATGCATTCAATTGTGAGAAGTAAACAAACGAACCCGTATCCTGTGTTTGGTAACTGGGTGGGGAGCACAGTTTGGCAAACAGTGTTGCTTTTAAATTCTTTCTTTGGACAATGGGCCTTGTATACTTTTATATCCTGGCTTTTCAAATGTGGACAGCTTTCATGAGCTTTTCCTAGGGATGGCCACAGAGACAACAGAAAAGGCATCAGTCACTTTATATAAATACACAATTTTTTAAACATTTCATTTACAGTAAAACAGGAAACACCCTCCCCAAAACCTTCAAATCCCCCACCATAGTCTACTTCAAGAAGAGCTAATCCCTTGATCTTTTATTATGTTGATGCTGTTTTTCCTTCTTCCATACCTGTTTTAATGTCTTGAGTTAATATGTGTTGAAGAAGTGAAAAAATCATTTTGACATGAATATAACTATCACCAGGTTTTACATTAATGTGATAACTTGGGAAGGAGTGAAAACAATTGGATCATTTTATGCATGCTGTTCTTAAAATGAAAACACTGGCTTTTCATTTAAATTTATTTAAATTTTTGTTGTGAGTGGTATAGAATTTGTTTTTTGGAGTGAAACTCAATTAACTTTCTCAGTGGCATGGTAGTAAGTCTGAAATTGGTTGCTAATATGAGAATGATGGTTTTTACTGTAAAATAAACTACATGGAGACTAAAAGGAAACCACCATTTTTCTCTTCCTTTGAACTTTGCATCAGAAGGTCTTGGCATACACACTATTTTATGGATGTATCAGATCAAGGTCACGTGTTAGGTGAAGTGAATGCAGTTGTTTGTAAACTATAGGTATTAACTGGAACACACATGCTCTGAAAGGATTGGGGATTCTTTCTAGTTCTAAAAGTCTCTGATTATCTTAAAAATTATATTCAGAATTAGGGACTTTTTCCTCAAGGAATCTTTCCTCTTCCAGTTTAGGAAGAGTTAATTTTCCTTTCAAAGCGTTAACTATAATATGGCCAAGACCTCCACCTCGATATGATTCCTAGCAGATTAAGGATATTAGATAATTTCCTTCTATTTATTGTACTACTGCACTGTATTATCTTTCTATCACTCAGATAATTACTGAGGAAATCTACATTAATTTTTTTGGCTGGAGCAAGGCCTGCTAAACACAGAAATGATGTATTGATGTTTTACACAACAAAAGTTTTCCTCCTGTCATTGTCCAATCAACAAAAAGATATTATCATATGGTAAAGCCCCTTCTTTTCAAGAACAAAGCTGGCCAGGGAAGCAGGACCAGCAGGCAGACCTAGGGGTTTCTGAGACTAAAGCCAAGTTAAGGCATCTGAAGCTTAGAGACTCTCTCCTTCACATTAAACACTCACAGTCGAGTGTGATGTTGTTTGCTAAATTATGAATGTGTGTAATTAAAATCTAGTGGCTGTTTCTATGAAAGATTTACAATGTTATTTCATCATTTGTCATGGCTAATTAACAATATTAGATGAAGTTTTTCTTCTTCAAAGGTCTGATTTTTTCTCATTTATTTATGTCAGAAGTGATACAGTTAAAGGCTCCTACCCTGCCCATGTAGGCCTGGGGGAAGGCACCTCCTTCTTTTACATCTCAAAGGTGCATGGTTCAAATCCTTCCAGACCAGAGTGTTGTGGTCTTATTTCTAGTGTGAATAATTACAACTTTCAAAGTCTCCAAGTTCACACATTGACTACCAAAGTGAAGCTTTTCGGATGAGGGAAAGCCAGCTTCATGGAGGAAAGCTTTTCCTAGAGCAAGTAGCAGAAAGGTAATCTGCTTCCCTTCAGAGGCGTTGTTTCTTTCCCTTTTAAATTTTAACACTGAGCAATCCACCCGACTCTAGTGACCAGTGTCGGTATTCCACGATGATGATGAGTCATGAAGTGTGCATACTTTTAACCTTCTTTGGGAAGCGCCATCTCATTTTTGTTCTCCCTCTCTCTTCCAGCAACAGCAGGTGGCTACCCAGCAGTTGGCTTTTCAGCAGCAGCTCTTGCAAATGCAGCAGCTACAGCAACAGCACCTCCTGTCCTTGCAGCGCCAAGGCCTCCTAACCATTCAGCCCGGGCAGCCTGCCCTTCCCCTTCAACCTCTCCCACAAGGTACGTGCTGATCATGGAAAGAGGGGCAGCTCTGGGAAGACTTTGGACAAAAGAGTGGGGTGACACTTAGCCTATTCCAGCTAATCATCCAGAAAATTGCCCATCCAAAACATACACATAGGAAGTGTAACAAAAATGCAGAGTAAAGTAGTGATGGACCCTTGCAGAAGTTCAAGTGCTTGCTGCCAGAATGCAGAGGGGAGGGAGTGTACATGTTTCCCAGTACCAGGGTGCACCCAGGACTGCACAGTGTGGAAGGAAGAGCACCACATGCTATTATGCACTCAGTGGACATTTTAATGGAATCTTACAACATTACAGTTTGGAACCACAAGGAATTTTCTGGAAGGATATTAGTCATTGTAAGACACACTTTATATCAGACACACTTTATATTCTGTTTTAAATCTCAGCAGTGCTTTTTATAGAAATGCCATTTTTTAAAATGTAGGGGTTAATTCAGGTTTATTTTTCTATAAATGGTAAAAATAATTCTTCCTATTACAAAACCCCAAGTTACCTTTTGTCTTTGTTTTGTTTTGGGTTTCTTCCCCCTTTTTGCATGGTATGTTGATTTTTGAGTAAGTTAGTTGCACACTCATCAGAACAGGTACCATTTCTACTTCTAGTTCTTTATCACAAATTGATGTTCCCCTACAAAGCAATAAGATTTTCTAGATTTCATGAATTCTTTTAAAAAATCTACTGATATTTTATCCTAAGGCTGATGGATGTCAAAGGGAAACTCTAGGTGTTTTTAGGATTCCCTCTTGGTTTAAGCAACTCTGACTCATACGTATAATATAAAAGGCGATGTATTATTCGCAACTAGGAAAGAAGGAGAGAAAAAGGCAGACAGGAAGAAGTGTCATGCTTACATTTTAAAAGACATTTCCCAGTCCCATGTAGTAGACCTCCATATCTTTGACTTCTGTATTTGCAGCTTCAACCAAACGTGAATTGAAAACATTTAGGAAAAAAACAACAGTGCACTTCTATTGTACATGTACATTTTTCTTGTCACTGAATATATCTTCAAACATTATAACAACTACTTGCATAGCATTTACATCGTATTAGGCATGTTAAGTAATGAAGAGCTGATGATTTAAAGCACATGGAAGGATATACACAGATATCATACAAATACCCCACCCATTTATACATACAAAAGACTTGAGCATCTTCAGATTTTGATATTGGAGAGGGCAGTCCCACAGATGCCAAAGGATGATTAACTCTACATGTTACCAGAGACTTTAGTTGCTTGCTCAAGGCTCAAGATCTTTTCAGCTCTAGGGTTTTGGATGTATGTGGCTATGAGCCTTGATGGCAAGTAGCAACAACTTTGGATGTATTACTATCTGAAGGAGATTGAAAATGGGGGGCTTCCTACTTGTTGCTTAAGGCATGGTCATTTGTTACTACCTTGTGGTGTCAAGTGGACCTGGTGAGACATGTCTGCATAAATCTCCTCTCCAGTCAACCACACCCAACTTCTCACCGCCACCACCACTACCTTTGTGTTTTGTTTTTGCATTCAGTGTTGCCACCAGAGCTGTTATGTCCTTTAACGTCTTAATTGACCCTTCATATCTTTCTGCCATGACGGCTCACCTAATCACTACACAATCAGTATCTCCTTCATTGTTGTCAAAAGGTTTAGTAACTGATCAACACAAGGAAAAGGAAGGACACATTGGCTAATGCATTTTGAACTTTTGCGGTGTTATAAGATGCGGTAATTACACCTTCTTGTTTACTGTTGGAAACATGACACTCTCTCTGACATACCTGCTAGACTCAAAGCTTCACTCAAGAGTCTCTCATCTTTTCCCTCCATTCCTTTACTATTTAAGTTTGCTCACTAAGGTTCATTGTTATAGTACATCAGTTAAGCTGCCCAAAAGAGGGCAATTGGGCAGTGACAAGACAAGCTCATATGTAATGTGAAAGAAATGAATGTGGTGATGCGTGAAGTGTAATCTCTGCCGTAACATATCAGAGACACTGGTAGGTAATTCACTAGTTATGGCATTGATTGATATGCTTAGCTGTCTGCTATAACTATTCGCTACTGCAACATTAGGAAAAAGCATTATTTAATATCTGAATGGCGTCTGCATATGTGTCCAAGATGGCATAAGTGTGGATGTAAATATTTCAGAAGTCAAGTTTTTATAGTAAAGGAAACTACACCATTGTTGCCATCTCTCCTGAATCAGGAGGATGATTTTCTTTCTCCTACCTCTTCATCCAAAGTGGCTTGAGAATTCAGTCATGTTGGACTACAACACAATTCTTTTTTATCAGAAAGATGATGGCTTAAAACTGATGTCATTATGAGGTTTAAATCAACTTTCTGCTTCCTTGAACATGGTCACCTGGGTATGGATGTACAAGGACAAAAAAAGGTTGATCAACTCTGTCTTCAAGCCAGTGATACCTGGGGTTGTAAATTGAGTTCCATGAACAGTAATCTGTCAACTGTCCTCACAACATACATTTTTTAAACCACTGCCTGCATTTTCTTTGATAATGAAGAAACAGTTGTCCTGAAAACAGAAATGTAGCAAGGCACAGGGGTTATGTGTTTAAAGTGCTGGTAGTGCTCACTTCATAATAAAATCATCAAAATACTTTTATATACCTGTTCATGGCCTTGCAAAGTTACTTTAAAACTGTGTAAATGTAGGACCTTTTCTGTCTTTTGCATAATTAACATATTTATTTTCACACTGATCTCTTCCATCATCTGATCCTCCATAGAACCGGTAATTTCGCCCAGAAATATTCTTTCACTGTCATTCTGACCTTTTAATTTTTTAAAAAAAATAAACTCTAGGTATGAGAAAATTACATGCTAGTTATATACCTCCTAATGGGTTTGTTTAGCCTGCTAGTATTCTGATGTTACCATTTTGGAAAAAATGAATACTTTCCAGAAATTGGATATCAGCTTAGTCCGATGAGTTACTAACTAACTTTTCTGTCTTAATTTTGTTGTGCGAAGTTAGCTGTCCAATTCCATCGTCTTTTGCTAGGTAGCACTCACTGAACTAACAGTTGACTGTCACTGACAGAGGGTATCACTGACAGAGGGGATGATTTGACTAGACTCACTTAAGTCTGATGAGAATGTTTGTAAGTGTAATTATCATGTTGAGATTTGACCTAAAAATATTGATGTTGTCACTCGAAGTTACTGATTTTGCTAGCCGCCTGGAATAAAAAGAGAGAGGAACATTGGTGTACTCTAGGTGGAAGGAGCACTGAATGTGCTTCCTTTGTCTTGATTTGCTGAGTAAACAGTATACTTTTGAAACAACCTCAGAGTTCTGCTGTTCTCAGAGAGATGTTCACACAGTTGTTAGAAGCATGTTCTTCATGTATAGCTGATCCACAAAGCAATTAGTTTAAGTTTAAAACTAGGTGGTTGGTTCTTTTTGTGTTTTTATGTAGTGTTGATTTGGGTAGTTTTATACCCTATTTGCTGTTGTTTGCACTGGTAGACAATAGTCTGAGGGTCAGCCTACCTCACAGGTAATTGTGTGCATGCAAAACACTGCCAGGGCTGCTTATTACAGGTGTATCCCACCTGTCACTTCGAAGGTGTTCAAAAATAATAGTCCAGATATGGCAGCATTGGACAAGGGATTGTGTACTGACCCTTCCTTTGTTTAATTTACCTCCAAGGTTTAATTTCAGAGAAGAGGTAATAATTGAATATGCCTAATAACTGACTGCTCATTTGGGGCAAAATCCATCAAAATTTTTACGAAGGGAGAGGAAAACTAAGTTGGCTGTTGAAGATACATTCTCAGAATATATGACCACTTAATGTATCATTTGAAGCCTCCTTTGTAACATATATTAATTGCAAACACTTGGGCATTTGAACATTTTCTTGGAGAGCCGTTAGGAGAGACCAACTGTTTTTGTTAACTCGCCTAGCAGAAAGGCGGGGAAGGTTATTGGTCTGCTGTGCAATAATTTACTCCTCTTTGATATGCAAACGATCCACGGTGAATATAAAAAAATCCTATCAGACTCATTTCACAGTTCTTAACCACTCGGATTCTCTGGAGTCCATCGCCTCATTAGACCAGTGCTTTCCAATGCTGGCATAATTAAAATCTTTAACAGTTTAGCAAAGTAAAGATGTTTGGCTGATCACGTTGAGATGATTATCTACCCATTGTATTCTAAATGACAAAAATAAATTAAATTTAGACCTTGGCATTTTTTATTATGTGTTTCAAATGAATATAATGCACACAGCCTTCTTTTTTAATTCAATACCTTCGATTTGGTAAGAAACATGCCTGTTTCGGCTGCTGCTGAATGCAGAGAAAATGGCAGGCTTTCCAGAATATCTGTGTTACAGTTAATTGCAACAAGGAACTGAAATCCAGATGACCAGCTCTAATGTCCAGTTGTCGTATGAGATACAGGGTGTGTGCTTTCTTTTCAGTGTTTTCTCAAAGGAAGCTGTTGTTTGTTGCTGCTGTTGTTGGTTGCAATTCAGAGAACCTTTTTTCTTCGATGCATGTGTGTATTAGAATATGCATTTTGGTAGGATTTGGAAATCTGAGGTTATCCAGGCATACTGCCGGGATAAAGAGGCCCTACAGTAGTGAGATTGACATACTGAGTGTATTTCTTCCATAGAAGGGGGGAAAAACCAGTGATACCTCCTCCTTAAAACATGTGTCCATTTTTACTCCCTTAAAAAAGCAAGAAAACTTTATCACTCCAAGTTTATTTTACATTTTCATTTTATTCTGCAATGGTTCATTAGCATTGATCTAAGAAATGACAGTAATAATAGTGTTACTTGTATAAAAAGTTACACAGTTTCTCTGTAGACACATCCATCAATTAAGCATGTGGTACTAGAAACCAAAATTAATGAGGAAGATAGGTGTGTTAATGAAATAATCATAGTATAATCAATTTGACTGTTAAAAGTTGAAAAGCATTTCAGGAAGATGATATGAATTCATAATTTATGTCTAAAAGTGATTAATAAAAACTATATTTAATAACAAAGCTATTTGTCATCATTTAAGACTTAAGCACAAAATTATTCATTTTGTGGTTCATGTTGTCATAAGAATATAGTAGAACAAATTTAATTTGAGCCTTTCTTTGTGTCTAAAAATAAAGTAACATCTCTGTTTTTTTCTTAAACTTGAGAAGCAGCATTTTAGATGAATGGAGGCATACTGTTGTTGCAAAATAACTGTGTTTTGAATCCTTTTCACGGATGTCTGTTATGTGAGATGAGGGCACTTCAACTCAGCTGCTCAGTAGGAGGACACGCATATTACTACCATATTTGCCTTAGTCGGGAGGGAAAAAAATGCACTCACCAAAAAGCCCCCTAACACTAGGCTTTGTTTACTGACTCTTTGATTTAATTACTATTTGAAGAGGATGGAATTAGCTGTTAATTGATTTAATTATCCAATTTGTTTGTTTCAGGCATGATTCCAACAGAACTGCAGCAGCTCTGGAAAGAAGTGACTAGTGCTCATACTGCAGAAGAAACCGCAGGCAACAATCACAGCAGTTTGGATCTGACCACGACATGTGTGTCTTCCTCTGCACCTTCCAAGACCTCCTTGATAATGAACCCACATGCCTCTACTAATGGACAGCTGTCGGTCCACACTCCCAAGAGGGAAAGGTAGGGATGACCCTTGGACACGGGTCCAGAATCCATTGCTGTCTTTCACCTGGGAGGAGCTGGTGACTTTGCCTGACCATATCTTAGTGATTTCAAATTGGATTCATGGGACTTATGAATATGCGTAGTTACTTAGGAACGTATTTTGTATGGTTTGTGTGTGAAGCATCTAATTGTTTTCACCTTTTCAACATGGAATTAGCACTTATGTAGAGCTCCTCTCAGCTTAGAAGCCCAGGCAGAAGTCTTGGAGTTTCTCATTGGATGGGTTGGATTTCAAGGCTTCCAGGCTGACTCTGCCAAGTGCTCACTCCATATAAGCTGAATTCTTTGGCTCTAAGCACCTTCCCAAGAAACAGTAGTGTCTGCTGTGGGCAATTTTGAATTATGGTTTGAGAAAACATAGAACTTATGTTAGTCTACACTGCCCCACTTGAAGGCGAGAAGCCCATCTTTTCCATCCTGTGTCCCTGAAACACATGGCCTTTGCTCTGGAGGCACTGTGGAAAGGTCTGAAAGAAAGATGGAGAGGTCGAAGCGTGCACCTAGGAGGGCACCTTCACAGGGCACCTGCATCGTGCTTTCTTCTAGTTATGCATAGATTGTAGCATTGTGTCAGATGCTCCAATTCCCCTTTGGAAGTTAGGACTTTATATTTCTTTTCTTTTCTTTTTTTTTTTTTTGACTTCATATTTCTTAATGGCCCCGAGGTTCACATGAATGTTAGTTGAAGCTGAGGTTGGTTTAAAGATCTGGGACACACCATGTTAGCATAGAATTGTAAGAAAATAAAGCTGTTGATTCATGTTTCTATAAACCGTTTTCTATGTATTTCATATGCAGAGCTTCCAAATACAGAAGAGAACAAACCTTATAAGTAGTATATGATAGTAAACGCTATTTCCATCAAGAAAAAGCAAATTTTGTGTTTAGGAATAACTGAGTGAAAAAATTTATTTCAGTTAAGCAGTTAAAATAAAATTTCATGTATTTCTCATATATTGAGCACTGAGCCAGGGTTTAATTAGATGTGTCTTTGTATTAGAAAAGTATCTGAATGCACATTTAGTCAGATTCCAGAGAATGTTTTGGTTAACAATAGCCCACATATGCAGTGGTGATCCCATGAGATTGTAATGGAGCTGAAAAACTCCCATTATCTAGTGACGCTGTAGCCATCATGATGTATAGTACAGTATATTACTCATGTATTTGTGGTGATACTGGGGTGAACCAGCCTACGCAATCAGTCATGTAAACGAATAGCACATACAATTATGTGCAGTACATCATACTCAATAATGATAATAAACATGTTACTGGTTCATATACTTACTGTGCTTTTTAATCATTAGAGTATACTCCTACCTATTAAAAAAGTTGACTGTAAATAGTTGCTGTATTAGGTTGGTAGGAGCCTGCTGCATCACATATTTATCTCATCTCTTGATTGCATCATTTCTCTTGTGCTTGATTTAATCTCTTGCTGTTTTGTTCATCATGTCCCTAAGAGTGATAGGCTGTACCATACATATATACACACACACACACACTCTCCTTCCAGTAGTGTAGGTGTGTGTTAAGCTGGACCATTCAGTTCTGTGTAAGTACACTCTGTGGTAATCATCAACAAAATTGCCTAGAGACATATTTCTCAGGACATAACTCAGTTAAGACATATATAACTGTATGTATACATATATAGATACAGCCATATACCCACACACATGTGTATTATATTTGAGCATAAAAACCATCAGAGTTTATCAGAGATGAGGATAATACATGATTTAACAAAAGCTTACAGCTCAATTCTTTAAGATTTTTAAAAATATTTACAGCAGACATTGAAGAATTTTTAAATTTTTTTTGTAAGCACTTTAAACTTACTGGTTTAGAAGAGTTTAAACAGCATGGTGGACAGTTTGGAACTACCAGGTGAAATATGGCTTCTGTCCCCAGTGGGGAAAAATGTGTGTGTCTGGAAGCAAATCTGAGCTCTTACTTTGGGGTCCCTTATGATGTCTGTCTCTCTCTTTTTTTTTTTTTTTTTTTTTTTTTCAAAATAGAAAACCTGACATAGCTTTAATAGGAAAGGTTCTAGGCTGTCCTTTGCTATACTTGATTTTCCTGTTTAGTGATTGGTACTGTCCTTTTGCTACTGAAGGATTGAATTACATCTTTATCCATAAACAGAGCAAGAGGCTATCCACTGAGAAATACCAAACTGGCACACTTAAGGTATTTGTTGCAATCTCATCTGTAGAGCCTATGTGGATTTCCTTTAACATAAAAAACTTCTTGTTTAGATGCACTGCACTGTTTCATTGTGAAAGGTTATATGCTACAGTCAAATGATAGATTAGCAAGAGGCTAACAAGAAAAGAATATTCTTTTCATATTTTAAGCTTCATTTGAAAGTAAATAGATGTAGGGAACAGTCTAATTTCAGGAGACTGTTTGATTTTTTTTTAATGATCCTTATTTGTCTGCACAAATGTTATGCTTAATCCTCATTATACTGCACACCTAAGTATGGATCAGAAGAGAATTCACATCGCAGTGAGCCTTCATGTGGATATAAAAACAGACTGAGTTCTCCAGTTGTACATCGGAAGAGAAAGCAGCTATATAATTATATGCTATTACTTAATCTCTTGATTCTTTCAGTCTGTATTACCTGGTAGGTTCCTGGATGTTCCTTGACTGAAAAAAAATTTTCTATTCAGCACATTTTATTTTATCTTATCTTATCTTATCTTATCTTATCTTATCTTAGTTTTTGGTATAGGGAATTGAACACAGGGCCTTGCACACATACTAAGTACATTCTCTACCACTGAGCTGCAGCCTCAACCCCTAGTCAGCACATATTAACTAAATATATCCATCAAGACAGATGAACTCTTCCAGTTAAAAATAAGTCACAGTTTTAAGTTTACCACTCAATTCATCATTCAAAGATCAGTTGATAGTCAGCTTTATTTGTGCATATAGAGGGACTTAAAATGGATATTAAATGTCATTACCTTATGAAGTTTAATATTTCCACGTGTGATATCCAGTGTAGATGTAGAAAAATGGTAAAAGAAAGGGAAGAAAGTTGTCACTATAGAAGTATGTTCTCATGTACGCTGAGCAGAACGTTCATGTAACTGCCTTAGAGAAGTTTTCTGCCTTCCTTATCAGATTGTTTGTGACATATGTGCCCTTGCTGGCTCTCCTTTGATTTCTGGGTATATTCTTTTCCCTGGATTCACAGGGAATAGTAACTGGACAAGCAACAGTACCTACAACTTCTTGGATTAGCAGCTGTAAGGATTTTCCTAACATGATCTGGGAATAGTCTGGGAGAAAATTTGTCAGTAAAAGGTAACATTGCAAGAGAGTTTTTGTTTGTTTTTAAAGTAGTAGTGTATCTAATTCTCTCACTGGGTTGCAGATTTCCTTGCCATTTGCAAAATTGTCTCACTCTCACCCCCATGCATTTTGCAGCCCCTGTGAGCAGCCACCACAGCAGCAGCTCTGGGGTTTGGTGAGCTGCAATCTGTTAAGGAGATAAATAATGTGCTTGGCACGACACTCCTACTCTCCTCTTTAATTTGTCTTACACAAGGAAAATTATAATTAAATCATTCAGGGTAAACCCTTGAGTGTAGAGAAGGGAAAAAACACACTTTGGTAAAGATTGCCAATAGAAACCCACTTCCCTGTTGCGCAGGGTAGAGACATTTATCAATATTCAGCAGCATTACGGGAGGAGCGGCACATGTGATTTGTGAGGCGGACGCCAACGCTCAAATCAAAGCTTGTTAAGATCCTGTCCCTGTACCATCACGGACATTCAGCATCATTAGAATTCAGTACTGATGCTGCACTACGTGCTTTGATTTTCTCTTGACAATCTAATAATGTTTATTGTGCTGATTATATATAAATTCATTGGTGCAATAAACATACCTCTGTTGTCATTGCCTCAGAGAAGTGTGGTAGGGATCAAGCTGAAAGGCAGAAGCTAAAAGGAAGCTGTAAGAGAAAGCAGGTACATTCAAGTCTCTTACACATTATTGTATAGGAAGAGAGAATTTTACCTTTTAGGTAAATAGACAAAATTCTATCCTAGGATACTCCTAAACAGGAAGATGTTGTCTTGTTTCCTTATTTTCTGACTGTCTTGCTTTAAAAAATTGCAAGTTTTGGTGTGAGTAAACAGAATCAACAGAATGCAGATAAAACATTTATTAAAATGCTAAATTTAGTAAGCCCTTTGAGCTTCTTGGATCAAAGCAGCTATGTAAATACAAATAGCAATTACTACTTAAGTAATTGCCTGAATTAAAATTCTAAACATCGCATTATATTATGTTGCACTAGGGACACAGGGAAGGGAACTTACATTTAATCAGTTCCTTCTCTGTGCCAAGGGCTGCTAGCCTCCTGTATATGGAATGATATCTCATTTTTAGCCACAGTACTTGGGAAATAGTTAGATTAGTATACCCATTTTTCAGATGAGGTGGTATTTATTTAAGTGAAATTAAATAAATAAATGACCTCATGTCACAGAACTGATTAGTGGCATATCGAAGATCCAAATTCAGATCTGAATTTCAGTTTATAAACAGGACTGAAGTTTCTGTTTGGTTTAAAAGTGAATACTTAATTATCATAAATTAAAATCAGTGTTTCTAAAAGAAGTCTTAAATTTAATTTAAATTCAGTTCAATAAAACATTTATTGAGTTAACCTTCTATGCACAAATATCTGCATATGAAGAAAATACCAGAGCTTCCTCTTATGGCAGATGAATACATATACATATACATATACATATACGTACAGTATACCAGCCCTTCATGAAGAAGATGGAAGGATTCGCAAATTATCGATCATGGTCTGAAACACCACGTACAGAGCAAAAATCACACATGGGATTTGTACAAAGGCAAATATAGGTTCTGCCTTATTTGGCGTTACCTCATCGAGTATATTTTATGCTCTTTATTCTACATTAGCTGTCTTGTATGGTCCAAATTAGAAGCAATCCCTTTTTTTCTGATGCTTCCCACCTTCTTTCCTTCACTTCAACTGCTAATAGATAATTTATAACTTTATTATTCCTCCAGTTCATACCTCTTCTAAGTATGTGTTCCAGTGCTTTCTTAAGCACGTGGTAACTCTGTAAAGAGTGTGGTTGTGCCACCTCCGCTTTTCTTTGACACCACTGTAGTTGTCAGGAACAGGTGACCCAAACTGGGCCCTTGTCACCGTGACATCTGTATTACCTTTTTCCAGTCACTGCATCCCTTCATTCTCATTTCTGTTCATTGGCATACTGCATTTACAGTTAGCATCTGCCTTCCTATAACTCCTAAAAGTTTTTGCTTGACCAGTCTACTTTTGAACAGTTCCATTTGATACACAGTGTCTGGTTTTGATTTCTGGCTTCTTGACATTTTGCCATGTATCTGACTACATAACAATAACATTTGTGTTTATGGGTCCTGATATTTTCAAAACCCAAAGAACTTTGAATGTGGACATGCCTGGTATTTTAATTCTTTTTCACTTTAACAAAATTCTGCACCAGTGAATAAATGTTGATGTTCTTAGTTTATTGAGAAAATTTAAGAAGTTTATTTTTAGGACCATCCTAGATATACAAACCTTTTACTTTTGAATACCCTCAAATTGATATTTGGGTCTGCACATCCAGAAATTTCAGTAACAAATTCTAGTTCCTGTTATTCTGAACTGTTTTCCTTATTTGTTTTTTTTTTTTTTTTGTAAAAAATCAAATAGTAATTTTGTTTTATATGTCTTTTGATTTGAAGCACCGGGCAAAGTAGTTATTTTAGGTTCTTTTTTCATTAGAACATTTTGAAGAACATGCAGGCTAATTGTTGTCTTAAAGATTTTTACCACACATCCTACCACTATGTGTTGAAGCATATAAATGATCTCTAAGAGAGATTAGCGTGCTATGACTCAGTAGCTAAAACTGGCCCATGCTTACGTTGTAAATAAAGTTTTATTAGGACACAGGTGTATACATGGTCTAAACTTTGTGACTACTTTTACAGTATAGTAGCAAGCTGGAGTAGTTGCAGCAGAAACCGTATGGTCTTTAAAACCAAAAATATTTGCCCTCTTTTCTTATTTATTTATTTATTTATTATTTATTTATTGTAGTAATGGAGATTGGGGACTGAACCCAGGGTCTTTGCACTGAGCTACATCCTCGGCCCTTTTGAATTTTTTACTTTAAGATAAGGTCTTGTTAAATGGCTGTACTGTGCAGGTGGGCTTGAACTTGAAATCCTTCTGCCTCAGCCTCCCTAAGTGCGGGAATTACATTGTACACCACCACACTTTGCTAGTTGGCTCCTGACCTTAACCCTTAAACTGCTGTTTCACAAATTTCCCAGTGGCATTGTTGGTGAGAGTTTGTTAAATATGCTGTCTCCCAGGCCTCTTAAAATTAGTACTTGGATTCCTTTAGTCCTAGATAGCATGTGGGAAGTTGTGTTTGTCATACATGCCCTAGATTCTTGCTACTCAAAGGCTGTAGAGCAGCAGCTTTGCTGACTTGATGTGAATATTTGCCAGAAACTCCAGGTCTCAGGTCCCACCCAGACTTACTGAATTAGGATTTGTACTGTAAGAAGATGGCCCAAGGAGGTTAGTGTACACATTCAAGTTTAAGAAGCAATACAGCAAGCATATTCAGGTCAGCTGGGTTGTAACATTGCTGGAAACAATCGACCCCCAACACCAAAATTTGATTAACCTCTCAGACACAGTCTGCAAAACAAGTGGCTTGCCATGCTCATACAGAAGTTGCATTGGTCAAAGGACCAGTCCCCTGGCTCGCTGTCCTTAACTGGTACTCTTAAGACTTAAGTTGGGGTTTGTCCCTTGACTTAGTGATCACAGGCAAGTGGAATAACCTCTTTAAGGTTCTATTTTTCTCTTCCCTGGGAAATCAGAAACTGACATATGGTGATGATGATAAGCTGCTGACATTTATGTAACAATTACTTTATGTGAGACCCAGCATACAAAGAAATTGACATAGGGTTTGAACCTTATTTTCCCATTTCACCCTTTTAGGAAGCCTATAGCTTACTGTCCCCTTTGTACAAATGGTATAACTGGGACTCTGAAAGATTTTGTAACTTGCAGAAGTCACATTGATAGCTACTAATCATGCAGGGATTAGATCCAAATGTCTTCCTGGTCCTTAGGACTTTGGATGGCTGTCATCTTTTTGTGGTTCTCTGAGGGGACAGAGGACTGCTCATCAGAGTCATGTTGTTCCAATCTAGAAGTTTGATTAGAAATTCTAGTGGATAAATGGGTAAAATTTAGGGATTAAAACTAGGCCATATCCTACAGTGGTTGTAGCCTACTATATGACCTGTCCATTCAACCATAATTTGGGCAAAGCCCCAAGAAATTCCTTGTTGCTACTTCTCTTTCATCCTTTCCTTTACCATTCTACAAGGAGAAGTGGCAGGTGGCTAGATCCAGAAAGGAGGCTGAGCATTTCTTGTCAGGTATCGGGGGCAAAAAGTGGTCATGGTGAACTGAGGCCTAAAATGTAGATAGCAGCCATCTCATATTCCATGTCTATCTGCAGAGAAGTAACTTATTTAGGGCAAAAAATGCTCTTTGTTTATGTCAGACAGAAGCACCGGGACTTTGTCATTTTGTGCACTATCCCCACTAATAAGGTTTTTGGCAGCCACCATAATCTGAAGAACCACAATCTAGTCTGTCATTGCTTATAACCAGTTGCTTCTGGGGCTTTTAGAAGGAAGAGGAAGGAGTCTTTCAGAGCATTGTCTGTATCACTACCTGTCACTCATGCAGGTAGATAGGGCAAGGAGAGAAGGATCTTTAAAAGGCTGGCATGCCATAAGGGAAAGGTTTATGAGCTTTCTTGACTGTTCACTTTGTGGAGTGATTAAAAGAAAAAACTCAACCATTATTCTCTTAACATCTGTTGAAACTTACTTCAGTAAAGTACTTTTTACCATAACACAGCATCATTAGACTCTATAAATCTTTTTCTATTTATTGTGCTTAAATGATAAATGCTTTCTAATAAAATGATATCATTGGTCTGAAGAACAATTTCATTTTACAAGTTTCTCTTAAATTTGGTTGATTTAAAAATTTTTTTTTCCCTTGGGATCATCTGTAACTGGTGGCAAGCCTATGGCATGTGTGTTATTTTTCTTGTAAGACAAAGTATGTTAACATTTGAGTTGTTTTTTTCTAAACTAAATTCTCAGTATTCAGGTTTAATTGCAGTGTTGGCACTTTTCAATAAATGAGTTTGGTGCTGCAGTTCAAGCACTTATCTCTAAGAGGTTTACCAACACTGCTCCGTAATATGACTCTCCACCATAGGCTATTTCATGTAGCATGTGCCAGATTTTCTACCCCAAATAGTGTTGAAGCTCCCAGTTTCTTTGATCTTAGAGGCATTCTTTTCTGATGAGCTACTGCTACTCGTTCAATTTTCTGCCAGACCTGTTACTGGCGTCCTGCTATTTTGAAGGTTTTTGCATGTAAGTCTAGCCTTGAACTTCTTCCCTGAAACATGCATTATGATTTTTCATGTTTATTGTAGACCAAGAGTGCATATATATATATATATATATATATATACACATATATATACACACACACACACACACATATATATATAGGCAGGGAAGAGTGACAGGCGGCCTTGGGAAAATTTGGCACTACTTGTACTGAGTTTCATTCTTTTATCTTTACAACAGGTTCCTATTAAAATGTATTCCTTTACTATTTTGATCATATGAATAGAAATTTACTTTGGTGGATATTTGAGCCAAAAGTGAAAAGGAAGCCAGGAGTCTCTATCCCAAAGACCATGTGGTTTGGAAAAGTTCTAGTGTTACTCTATTTTTATGTATATGACAACTAAAAGTCCCCATGCTCTTAACCCAGTGATTGGACCAAAGAGGGAAAGATCAACACTGAAGGCTTAAAATGAATGTCCTGTTTCTTTTCTTCAATATTTCCAAAGATACTCTTGTAAGGTGCTTCCATCCTATTCTTTCTTGCACTGATTGTTGCACAGGTCTTACTTACCCTCTAGCCTTGGCTTTGTAGGTCTTTCCAGGAGTTACTGCTCTGCTGTCTGCCTCATAGGGTAATGCGAATGAGTGCATTACACATGTACAGCATTCCTAAAGTTCTTTATTCCACCCCCTTTTGTAATCCATCAAGGCCTAAGTATATTAGAAAGTATATTCTCGTCATTAAAACAATAGTGGGAGCTCACAAAGGGAAATTGTTAATATGTGTTCCAGCTTGTCACTTTTGCCTGTGTGAATAAAGAAGATAACTGTTCCTTCGGGAAACTGTTTCAGGAATTGAGCAATAGATATGCTAGCCAGAGAATTCTCTGAACTGTAATTTTCCTTTTTGTGTGTACTCAAAAATAACATCCTGATGGGCTCCTGGGTGCCACCACACATACAGAGCACAATTACCACAGCCCAGGTGGTGTTAATATGGGACAGTCCCCTGGGCACATGTCACCAGGAGTTGTACAGCTTGTTCAGTGTCTTCCTCCATATGGCAATCTGTCCCATTCACAGAAAGGAGCTGTGGCTGTGCACGATAGGGACTGTGGTCAATGTGGTGTAGAATCCGTCTTTGCTCATGATGACCTCCTCGTACAATGTGTTTCATCACAGATCTGAGTTGCATGCAGCTCACACATGTATCACATGCATGTACACACATGCACTCATTTGCACACATTCTGATCTAAGAAATGTGCTCACATAGTATGGCTGATTTCTTTCTGTCCCACCTTTAGATTTAGAAGCATGCAGTTAGCTTGGATATAATTCTGGCACAGAATTGTACGTGTAATAATATATGTGAAACCTATATATGAAGTATATAGGTTATATGAAGTCAGTTAAAAACACACATACACACAGACCTTTCCAGGCATGGGGTAACTCAATTTGAAGGCTATACCCTTGTCCTAGAACTCTTCCATAAACTGATTTTTGTTCTGTGTTTGGGGTGTGTGTGTGTGTGTGTGTGTGTGTGTGTGTGTGTATCTCTGTGTGTCTGCCTGCCTGCACCTACCTCCCCCTCATTCCTTTTTTTTTTTTTAATTTTTACTTTCAGTTATGAAAACTATTTTCACTGTTCATTATAGATGTTAGGGTAATTTTAAGTCTTAAAATGAAAAAAAGGGAAATTGAAACCAAAATTCTTTATTAGCCTTCGAAATGTACATGGAAGACATTCTGTAGAGGTATTAGAAGCACAAAAGGGGACTTGAAATCAGGAAAAGAGATTTCCTAGTGTGAGTAAGATGGAAAATAAAGATATCTTAAAAGTAACTTGGGAGAATTTACCAGTGGGCAAGGTCTTCTCCATTTTCTCCATTTATATAGTGTACCCAAAGATTGTTCTGCTTTTCTGTTACTATTTGTGTTCTTGTTTGGTAAACAAACAGAGCCCATAGGAACTGTAGCTGATGATATTTATACTACCTCTAAGACTTCCTCAAACAAAGAAACATACTTTTATGACCTTCAAATTTCAATCCTTTTATAATCTTCAAGGAAATTTGTTTATTAGCAGGCAGATCTGTTTTTCTCTTAGTACTTCAATTACTTTGAAAGATCTTTTATGTAGTGTATTTTACATTTTGACCATGACTTTTGAAAGAGTTTGGGGCAATATAATGACAAGGAAAAAGAGAAACCCAGTGTTTATGTAAATGTTGTGGTACCTGCTTTCAAATGGGTCATTTTCTAACCAGTGGAATTTTAGGTGAGTCTACATCCAAAGGGTCAATACTCCACTGAACTTAAAACCATTGACCTAAAAAGTAGACAGGCAACTACAGTTATGTTGCTTGGTGTCTATTAATGGAAACATTCTGATATATTTGAGCCCCTATATCAACTCACATTTTTCTGAGTCATATTTATGACAAGAACAAGATGTCTTGTGTTAAAGATCAGTGTGAGAAATAAATGGCAGTTTACTTTAATTAGAAAAAAAAATTGACACCAAGAGCTGGAATAATCCAGTGGCGTTTGAATAAATTAGAGGATGGTACAGACAGAAATAAAAAGAAACTAAACAAGGATAAATGGGAACTTATCCTGAGTTTAATATATATATATATATATATATATATATATATATATATATATATATATATATTCATATATTCTTAGATAGAACAGAAGTCAGGGATGATGCTACCATGTGTCCATTCAACAAAGCACACCACTGTTAACCATGTAACTGGTGTTACAACTGTGAGCTCCACAGACCAAGTCTGTTCTCATGGGGCTGCCATTGCAGTGGAAGAGAAGAGAAGAAATGCAAAATTATATAACAAAGTTCTAGGGTGGAAATAAAAGGCAGGGAAGAAGTATCCAAGTGTTACTATGGGCCTAAGGTTACTGTTTGGACAAGTTAATCTGGCAAAGCCAGTGACCCTTAGACAGACATGAACAAAAAAGGAAATAGCCCCCCTGGCAAAAGGCACAACAGAATCGAAGGCCCTGGGGCAAAGGCAAAATTAAAACATGTTTTGTTGCCTCATAGCCTTATTTAGTGTGAGAGTGGCTTGACAATGTAGCTGTGCTGTGAAATGCAGACTGTTCCTTAGTTGATCTGGTTGTGCTTCATAGATTAAACCATGAGGATTAAATAAGTTAATACATGTTTAGTTGCTGGCACATAGTAGGTACTCCATAAATACTCATGTTTATTGTTAATTATTATGAAATATATTTATTTAATAACAAATCAAGGCATATTTATGCTAACTGCAGTTTCTGGGAATTAAAAGGTAACTTCTTCCCACCAAGGAAGCTCATAGTCAAAGGAGGAAAATGCAGACATGTACCTTGCAGTCAGAGTAATGACTGCAGCGACAGCAGATAGGTAAGTAGGATTCAGTGTACAATTTGTTTAAAATGAGCTCTAGTGGCATATTATAGTGGACCTCCCCAACACACATTTATTCTTCATGTGAAACTCTTTAACACACTGAGTTTCATGAAGGAAAGTGCTATATCCCTTGTCTACTGTTGCACCCCACCATCCAGCACATCTACCAGTAGGTGCCACATTTCACTGCAAAGACTAGATAAAAATGTTCAGAAGAAAGTGATATATTGGCCGTCAAGAACTCACTTTGAGTCCTTTATTATCCCCATTTGCACAGTACCTTTGTCAATACCTGTGTATGCTCTAGACAAGGGAAGAACAGTTATCTTCCTAAGAATGGGTTCAGTAATAACTTGTCTCAGAATGGCCTGGCAGACTGGCTGCAGTACAAGTTGCTGGGTTCTACCTTTAGTGTTTCTAATTCAGTAAGCCAAAGTGCGGTCCAAGAATATGGTGGTGTTTGTTTGTTTTTTGGGGTTTGTTTTTGTTTTGTTTTGGGGGTTTTTTTGGTACCAAGGATCGAACTCATAACCTAGTGCTGACCAGGCAGGCACTTGTGCCACTGAGCTAAATCCCTGGCCCAGAATATGTATTTTCAGCAAGTTCTACGAGACCATTCTTTGAGAACCAGTTGCTGTTCTTAAATCGTGGCATTCAACCCCTTCTAAAGTCCATTGGTACAGAAAAGTGATCAAAATTATGATTGTTTAGGAAAATCTAAATGTCAGTCCCAAGAGTTATCATTTCAAAAACAAAAAATTCTCAAGATTATAGCCCACATTGGCCTTTAAGTCATTTGTAAATGCTCTGGTTTTGTCTTTCTAAATATTCTCTCTCTCTCTCTCTCTCTCTTTCTCTCTCTCTCTCTCTCTCTCTCTCTCTCTCTCTCTCTCTGTGTGTGTGTGGTTTGGTTTTTTACTCTTGTTCTGTTCCTTTCAGAAGCTAAGCTCTTACTAATACAGAGGCCCTGATAAAGTGTGTAGCACTTGATGTTCTGGTGATCTGCTCAGTTACTGTTCTCTGCCCAGCTGGAGAATTGAGCAGTTAAGCAGAACTTGTTGATGCCTGTGATATCCAAACATATTTGATTGTGCACCCCATCAATATAAAAACTTGGAAAATGTATCCTTTCTATTTATTATTATATGTATGTTCTAAAACAATTCAAGGCTGAAAATGGTGAGAAATACACATGCATACACACATATATATTTATGATAAATTATATTAACACATGCATATAGAAGATTTAATGTTATCCCATCCATTTAAGGATTATGTGTAACCCAGCTTGGAGGCTGTGATCTAGGAATCCAGCGCAATACTTAAAGTAGGCATCTTTAAAAACCAACCTGCTGAATTAAACCAGTAAATTTTAATGAAACCCTTGTATTATAGAGAAGCAAAAGGAATGACACAAAGTATGGAGTGCTTCTAAAGGAAATGTGAAAGCCCAGTGGTTCTGAGCCAAAGGTTTTGTGTTTTTAGCTCAGTTATCCCTTCATCTCCTGTTTTCTTATCTGGCCCTTGTACATGATTCTTCTGGTTCAGGAGGATGATGTAACTCTTGAAAGTCTTGCATTGACTTACATACAGTATCATAGGGGTAGAGAGAGTGAAATAAGGATTAATATTGTAAATTTTATTTATGCCGTTTGGTTTCTGTGGATATCGTTTGTTCCTGTAACATATGGACAAGGTTCCACATAGAACTGGTGACTCACCAGTGCAAACACACTTGCATGGATATAATGAGAATGCCTGACCAATGGTGTTAATAACTTTTGGATTAGTGGTGTCTGTGTGTATTGACACAGTTGCTTACACTACTCTTTGGAAAGCATTTTGTTTTCTTAGTGAGATGCCAGCATCAATACTGCAGTAGCAAACTATTAGTTATCAACTCAGAATAGCCCTTGGTGGTATCCAGAACAAAAGCTGGAGCTCTGCTTCTTCTTACTCTTTTCATGTATTTATTCCTTCACTCATCATCTTGCAAACATGGGTTTTCTGCCGTTGTCATCACCTGTGTTACATGTTCGATTGCATTGTGATCCAAGTGCAGCAACCAGCCTCAGGGTCTTCAGCTCCAGTTGTCTGCTTTATTGTCCTGCTCACCCATATGCTCCTAGCTTCTGAGAATTTAGGTAACATATTTGGCCCATTGTATCTGGGAAAAGAGATGGGGCATATGGGAGGTTCAGTTGGTGATGAAAGTAACTACATGATATGTATCATACTGTCCAGCATTAGGTTCTCACAATTAGTAAAGTCATATAGACAGCAGCATACATATAGGACACAACACACCTAGATCAACAATAGCAAGTTCTGAATTCCTCTATATTGTACTGTTGGCACTTATGTGGGTTTTTGTCCTTGAAGTCCAGGATGACCTAGAAGCTCTTCCTTCTCCAGTGAAAATGCTAATGAAAGTGTCTCCTCAAACTTGCTGCTGGATCTGTCAATTTAATGGATAATGTAGCTACAGGCTGGATCTCCAGGAAGTATATGTTTCCCAAATTTTGGTCATTTGAAGAGATGTCCCATTGCCATTAGGTTTACTATGTGACTATTTTATTCTTATGACTATTTGTAAAATTTCTTTAAAGCAAGTCACTTTTTAGTTAATATAAAGTGATTCTCATCCTACAAAATGATATCTGAAAAATAAAAGGGCAATAATGTGAAATATTTTTATCTGATACAAATTACATCTGTAAATTTTTTAAAATATGCCTTCTTCAGGCCAGGGATATAGCTCAGCAGTATAGTACCAGCCTGGCAAGTGCAAGATCCTGAGTTTGATTCCTGACACAAAAAAAGCATTCTTGCTCCACCTGACATTCTGCAAATCAACTGTTAAGTGTGTGCACATCATACGTTGTGATACTTTGATAGGATTCCATCATTTGGCAGAGGGGAAGGACCTTGAATGAGTGTATTCTGCCAAGTGGATTAAACTTTCTACAGAAGATCCAAGGCAGTCATTTCCCTTCCTGAAATGTATATTCACAGCTCAGCCTCTCTGCATATACACCCTCTACTTCCAGGCCCATAGACAGGAAGCAGGCTCAGAGAATATACGTAAAATATATCTAGAGTTTGGAAACTGAAATTTTCAGATGTTCCCACACCTATTGATTGAACTGTTTATTCTGGAATATTCCTAATCATTTTAATATCTAGAAAACATTTTTCATGGGTCAAATTACTCAACAGTTCTCTGCTAATGTAAAATTGGTAAACACAAAATGACCTTTTCCCTGTGATAACTTCCTTCAGCCTTTCCTGATTTGTTATATATTTGTTTTAAAACCAAACCAGAGCCACGTGTGCATGTCTGTCTCTGTCTCTGTCTCTGTCTCTGCATGTGTGTGTGTGTGTGTGTGTGTGTGTGTAATTTGCAGTACTGCATTAAACCCTGAGCCCTTGCATTGAGCTACATCTCCAGCACTTTTTAGGAGACACGGCCTTACTAAGTTGCCCAGACTGAGCTTTCAGTTGTGATTATCTTGCCTCTGCCTCCAGAGTGCTAGGATTTCAGGCATGTAACCACCACACCATTCTTTGTATGTTATTTTTTTGTGTGGTATTCTTTTTTAAAATTATTTTTATTTTTACACTTTTGATGTGCATAATGATCACATTCATCATTGGAAATTTGTACCTCTGCATAATATTTGATTCTTTGTTTTTTGCCTATTTCCTTCCCTTTCCTTCAGCCCTCTTTCCCCTCCTTAGTTGCAAAAGCTTTGATTCTTTTTGTTTTCATTCTCTTTGTCCTTTTCCTTTCATTCCCTTCCCTGCTCCCCTCTCCCTTGTTCTCCTTCCCATTTGAATGTTTTCTTCTTACTCCCAATATTTATATCTATAAGTATTAAACGTCAAGAGTTCTACATACATTTTTATGAGGTTGTAGTTCTTTGTGAGGTTGCCCAGTGCTACCCATTTGCATATTTATCCCTCCCCACTTTGCTTTGAAAACCATCCACAGTTCATAAAAAAGTATGCTTCACCAGTGCATCTTCAAATACAGTAATCATTTCTGGGGCAGATAAAGACAAGAAATTTCCCAAGATCCTTAGTGCACAAGCTGTGGTCCATTGCCAGAGAACACTGGCACCCAGGTTCTTCATAGACATGTACAGTTTAGGGCTCTATCTGAGCATTAATGAATCAGAATCCACATGTTAGAATGGTCTCAAGATAATTTATACCCACAGTCAGGTTTGAGAAGCACTATTGTAGGAATAGCAGTGGGCAGGAAAGGTTGTATGTCCTTAGCCCTAGTGTGATTTTTATAGACCCATCAATATCCTTTGAGTCCTGTTCTTGCCACCCTCAGTTTCTAGTATATCTGCATCTATCAACTGCTGTTATTAACTTAGTATGTCTTTAAATGGACTTAGATTTTATAAGAAGTTATTGCTGAGAAACCACAATTCTGATGTACTAGTAAATTTTTTTTCCAGTATGCATATGCATGAATCCATAACTAGCACAGTGAGAATATTTGTATACCACTCAAACTCATCCAGCCCACTAGGAGTAGACTGTGCTCTGAGGACCATTAAAGAAATGCTATCCTGCATTTCTTTCAGAATAGTTTAACATTCAAGAAAGAAAGGGAGAAAAATACCTTGCACAGAAATGATTATAATAAGCTTATGTTTCAGGTGTAAAGTTAGTTAAGTTAGTCCTCACATCTCAAGGCACAATATTGAGAGAAGATAATAACAATAATCTCCATTATTGTTTAAAAGCACAGATCTGGGACTTAATAGACTTAATTCACCGTCACTCCAATTGCAAGTTTTACTCATGAATATCGTATCACATGGGAATGTGAAATCCTCTAATTAAACATGATTTGAAAAGCAGCAGAAAATTGAGATGAAGAGCATTCTGAGGAAGGAGAGTCAAGGATTCCCTGCATGAGAGAGGAGAGAAAAGCATGCATGTTTGTTACCATTTGCAGAGGACTCCATCTTTATTCACTCTGTGTATACCCTTTAATAGGTTTTAGTAAACACCCTTCTCTCTGTGGTAGGATTGTTAGGATTATAGAACCCATTGTCAGCTTGCTTTGGGAAACTCAATAAATACATGCAGTGTTGTTTTTTTTTTGTTTTGTTTTGTTTTTTTCCTGCAGTGAATGAGAAGCAAAAACTAAGGTATTGTGCTAGAAATATGATGTCTCTGTTGTCTCCCAATCCTTTGGAGCAAAATAAGAAACCCATCTATTTCCGGAAGTGTTTCCTGTGACAGCTAAAGAGATGGGTCATTTCCCCAACATCTCATTGATCTTTCCTCTTGATGCTACAGTATCAAACTTGGTGTTTTATGCTGCAAGAGACTGGTTGAACTTCCAGCTGACATTGCAGAGATAGAAGAAAGTATGAAGTAGTCACAAGAATATGAACTCTAAAATGAAATGGAAAATTGTGCTAGGAATTTAAGGGATCATCTCTTTTACAGTTGTGAATCTACATTTGTTTTCTTTATAAGGTCATTTGTGATCGGGTTCCAAGGCCATCTCCTCCAGTTTGGTATTGTTTTATGTAGCTGAGCATGTTTCATTCACAACGATTTACATTTCATGTTGGGTATCACTTAGTTTTTGAAAATTTAATTTTAAATCTGAATTTTGATTGCATTTTCAGATATAGTTTTATAATAAATGTTAATTAATGTTCTTGTCTCAAATTTATATTCCCGCATTCAAACCCACAAAACTCTGAGTATGAAACTTATCATCTCATTAAATGTAGGACATGGCGACAAAGTAACAGACAGGGCAGTATGAACTAACAAATGGATGGAGAAGAAAGAAAACATAAGGTTATACTTGTGTAAGTAGTTATTAAAGAATTAAGTGAATAAACGAAAAATCTTTAAAATAATAGTGGCTTTTACTGACACTTGCCTGTGTTATGATCACGGTTTAGTGTAAGACACTTTTTATGACTATACTAGTTGTGAAACTTTGCATCAAGAGAACTGCTCCTGGAAACATGAGGCATCTGCTCTAATTAATGTTTTGACTGGGTGCAGTTTGTCTCTTTCCAGACAAAATCAAGAAACTGAGACACACCTGAGAGGGGAGTGTTCTGTGGCTTACAGTGTTACTGGGTGGATAAAGAAGCATGCACACGTGGGCTTGAAACCAGCAATCTGGAAACATAACAAACAGCAACAGGGGAACAAAGGTGGTTTGTCAATAGAGTAGTCTTCATGCTTAGAAGCCTGAGTGTTTACCACAGGGTCAGAATTTCGTAAATATTGACTGACTAGAGGAAAGTCCTAAATGGTCAGAATGAAGATGGTGGTCAATGTGGGGCAGCGGGGAGCACAGTTTCTAAGTCAGAGGAAGTGGTAAGATGGTTTAGTCGTGCTTTTTGGTGCATTTTCCCTTGGGTAGGGAATGCACTAAAGGGGAGTAGCAGCCACAGCAGTGAGGACATCATTCCTCCTTACTTCCAGGCCTAAATCTCATGCATTCCTTTAACTCATATTCATTAAGCACCCACCTGTGTTCACATCTCAGTAACCAGATGTGCTACTTGTGCCAATCTCAGCTGCATAGCCTTGGTGGAGGCTTTACCACTGGGAGGAGCTCTTTTGTGGTTCCCTTCAGTTTTCAAATGAGAAAGTAGTGGGCAGAGCAGTTGAATGGCTTGAAACATTCCTGGGTTATCAGCACAGCTCTAAAGTCTAGATCTTCATTCACTGAGCTCCCTGCTCTCCCTATGAGGAAAGAGTGTACTGCCTTTCACCTGAAAGTAGTTGTACTCCATTGCTGTATTAAGCAGAGAATCCTATACAATACATCCTGAGATTTCTTTCAGCACACAGAGGATCAGCAGGATCTAGGAAGCAGTTGTCCCTGGCACTTATTCTTTAACAAGTTTAGCTACTAAGGTTTTATTTATACTAAATATTTATCTCTGCCCTCCTCTATCAGACCTTAAAAATTGTTTTATAGCTTAATTTATACAATCTTTTTAAGAATGATAAACATTTTGTTGGGGAACTCGAGAGAAAATGAGATTTTAAAAAATGTTCTAACATTGCAGTTATATTAATACTGACTTTTAACCAAGTTACCACACTATTCATTGGAAGTAGTCTGTTCATAAAGTGGTGATATCAAGAACAGCATTCAAAATAATAAAATTGGATGGTTACCCAAGATAACCCAGCATGTATCAGAAATCTAAATGTGAGAGATAAAGCTATAAAACTCTCAGGAAAAAACGTAGGAATATATATTCATTACCTTGGATTAGGCAGTATTTTTTGAATGTGACATAAAAGCAGAAGAAACCAAAGAAAAAAATAGATGTTAGGCTTCCTAAAAATTAAAAACTTTTATACTTCAAAGCATGTCACGAAAGTGAAAAATGATCCATAAAATGGAAGTGAATATTTGTACAGTAATTCATATATCTGATAAAAGTTACATGCAGAAAAATTATATATATATATATTTATACACACTCATATACAAACTCAACAATAAAAAAGCAATCCAAAATAGATAAAATATTTGAAAAGGATGTTTCTTTGAAGAAAATATACAAATGGCCAATGAGCACTTAAAAATGTGTTCAACATTGTGACAACCCAATTTAAAGATAGATAAAAGTATTTGAAAAGGATGTTTCTCTAAAGAAAATATACAGATGGCTAACAAACACCTAAATACATGATTAACATTGTTAATTATTAGGACATGCAAATGGAAAGGGCAGTAAGGTGCCACTTTCTATCCATAAGGTTGACTAAATTAAAGGCAGGTCAACAGCAAATATTGACAAGGATGTTTACAAAGTGGAATCCTGAAGACAATAGGAATGAGAATATAAAATGGTAGAGTTATTTTGCAAAGTACTGGAGTTTCTCAAACTGTTACAGAGTTATATCACCAAACAGTTATACTTCTAAATATTCCCAGAAGAATTAAAAACATAGTCAAACATGTACATGCACATTCAAAACAGCACTGTTAACCATAATCAAAATGTAGCCACTGTGTGACCTAGATGTCCATCAACATGGATAAACAAAATGTGCTATGTATGCATAACACAATAGTATTCAGCCATAAAAAAGAATACAGTACTAACACATACTACAGTGTGGATGAATGAACCTCCAAAACATTGTATTATGTGAAAGAAGCCAGCACAAAAGAAAATATATTATCTGATTCCCTTTAGATGGTATATCAGGAATAAACTGATCTCTGGAGACAGAGTATAGATTAGTGAGAGGCCAGAGCTAGATGTTGGCAGGAAACGTTGAGTAACTGCTAACGCATTAAGGATTTCTTTTCAAGGGAGATAAAAGTGTTCTCATATTGTGGCAGTGGTTACACAACTGTATGATACTCAAACCTTTGAATTGTACCATCATTTATGTATGTACTGTTTGACATATAAAATATAATTCAATGGAACTTAAATAAAAGATATACTCCACAATATTGAGTGATTATAGAATGACCAACAGAGTCTCCCATAACCTATCAAGTACCTTGCTCATGAGATAAATATGATGTTGGCATGATTTTTCAGGGATTGAGCGTTAGGCAGGGATATAGGTAAATCAGGAATTTGAAGAGGAAACAGTCAAAACTAGAAAGGAAATAAGACCAAATTAGCAGAGAACATAGAAGGCAGACATGAGGATGTGCCGGCAGGTGAAGGAAAATTGGTATTTAAGTTGGCAGGAAATGTCTTGGGATGTAACAAGGTCCTATTCCTTCAGAGATTCTTCTTCTCTTGGTCACCATAGAAGAAATTAGTTCATAGGACTAATAACGTAAATGTCACTGAAGACTGCAGATTCAAAATTGAGAAGCTGTCCTTTTAGCAGGTTAATTTAGTAATTGTAGTTTCAAGTTTAGGTTAGGTAGTGAACTTGAGAACCTAACAAAGAAGGCACCAATAAGGACGCCTTAACCATTATATAAAATTTGCTCTAAGGTCAAGGTCAGTGTGGAAGTAAAGACTCTAGCTGTTCTATTTCAGTGTAGAAAAAAATAAGTGGAACAAAAATATCCTGTAAAAATGTCATTGAGAGCAGCACCATCACGTCATACTGAATATATATTGTATTTATTAGTATCATGTAACGTCAGGAATTACTACATATTCATATATAATTATGCTTTTCATGCAAGATGATTCTTTCTGATCTGAAATGCTATCACTATTCTCATGTTAAAATGGTTTAATTTTTATATATATCAAGACAAATTTAAATCAACTGGCTCTTATCAAATGCATGTTTCTGTGTTTCATAAATTCAGGATAAAATTATATAATAGTGTCTTAACAGTGTTTTCTCTTGTGGCTTTGCATATTGCTGGTCTTTATAACAATGTTTTTTAAAAAGGTAAACATTAATTGCATGTATATCTACACTGAAATGAAATAGAACAATGTGTTTATTTTCAGTTTGTTCATAAATCTAACTAATATTTATTGAACCCATGCTTTGTGGGAGGTAGTATTATGACGATAAATAAACCATTGCTGCGTCTTGGAATATTCAACTTGGGAGCTAATGGTAATAAACTTTTTTTTTTTTTTAAACAATTGACCCAAAAATTTTTAAAGTTTAATTTTGGGGCAAGCACACTGAAATTTCTTAAAAGCCAAATATACTTTTATTCATCCCTGACCTTGGTGGCCCTTTAGTTGTCTTATGGTACACACTAGTGAGTCACTCCTTCGCCAGTTCATTTAAACCATCAGGTGCACAGCTTTATCTTACCATCAGCTCTTCTGAACATCGTTTCCTACTATTCTTCATTCTATACACGCAGTTGTAAATTAATTCACTTTAAAAAAATATTATTTTCCTCAGTTAGTAATCCCTTCTTGTGCTTTTTGGCCCAAACCAAAAGGCAGTAAGAACATAAATCTTGTTCCACTTCTTTGATGAAACAGAAAAGCTCCCATTCAGAGGTGCAGCTGTGCTCTGTGATGGTGCTTCATCCCGAATGACTGGATGGCCAGAAGCGAGACTCAACCACACATGCAGGTACATGACTTTCACTGTGCCACTGTCACAGCAAATGGCAGGCTGAAAGTTAAGTCCTGCATAATGCCTTATTTTTTCTACTGTATGCACACACAGTTTGTGCAAAAAGTTAACACTTGGGTGTCGGAAAATTTCTGTGGTACACAAAATAAAAACTTCCAAGGTATAAAAGTTAATAGAGTGATAACTCATTGTGTTGCCACCTCTGGCTCCCAGAATCCCTCCCCAAACGTGACAGCTCTTAGTTCCTTGTCTTTCTAGAGATATTCTACCAGGGCACCACCAGCAGTCTGTTTTCTTCCCTTCCAAAGCCAGGCACTGTATTGCAGACCATTAAATATTAATAGTATACAGTTATACAAGAAGTATGAAATGCAGGTTAAACAGTATGTGTAGTTTGTTTCCAGTGTTGAAAATAACCCATGAGAGGGGATGTGCAGAGCAGTAATAATAAACCATGGTGTTTTCAGTAATACCTAGGGTAGAGTTGTCAGGACAGGGAATACTTTCTTTAGTAGCCAACTCCCCATTCTGTTGAACTTTTAAATAAGAGCATATAAGCTTTTCATGGTAAAGTTTTAAAGAGATCTTCTGGTGTGTAAATACGTACTTGCTGTGAGGGATTTGTGGGTCTTCAGGCTTTGGATATAACCAGTTTTCCTTATGAGGTCCAAGTCAGTTGTCCCCTATCCTTGAGTTAATGATACCAAGTTGAACTAAGAGTAAACTTAGAAGAGAGTAGTTTTTACTGAAGGCTTGTGTCTTTGATGAGAACCAAAATTAGGAGAAGGGAAAGCAAAGATTATGTTAAATGATATACTGTTGCATTTCTAGTCACAGATTGTTCCACTGACTGTATTATTTTCTGAATACCCAGCTTAACCAAAGCTTAACATATTAAAGTTACCATTTGTAATTGTAATAATTGTGTATTGTAAATAGTTGAGGCTCAAATTGAAGAACACCACAAAATGCATATAAGAACTAATAGTACACTTAGCAAGTAACATTTCTCAACAGTAATTTGGTAACAGTATTCTGAGTGAACTTTAAATCTGCTATTCATTACTCTGAATATATCTTCTCATAGAGATTGGTGGTTATATAGGGGGTTCTTAGCATGATAAATTTTACTTGTAATATTACTTATAAGAAACATATCTTAGTTACTTTTTACTCACCACTGAGACAAAATACCTGGTGCCCAAAGTTGGGAAAGGAAAGGTTTATTTCTTAACACTTTTTGGAGGTTTCAGTCCATACTCAGTTGGCTCCAAGGCAGGGTGGCATGGTGGGGCCGCAGTTCATGGCGGCTGCAAACAGCAAGACAAAAACCAGCAAGAGAGAGTGACATGCCTTCTTCTAGCCATTACATTATATGCTGGTTCCACCCCTAGGCAGGTATAGCACTGACACCATCAATCCAAGCACTAGACAATAAACCAATCATAAATGTACAATGCAAATGCATGAGGCCTGGAAGCCACCAACATAAACCATAACAAAACATGAAGGGAACTGCAATATACCAAAGAGAGGAATAGCTAGATGAATTTGGGCAAATAACTCAAGCTAAAATGATGGGCTATTAGTCATCATTAAATAAGGTTTTTACAGACAAACTGATAATGCGAGGAATTATTTACAAATGTTAAATGTAAGTGAATAATATAAATCTTCATGCTTTAATTTTTCAAAAGTATATATGTTGTTTATATGTATGTAAGTGCAATTTCTTCCTTCTCAAATACTTCAAACAATCTTACTGAGTTGCTAAAGAAAATAATTTAAGGTTAGGGTTTTTTTTTCTTTTTTGACTGTCAATTGAAAGGTTTTCAAAGTTTTTTTAATGATTTTCTCACCTCAGAATGTGTGAGAACTGTCTTTTCTAATACTGTCAGTAATTTTTAAAAAATCATATTTTTATATCACATCTGCTTTATTCATTCACAAACCTGAAGATGAACATCACTATGTAGTACTTCTTTCCTTAGGTGCAGTGGAATTTTACTCCTTAACTGATGAATATCCTTTTATCATAGAGTGTTGTAAGTCTCAAATACTGCTACCTTAGATTATTGATTTTATTCTTTTCTTGCAAGACAGGCATACTGTAGTTTACAAGTTACTGTTCTATTTCCTTTTTACTTTGAGTTCCCATATAGTATTTACTTTCTGTTTTAGGGAAAAGTAGCTCATTATTTTCAAATTACATTAGGTTTCTAACGAAATCATTTAAATGTCATAGGGGGATAGAATTGTCTTTGGAAAGCTGTAATTCTGTGTGTATGTGTTTATTGTAAATGCTCCTTAGTTTAAATGTTCCTAATGTGCTCACTATGGATTAATTATGTTATAAGTCAGGGACAAGTGGCATTTGTGTACATATGCTCTAAGAATGTAAATCAATAAAATATATGAATACTTAACCTGATGGTAATATAAAATACAGGTGGTGTGTGTGTGTGTGTGTGTGTGTGTATTCAGAATTCACTGTCTGTAGGCTGAAGTCAGGCAGAGGCAGCAGTATCAGTTCAAAATAGCTTTCTCTGTGAAGGGAATGTGCTTGAGTATGAGGCAGAAATCTCAGTGTTAGTTTTACATTTCTGTTTGATGGAATCTAAGGCTATGGAAAAGACTGTAAAAATAATTTGTCTGAAGAAAGTCTGGATGCAGAGACCTAAGAGAAAATATGGTTCATCGTGCAGTGCAACAGAGCCTCTTCCCCAAGCACCACATGGTGTGGATCAAAGCATCCCATGACTTGGATCTGTGTGGCCAAATCATTACGTATTGATTGGAACCCCACCGATGCATTAACCCTTTGCTACCCTTCCCAAGTTTTCTCTCACTTTTCTTGAGCAATTTTAGAATGTAATGTTCTTGCCTCTGTTAGCTTTTTGTGTGTGTGTGTTTTTAGTTAACTATCTACTTGGATATACTTCTCTTGCTAAATTGTTTTGTCACTATCATTCTAAATTACTATTATACTATACTTTGAATAAAATTAACTTGTGAAAAAAGTTTCAAAGTACTATACTTTGAATAAAATTAACTTGTGAAAAAAGATTAAGACAATTAAATGAAAGCAGTTTCAGTGGATGAGAGGAAGAAAAAAATGTATCATATTCTGGGTAGAAAACATAGCAAAAGAATCCCAAAATCAAATAGAGATTTTATAATCTTTATTGTGTAGATTAAGTAAGTAGTAGCTTTTTAAGGAATTCTTTGCTTTCAGAGTACAGAGCTTCGCCTGGAACAAAAACCTATCAAATACTTTTATACATAGAGGTACATTTCTAACATTTATGTAATTATACCTAAACATATTGAGAACATAATGTTCTAGCTCTTAACAGTTTAGCTCTTGCTTTCAAAAAACAATGCAGAATTAATTCCACGGGAAATGATAATGAGAGATTGGTCCTGTCCACAAATGGGCCTGAGGGCTGCTCTTGCATTTCTGTCCACTTGGTGGAATGGTTCTTGGCAGCCAGTTCATTACCATCTTCTGTGTTTTTCTTTTCAGTATGTCCCACGAGGAGCACCCTCATAGCCATCCTCTCTATGGACACGGTGTATGCAAGTGGCCGGGCTGTGAAGCAGTGTGCGAAGATTTCCCATCATTTCTAAAGTAAGAAGGATTTTATTTTGTCATCTCCTTTGCATAGCCATCACCCTTCTACTGCTCATGAGTATGCTCACTGAAAGGCTTTCTGGTGAAGTGTTTCACACCACTCTTTTGAGGGTGGCCTCTGAGTCACAAACTCTGCACACTGTTAAGTGAATTGGTCCAAATTCTGTCAAGGGCTATACTTTTAAAGGAAAAGAGACTTACACCTGAAGGCAGTAAGAACTTCAGTAAAAATCTGTGTGTACCCACTTTCTAGAGTGACAGTGATTAAACAACAATTTAAAATAATTTTTTCTTTTATTCATGTCCATGTATATTAAGTAAATGATGTACACACTACCTTGCACTATAAAATTGGTGTCAGTTATTGGTTAGTTGCAGCTCCGTGGTGGAGCCCCTTTGTTATAAACCCAAGAAAGGGATGCTAAGGGAAAACTATTAGTTACATTCTTATCTTTCTCTGTTGGTGTTGGTGTTTAGATTCTTGTTCTTATAAGGAGAATGCAGGAAGCTTAGTTTCTACAGTTAGTTTGACAAAATCTTGAGTTATCCCCTTTGAACTTATCACAATGATAAAAGTCTCTTTAAGTAGTAGATGATATGATAATCTTCTCTTAACTGAAGTGAGCACTATATCTTACCTATGTCAGCCTGTAGTTTAAAAATTTAACACAGAACTGCCCTGCATTTCTGATACCACCAACATAAATTTAAAATACTGAATCATTGGTCTATGGATTTAATGTACTTATTTATAATCCTTCTTGTATAATCAGACATATGCATGTGTGTAACTTCTGCATCTCTGGGTACATAATAGTTTACAAAGTTATTGCTGGGCATCCTTTCTCTGAAGCTTGTTTTCTCATTTTAGCCCCAGGAAAACTAGTGGGCTGATTTACATGCAGTTCTCCTTTGTGTGTGGTCTTTATATAGTTACAATAATCTCAGTATCTATCTTTATGGACCTGTATACAAATATTGTATACAAATATTATAATAAAGTTACCCTTCAAGATACATCTTACGTTACCTGCAAGTGGTTTTTGTGAATATAGGTTTTTGATTAGTGCACAGAAGCTTATGAATGCATTTTATGGTTTCTTGTTTTGAATATTACATTCCAGGAGCATTCTATGGTCATTGAAAGTTTAAGAACTAAAAATTTTTTGAAAGAAATGTCCAAAATTGTTTCCAAATACAGTGTCAACAAGCAAGAGCTGAGATGCTTTATTTTAAATTCATCAATAATCTTTAGCATTCAGATTACTGTTATTCTTTGTTTTCTACATGAATCACTCATTACAGAACCTTTGTCTACATTGTATTTATGTAATGAGAGAAAAAGAACTAGACAGAAACCACTTTTAATCTAGGTAAACATCCTACTGATTTATCTATAGAATAGCTGGTAAACATTTATAAATATTTTTATAAAACCTCTGTAACTGTAAATTGCTGTCACTGCTCTATATGACCTACATCAATTGAAGAGTCCGAAAAGGAAAAGCCAGTTTCCAAGTTTGACCTAAAATTTTCACTTATGATCAAACTACTTCTATTGTAATAATTCTCAAGATAGAAAGATAGATAATTTCCAGATCCAGAAAGAATTAAATACATATGTACATATGTATAGATAGAGATAGTTCACATATAGAGAGGGAGGGGAAAGATAATTTCAAATTACTTTGAATACTAAAAGAAAATAATCTAAAGGTCATTGGAATTGGGACCTGGACTTGATTCCTCTAATAAAGGCCTATTGACTAGGGTAGTAACCCATACCTATAATCCAGGAGGCCTAGGAGAATTGCAGATTTGAGGCCAGCTTGGGCAACCTAATGAGACCGTGTTTCAAAATAAAATTTTTAAAGGGCTGGGAGTATAGTTCAGTAATAGAACATGTGCCTAGCACACTCCAGGTCCTGAGTTCATTCTCAGCCCCCCACAAACAACTCCAAACTGCCCTGTTCTGCTCTTAGAATATTACAAGTCTGGTGCCTATATTGGAAACCACCTGTCAGTTATTTACTGCGGTTTTGCACTTAGCATGACACATTCTCAGTTCCTATTTGCTCAGTGGAATTGGAATGCCCACTGTCAACTGGCAGAACAAAAGCTTGGTTATTTCCTAGCACTTATTTCTTCTGAAGATATTATTTCAGAAGAAGTTTGTTCACAAATTGTATAAATGTATCCTGAATTGGCTTACACAACCAAAAAAAAAAAAGATAAGGGATATTTATTAGCAAGGAAATCCAGTGGCAGTTACCTTCAGGCAGAACTGGATCTAGATGCATAAAGTTGTTGGAGAAGTGATTGTCCCCTTGATCTTGTGTTCCCTTCTTTCTTGAGCTCTTTCCAAGTGGAACTAAAGAGGACAGATGTACATGCCCCAGTTCCACAGTACATCTCTTCTCCCATATTTCCAGAAAGAGCCACTGGCAGAGTGATACTGGTTAAGATTGAGTCATGTGGTCTAGTTTTGAGCCAGTCATGGTGACATTTTTGGGCTTGCATCACATGCCAACCTCCAGAGCAGAGTGTACTGCTCAATCCACAGAAACCTCCTTAGGTCCTTTGGTGAGAGACTTCATTCCAGAAAGTAAAAATGAGTATTCTGAGCAAAAAGGGGGAGAGCAAAAGCTGTGTAAGTGGGGAGAAAAACTTGTAGAACTCAGTATTTTCTTGGTGCTTTCTTGAGTTACGCATTGATCCATAGTCTACAGCAAATTCGGGTTCTCATTTTTCTTCTATAGTATTTTTAAGCTCAGAAATTCAGAGTTGTCTTCACATATCAGGGTGTCATCTAATGCAATGGAAAATTGTCAACTCATAGATTCACATCTCCCACATGTCTGCTTGATCCTAAAAGGACATCAAATTGGCTTTCATGAAAGCAACTTGTTTTTCTCTCAATTTGGATTGAAAGAAGCTGCTAAATTTCTTGTGGTACTAATATAGTATAAACTACGTAGCTTCTTGAAATAATATCACTGTGGGGTCACTGTTATCAGAGAGTGATCATTTGATTATTTCTTCTCAAATTGTTGGGTTGGTAGGTTCCAAAAGCATCTTCATGCTGGATCTACTCTTCAGCTATCCCTCTGTGTTTAAATCTTATTCATTCATTCCAGTGCTGGGGACTAAACCCAAGGCCTTCCTACTGAGCTACATCCCCATCCCGTTTTTATTAATTATTACGAGAGTCTCCCTAACTTCCTAAATTTCCATGATTGGGCTTGAGCTGTGACCCTCCTGCCTCTGTCTCCCAGAGTGTTGGGATTAAAGATAGGTGCTTAGTCATCCATCCTAGAAGTGACTTCTGATCACATAACAGGAATAGCTCATTGTGCTTGATTCTTACTCAACAAAATGAAACGTTGCTTTGAGATTTTGCCTCACAGATTTTTTCACCTATTTTCTAATCCTCTGATTTTACTTTATTCTAGTAATAGTTTATAATTAAGTGACACTGAACAGTGAAACAGGCACAGTTCCAACTTTCTCAGATACATTAACTTATTTAATTCTCATAATTACCTTACTGTTGTGATACTGTAGTTTTATTGCAAGCAAACAGGAAAACTAAGGCCTAGGTAGGTTAAGTGATTCACTCAAAGTTGCACAGCTAGTAAAAGGTAGTTAAGATCCAAACTCAGCTGTCAGAGTATAGTTTCAGAGAACCTGGACTGTGCTGTGTGCTGTGCACTTTTCACTGATGATTTGCCTTCTACTTAAGGTAGTGAACGTCAAAAAAAGTTTTGGAGAAAGACAGCTTGAGTGAAGCTACATACTACTGTTAAAGTGTTCTTTGAGCTAGTTATGTAGCTTCTCTGAGCCTCAGTATCAGCACATATAATTTAGGACATGAATAGGTTGTTAGAATTGAAAGGTCTATCATATAACTCACTGAGCCTATACTAGACACTATAAAAAGTATTAACACTTCTTATCTATCTTCATTTGTTTTGCTTGTTTCTTTTCATGGTATTGCAGAATGAAGCCAGGACCTCAAGCATGCCAGACACTGCTCTACCACTGATCTACACTCCCAACCCTAAGTATATTTTTAGGGCCGTGGGTCTCTCTCTCAGCAGCACAGTGCCTGCCTGGCAAGCTCAGGGTCCCGAGTTCAATTTCCAAGTATGAAAAAAGAAAAAATCTAAGTATATTTTTAAAGGGAACAGTAATTTTAAATACCCAAAACTTTTTGACGTATTTAAAGAAGAGTTTGTGACTCTGTACAATATTTGATGTGTCAGAAGAAACTGTTTTTCCAAAATAATTTTTTTCACCATAAGTCAGTTTCCCTGCACTATGTTCCACACAGTGAAAATTCTCAGAGCAGGGAATGCAAATGTTTTCCTTATAGGCAAAGAGTAAATATTTCAGGCTTTGTAGGACACATAGTGTCTGTCACAGCCACTCACCTCTGCTGCTGTATGTAACTCCCAAGCAGTCATATACCCTCCATGATGCCAGGAGCATCCCTTGGACCAGTTTCCTGGCCTCTGACGTAGGTGCACACTTTTTGGTGTCACACCCTGTTTTTAGTTGAGAAATGTTTCTTGCAGTCTTTGGACATTGCCATCTTAGGTTATGTTGGTTTGGATTCATGGAGCTCTCAAGTCTGTTCACATTCAGGGGGATATGTATGCAGGTCACACTTCACCATTTCATTCTTTGCTCCCTTGGTCTCAGGACCTCAAATTCCACTTAGAATTTGGGTTCCATAGCAGAAGGAAAAGTAACATCCTGGTAACTGTTTTCTGTTCTTTCCTTGCTCCAGTAGTAAGATGTAACTGTCACAGAGGCCAAGATTAGTTATTCAGGATAAAACACACCAAGCTAGAGACCACTGTTAACAAAAAGAGGGGTTGAAGAAAGGGAAGGGAACTCACAGGCCTAAAAACAAGGCATATTTTCTTTTCTGAATCGAGGAAGAAACATAACTCTTGGTATATGAAAACCAGAGATTTGACACTTTGCTGTGATCATGCTGCAGTGTTTGTTTCCAAGGTGAGCGATACCACAGGGCCCTTGATTTCAGAGATAAAAACTGTACAAATAACCATGTGTTGTCTTTCCCTCACAGCCAGCAGAGAGGCTTTATCAGAATCAGCAGATACTCAGGCTATTATATGTGTTTATATCCCTGTTTCTTCTCAAAACAAGTTGCAGTTTTAGTGTTTGAGTTTCTTTTCTTTTTTTAAATCTATCACCCATGAGTTACCATGTGACTTCTGTGTTTGTTAGCTCTAACTGATACCAGCAGGTGCTCATGCTAACTAATGAAATCACCAAGTCCTGCATTGCTTGGAATCCTTCGATAACAGGAAAACAAAACAAGCCCAGTATCATTCCCCAGAGGTGAAACTCCTTGGAATTATTCTATCTTCTCCCTAATTGAGTTAGTGCTTTTTTCCTTTCAAATAAGTTTGAAGAGATAGTCTTACCAGTAAAAACATAGATTTGTAATTTGTGTTTTTTCCCTTCCTAGTATGCTTCAGCAAGGTGGATTTAAATGTGAAATTTTGACCATGTGACTGTAAAGTCACACCAGCATATAGTTTAAGGAATACCAGGAACTCTTCTGTGTTTGGGAGAAATATCTCCATCTCCCATATTTTTCTTTTTCTCCTTTCTTGTTCTTTTTGCTGTGTGGGGATTGAGCCCCAGGCCTCAAGCATGGTGTGCAAGCACTCTATCACTGAGCTTTATTGTCAGGCTCCTAGGTTTCCTTTTAGGTAGTAACTTTGTATAACATCCAATAAAAGTATGATTTGTATCCTTGCTTAGTATTCCATTTTTAAAGCCCCTCCCCTCTTTTAGTTATTTCTCACGGAGAAAAGCTCCATGCAAAGCAAAACCAAACAAAACAAAAATTCCTTTGCATGGTAGTCAGATGTATGTAATTTATGAAAGCCAAAATAAATTTTTGTATGTGCTATAATAGAAAATGCACAGAGAAATGTTGAAAGTGCCCAGAGATGGAACTTTGACCCTTTCACAGAGGTCAAGGGCTGTAGTCAGTGGAAGACATTTCATTAGTAATTCACTTTTAAAATTTTTTCTTCTGTGAATTTTACTTTTCAAAACTGTGAAGAGCTCTATGTGAAAGAAACTACTAAGTGTGCTCTGTAATGTTTTCACAAGTGTTTTTATCATGGTAACATCTTGTTTACTTTAGTTCCCTGCCTAAAACTACTTGGAACATGTTAAGAAAACATTTCGAGAAAGCCCCAACAAAGAGGCTTTTGTTTGACAGCCACCGTGAGGCTGCATGGATCACAAAGGTGTTAACTTTCAGCCCCTTAAGCACTTCCACATGAAATTCCAGCAACTATGTTTGTGGTTTTGGAAAAACAAAGTGTATGTTAAAGAAACCAGGTATATGCTAATACATGCCGAAGGAGCCCGGATATCATAAATTGTTTCAAACTCATTTGTGACCCTTCTTGCTTGCCTGCATATTGTGGAGTGAAGTTACCTCTAGTTAGTACAGGAACCTTGAGCACACATAAAAGGAAAAACTGGTTATAACTGTGGGTATATGTGAATCAGGTCCCAGCCTCAGAATTTAAATCTCAAGATTATGGGGTATGTATTTCCCCCCATCAGATCTGAAGTGACAAGTCTTTGAAAACTGCCGGATGAGTTCTCTATTCTTATGAAATTAACTTTTTCTACTTCTACATTTTTCAGCAATTTTAGAAATATAAAAATTGGATGTTACCATGAAAGAAAAAAATTCT
>PVLA01001349.1:0-122500 GCA_004027455.1 Hydrochoerus hydrochaeris | reverse complement strand
TTACTTCACTAAGTATAAAAGGAGAATGATTGGTTTGTTTTGAGGAGTTACAAAGCCATGTTGTAAAATTTTTATTTAAACCACATTTAGAAGAAATAACTGAAAACCTACAAGTTTTAAAAATCATTTCTCTCTATTATTATTATTGTCATTGGCCAGTTATATTTTGGGCTAAATTTCATGACAGTCTTATTAATAGAATTTGAAATATATATATCACTAATAAGAGAAGATTGTGTAACATCAAGGTATGATTTTTTTAAGATTTTAAGCTGTGATTGTACCCCTTACCAGAGTTCCTGCATATGTTACAACTGAAATTTCAATTTTGTCTTTTCCCTGTTGAAAATTCTAATAAATACAAAAAGGACCACAATTTGCGTATGCTCAGAAGGGGACCTGAATCATCCATAAACCAGATAACTAGACAGTTAACAATGAAGGACTCTTTTCAATAATTGTCTGCTCCCCCCTCTCTACTATATAATCTGCTATGTAGGTTCAGGTTCCATATGTTGAACGTTGCCGTTCTGCCTTATGGTCCATTCCTGACATTGAAGTGAATGCGTTTTCAGTATAAGGACATGTCATCAGTTCTACAATTTTCTGTGGGCAAATGATCCTATTCAGACCCACACAAATTAAACTCATGAAATAATTAGTAGCCCCTGTCTCAGATTTCCACCCATTGAGGTGGTCCTGAAATGCTTTCCCTACTTAATGTCATCAATTTTCTTATTTATGTGTAAATTAAATGGTTATCTCCAGATGCCTGGCAGAACTTCTCCCTGGATGATTTTTAGTGTGGTGATAATAGTGTGCCAAATTCTGTGGAGTGACAGTGTTAAATGGTGGTGATAGGAAACTTCCAGTACTGCTGGGACTACTGGGAACTAGACCTGCTGCCTAGCTTGTGCTTACATTAAACATCCTGGTAACTTATATTTTCCTTTTTGTGTCTCCATTTCACTTAATGATTTTCTATGTATTGTTGCAGACATCTCAACAGTGAGCATGCGCTGGACGATAGAAGTACAGCCCAATGTAGAGTACAAATGCAGGTTGTACAGCAGTTAGAGCTCCAGGTAAAGCCATATTTATTTTTAATATTGCCTCAGTCTTCCTCAACTTCCACCATTTCTGTAGTGTTCTGTAATGAGTTCCTTTGTACTCATTCTTTAATGGAAAGTCAAAAGCCTGTCGTTGTCCTTTTTAATGTTGCATTTTTACTTTTTTGGGATCAGTTCGGCTTCCATCCTCTCTTTGAATCTGATGCACGAATATCTCTGGAAGTCACGGTAGCCCATACGCAGCTGATGCTCAGTTACCACCTTGAGCAGTCCTGTCTTTCTCTCATTTTCCCTCCATTCTCTTTGCTTTTGAACTTTCTGATTATTTATTGTTGGTGCAAGCCCCTGAAGTTGCTAATATTGTTAAACCGGAGCTCAGAAGATAAGCTGGGGAAAGATTGAATGAGAATGCACTTGAATGGAGAGAGAACTAGTGCATGTGACCACGACGGGCGAGTGAACACACACAAAAGCATGTTTTCCAAAGCCACAATAGAAGTGATACGAGGATTTGTTTCTCATTTTGTATGTCTCCTTTTCTTTCTATCGCTGAGAATAATGTGAGAGTACACTGCACATGTCATAAATACATATATGTTCATATATAATGCATAACACATGCATAAATACTATATCTATAAAATACAATATTTGGAAGTCTTCTAAACTGTGTTGGATAAATTTAGTGACTACGATAAAAAAATAAAGTTGTGAAGATTTCCCTGGGAAACCACTGTGGTGAGAGATGGGGACGTTTGTAATGTGGGTTCCACTCTCCTCAGTACAGTACAACTTGTTGATGAACCACCATGTATTAACACTAATCCTATTCTTCGTATAATTAATAGAAAATTAGTTTCTGAAAGTAAAAATTGGGTCAGAAATGGAGATTATTAAAATGTACACTTGCAAAAGGCTGACCTGGCAAACCCCATTTATGCAACCAAGTTCCAGAAGGCTTTTGAGTGCTTGATGACTCACTGCGCCTTCTTCCTCTGCCTGGTGCAGGGTAGGCAAGAGGTTAGCCGACTAGAGGAAATTAAAACAATGTTGTACATTATATTGGGACCAGCCATCGAAAAGCCTATTTTGTATGCAAGACAGCAATACTGAGATATATGGAGAGCCCTAGGCTAAGTACAGAAGATAATTACATTTGGAATTTTACTGAGTTAAGTCATTTACAGCTTCAAATAGTTGCATAGAAAAATCAGCCCAAACACACTTAAACTTCTTGTTTTGACTTTTCAGGATAAAAAGGATTTTTTTTAAAAAATTAGTTATCTTATATGACAAATTGTGTTTTTTAGGAGGATTTTTCTAAAAAATTATTTTCTCAAGCTACTTAATATTTTCTGTTCAAACTACAAAATACAAAGTTATTAGGACAGTATTTATATAATCAAAGGGCACATCGTAAAATCTTCTGATTTGTGTATGTCTTTGGAAACAACTTTCAAACAGTATGTTGATGGAGAAAAAGAAATAGTAGTAGATTTAACCCACCCTCAAGTATGTTTAAAAGCACAATAAGGCCTTAAAAACACTGGATTCTAAAGAATAAACTATAACTTGTTATGCAGATTTTTATGATGGTGATTTTATAAAAGTGATATGTTTCTGCATTTATTGATAAAATTAAATCCTTAATGAGAGTCTAAAGTAAATTATCAGAGTTGTCCTGATTTTCCCAGGTGGCATTTGAGTGTTGGACCAGTGTTACTATGAACTAAGTATCTGTTTTATTAATTACTCTTGACCCTCCACAAAGAGCAGTCAGCAGAAAGAAGTGATCCCGTCAGTAAGTCAAGTGATTGTGTCCTGGCAGCTTTACTCGGGTTTTTTGGTCTGTGTGACCTAGAAGTGGTACAGATTGATGAATATTGTTTGATTATTTATAGATTTCATGTGATCGTGGATTTCTTTTTATCCTTCAGTCTTAAGTCAAACTGAAGGCAAGTTTTTCAACTTGGAATAGAGAGCAAATTGTCCTGGCTGGAAGTTACGATGTAGTAGTTACCTATGATGTTCCAATAATCATTTTGCTTGAGAGCTTGCTTTAATGGAGGAGGGGACCGGCTAACTTTGACAGGTTCTGTTTCTTCACAGCTTGAAATAGTTGCTAGTCTGATACCATAGTGCTTGTCAAACTATAGACTGCAGGCCTAACCTCATATGCTGAAAAGGTTTTGACATTTTAAATGGAGAACAAAAAAGTATTTAAACAAAAGAAGAGTATTTCATGACAGGTGAAAATTATTTGAGATTTGATTTTTCAGTGCCAGTTTTACTGAAGCACAGCCACGCCCCTGCCCATTTGTTTACTGAGATCTGTGATTGCTTTTACACTGCAATAGCAAAGTCAAGTAACTGCAATGGAAGCCATATGGCCTGCAAAGCTGAACATATTTATTCTTTGGCTCCTACAGAAGTTTGCTAAGCAAGCCCTGGTCAAGAAGGGTCAAAAGAGAAAACGGTTTGGATTACATTATTAGCAGCTTGTTTCCTAGGGTTCCTAGCTACCTAAACTTCAGCCTTCCCCCTTCATACATCTTCCTTCTTAGACATAGTATCTAAAACTGTCTAGGAACCACACTGCCCTACTAACAGCTTCATATGACAAGTACTTGCCAGTCTTGGGGATGATAAGAAACTGGTTACTCTTTTATGTATTTATTTGCTAATTCATTTAGCAAAATTTATAAGAAAGCCTATCACATAGCAAGAGCCATGCTGATGCCACTACAAAGTACACTGGTGATGAACACTGATAGGGCTGTCCTCCTGTTTCTTATATTCTCGAAGGAAAAACAGTACAAAATCATTTTCCAGTTGAATTATCTATTTATTCATTGAATAATACTAGCTCATGCCAGTGGGTTCTGCAAAACTTGAGCCAGACATGGTGTTGCACTCCTGTAATCCTAGTATTCAGGAGGTTGGGGCAAGAGGATCTCCTCAAGTTCCATGCCAGCCTGGGCTATAGAGTAAATTCAGGGTTATCCTGGACTACATAGAGATCCTGTCTTAAAGAAATAAAAATATTAGAAACTTATTTAAAAGTGAGTTTCACTGATAGAAAGGAGCCAAACAAAAACAGAATTTATTTATTGAGTTATGTTACTCAGGCAAACTAACAAGAAAATGTTGATAGATTTTAGTATTTAAAGAACCTTTGCCATGATACAGAGTTCATAGTAGGATTTAACAAGCTTTAGGAGTCTTTGGGTTACAGCCCTGATAACTTTGGGGACACTTGGAACAAGGTACAGTTATATTCAAAGTTTATTCCCTGTAGGCTTCCTGTTTCTGTAAGATTTAGCAGTTTCATGTTTGTGCTGTACATTTGCCATTTCATGCATCTGTATCTGAAATTGTAGTTTTTAATGTACTTAAGGATCACAATGCCCTGAGAGGATAAAAGCTGAGAGGATGGGGAAATCAGGTCCCTGCACCAGCAAGGATACTATAGAGGGACATGCTTGTACCTGGGCATGCATTTCCCAGGTGCTGTCCCCAGTCCTTTCGTCCTCAGACCAGGTACTACCTATCTAAAGTAGATGGTCTTGAACATGACTAGCCTGAGGGCAACTTTTCCCCTTAAAGAGGTATTTCCCAGCCAGGCAGTACCTAAACCTCCAAGTATCTCAAAGTGTTTTACACAATTGCTATTGATTCACTTGAAGGTGAAAAACATTCACACCACTAAGTACTACAGTAAAGAACAGTAAAGGTTTGAACAAGCCCCCAAAGATAATAACTGTGTTAGAGTGGGAGGTTCAGTCTCCTACCACCCAGACTCCTGGAGTGATACTTAAGCCTCTACTGTTTGTATCTGGTAGAGGCCACACATGTGTCTCATTGTAAAAAGAAACCCCGTGAGTTCAGCCTGGATCTTAGAGCTTGTGTCAGTGGAAGCTCTATATGTCTAGAGGATCATGAGAAAAGGACTCAACAGAATTCAAAGGGCACAGTCAGCTCCAGAAATGACCAGAGCTGGTGAAGTTCTCTTGAGTGTACTCTGTGTACCTCTGCAGTCCCTTTGTGTCTGAACCCCAGTAACTTCCTCTGACCCAGAACAAAAGTCTCTTGTGATACCCGCCAAGGAATTAGATAGACTTAAAAAATAAAAAATAACCACTGGTTAGCTTTTGGGGATAATGGCTAGAGTTGTTTCCCTTTATAGAGCTGTTGATACAAGACTATACTTGAATTAGACTGAAGAGCTGATAAGACTAATGGTGAGATTTGAGGCAGGCAGGCAGAAATCAAAATGATGGGTGATGAAGTCTCAGTCCTAATTGGTACTATGCTTGAGAGCTGCCCTGTCCCCTCGTATGCATGACTGGATTCACAAAACTGAAGTTTTACTAAACATGTCAATTACAAAAAGCAAGGTACATCTGCATTTTTGAAGTTTTTGTTGGCAAGTATAAAAACAGTGAACATTTTCTTAGTAATGCACTATTTACCTATAGCATCATGGAGAAGTGGTAGTTAATTCCATTCTTATGTTGCCTTTTTTCTGGTCTCACTGAGAAGGAAGAGGGATCAGCCATCCAATTCACAGCTTGAGAGCATTCCTTACAGCATTTTGTTACTGGAAAGACACCTGTCATTTCTTGGTGTTTGACCAGTGAACAGAATGAGGGTCGTTTCCTAGGAGCCTCACCCTGTAACTCCTGAGAAGTCAGGTGAGCCTCCTTACAGTGTGCATCGTGGATGACTCACAGCAAGACAGACCTTTTAAGATTTTATCTGTTAAATGTTTGCCTCTTTTGACAGATTCTTCTGAGATGGTATACAGAGAGTAGGGTTAGAATTGGGGGTGAACAAAATTACCCCAAGGGTATACATGATCCTATATAGGCAATGAAATGCCTGTAACTCACACTTGCATCTCAACCTCCAAAGGCCCCCACCCCCACCAGGACAGAGGGACGTAGGCACAGGAACTGGAAATACTTGGGATTGTGAGGCCTTCCCACCTCATGTGCAGCCAGGGTAGTAAAGAAGCACACTATGCTACTGTGATGGTTGAGTACCCACTGTGCACTGTGCTGGGCTTCAGAATCTAAATTCATATTAATTTCATTCACTTGAGTTCTTCCAGATGGGGACAGTTATAAGCTGGGTCATAATTCTGTTGTGGAAGAGGGAAAAACCATCCAGTTTAGAAGACAAGAAAAACATGGTTAGAATTTACATGTTGTAGAAAGTGTAAGACATTAGTGGTGTAGGTACATTTTTGTGACAGTGTAGATGGGTGTTGCTTTTGTGACCAGGAAACATTGCCAAATCGCCATATATCCTCCTTGGTAAATAATACCTTTTTATTTTGGTGCCGGGAATCAAACTCAGGACCCTGCGCTTGCCAGGCAGGTGCATGCCATTAAGCTATATCCCTGGCCCCAGTAATACTTTTTGAATGAAAAAATAATCTTGTAAAAATTATCCATTTTCTGTATGGCCCAGAGGCATAAGTTTCAAGACACGCTGCCTGAAGGTTTTTAGCATCGACCCTGAAAACAAGAAAAAAGGAATCACTCAACTGAATGGATCTGCTGCTGCTTGAAAGGATGGGAGTAATGTGTAGCTTTTGTTTTTTAGTAACTTTACTCTGTTGGGTCACTACTGTGGAAGCACCAATTTTCAGCAAAACTCTGGATATACCTATAAAGTGGCTTTATCCTTCCCCACATATCATAGTTTTGTAAGGAGGTAGACCGGTGAGCCTCTACTGCCTCACCGGGCAGTTTTTATGAGAGACAAGGTTTAGTGAAGGTGATTGCAGGAAGAGACTTTCAGCTCGAGGAAGCCCCTTGAAAATTTGTCCACACTGGGGTAGAGAAGGATAGTTTAAAAATACAATTTTCTTTTTAGAATTCATCTTTCTGTTCAATACAAACTAGAGTGATGTGTTGTGTTTGCTTGCCTGGGACAGAGAAAATTCCCAGGAGTTGAGATTTTTAGTGTGAAAATGGAGAAGGTCCTGGGTGCAATGGTGTGGCCTGGCCAGGCTGCTGTCTGTAGAAGAGAGCTCTTGAATGCCCCAGGTTTATTCTTGAAAGGCATTCACACAGGATCTTAAACCATTTAAATGGATATTTACTAAGTGCCTGCTATATATCCCAGGCCTTCACATTCCTAATTTTATCAAATCGTTACTGTTCCTCTTTGAATAGTTATAGTGATTACCCTCTTTGCTAGATTATCAGAGTCACTTTTTTAAAAAGTAACTTTTCAGAATCTGTCTTATATCTAATGAACATGTGTAATACAATGTTTCTTCTTGCTCTTCAAAAAGGTAACACCCAATCTATAATGTTCTTTACTATCTTTGGGCCTCCTAGAATCAAAAGAAATTTATACTGCCCTCATCTGATGGAGGAGGACCCTGGAGTTTAGAAAGTAGATGCAGTTATTTGAGCTGGTATTGAGTAGTAGGCTTAGTCCAGAAGGCTACCCAACCTTTGTAACCCATTCTCCTCCTACTGTCCTTACACTTTGTGCAGAGGCCAGTGAGGCCCTGTGGGTTCTGTGCTTGTTTCCATGAATTGCCAGTCTCTGGTCTTAAAACCCAGTTTGTGGGACCACCTATCCACCCACCCCACTCTGCCACCCTGCACACGCTCTCCTGAGCAGTCCTTGGTAGTTAGCAAGGCTTGAGCCCAGGGTCTAGGAACTCTGTGAAGTTTTCTAAATCATCAACAGCAGGAACTGTAAGCTGTACGAAAATGTCAGTAGGGAGAAAAGTGCACAAGCTTCAGTAGCAGAGGGAGACATTAATCCTAACACAAATCAATTACTGCATGGACTTTGCATGTGATTACTCTACCATTAGCGATGCTATTTGTAATCACACAGCTCCGTAGACTTTAGCAAATATATTATCAGTAATGTATCCCTCTTTGGACCCTTCTAACCCCATTCAAAACAATGCTCAGAACACTTTGTCACACCAGTGGCCTCACAGACCCTCCTGCTTTGGAGCAGAGCTCAGAGTAAGTTCAGAGCATGTTGGGGACAGCAAGGTCCTAGCATCATTGCAGCCTAGTGTTGCCAGTGCTTTGTGACTGGAGCCAAGAAAAAGAAGAGAGAACGTGTCTAGGTGTCTCACTTCCACATCCTCTTTTGGAAACCAAGACACTTATTTTTCATAATTTAAAATCCTGCCTAACTCTGGAAGCATTAGAATTCCTAGACTATGACTGAGTATTAGTGTGTGTCTGCTTTAAATGTCAAGAGAGTCTTTAATAATAACATGTGAGGAATGTTAAGATGGTAACAGCACAATAAAAGTACGGAAATTCTTTGATTGGGATGAAATGAGCCATAGATTGCCCACCACCTGAATGCTATAGTGGATGGTAAAGAAATCTTTAAAAGTTTTGAGTAGTGCTGAGTTTGGAAGAGTTATGGATTACCATAGGTTAATAAAGTGGGGAAGAATAACTGTTTAGTAAAAGCTCAATTCAGTAAAAGAATGGATTGTACTCCTTGCTGTAGCTACTGCTTTGTGTGCTTTTCTTCTCCTGATCATGCCCACTTGAGAGACCAGCATAGCTGAATGTAGCCTAAGTAACTGAACACTCTCTGCCCAAATCAGGTTAACTTGTTTGGATAACCACTATATACAAAACTCCTGAGGAAACAGCCACTGTTTCAGGCATAATCAGTCCATGACAGAGTAATGTCTCCTAAACTTACCTTTTTTTTTTCTTGGACCCTTGGGCTCTATTATTAAAAGCAGCTGTTTCTAGATCCCTCCCTTGGAGTTGCTACATAGATTGAAATAGGTCTTCATTTTTTTTTTTTTTTTTTTTTTGGTACTGGGGATTGAACTCATGACCTCACACTTGCCAGACAAGCACTTATGCCACTGAGCTAAATCCCCAGCCCATAAGTCTTCATGTTAATGGGGATCATCGTGGCACCAGAATTATCCAGATTCGCCTGCTCATCACATTGACCCTGTTAAAATCCTGGCTCCTCCACAGAGGCCCTGCCTCAGTAGGCCCATCCATGTGGGGGCAAAGGGTAGAGACAAAATCTGAGTTTCATAGTTGTTATACCAGGTAATCCTTATGATCATGCCATTGTTGGAAAGCATTATGTAAGTAAGAAACTAGGCTTCTCTCTGCCCTTCTCAGCTCCATGAGGTTAGATACATTAATCTTGGGAGTCTCATATTTCCCAATGATAAAACATGAGATTAGTGCTGTGGGACTAAGCCACAACGGTCTTCAGTGATATGAAGGTTTGGTCCATCTTTGTATGTGTTCTTAATAATTGTGGCATTTTTTTCATGCAAAACCTTTCATTTATTTTCAGCAGAGTTTTGTTTTTCAATAGGGAGAATTGGCTAGATTTAGCTTAAAATGGTTAGTTTTTCTGACAGACTTGTAGAATGAAGATGTTGTCATATTTCCTTTTCTCTTCTAAAACAATAAATTTAATCTCCAGAATTTATCTGATGACGTTAGATGGAGTTCCTAGCCTTCAGCGGTCATCATGGGTCTGGAGCAATATACAAGATCCCATCTGCAACAGCCGAGACAATCTTAAAACCTAACTAAAACCATGGCTAATAAACGAAGCAATGATTTACACCATTGACTTAAATAGGGGAAAACATTTTCCAAGAATGAAATAAGGGAAAACATTTTCCTAGAATGAAAAGAAGAAATAGAACCAAAGAGGTAAATCTACAAAAAGTAGTCTGCTTCCTGTGTTTTTGTTTAGTTTGCTTTTGCAAAATTATTTCTCTTTCCAGTTGCCTCTACTGCAGACTCCATTGAGTCCCTGTTCTGTCAATCCACATTCTAAACATATACTCAATCAGTGTAGACTAGACTGATTGCACATCTCTTTTATAAGAGAAAGTAAGTCTTTCAAGCATAACTGAAGCCCTGGTTGCTGTGTTGGGTCTGTTCTGTGCAAGAATTTAGCTCATCTTCAGAACAATCCTTCAGAGTTCAGAGATGATTATTCCTAATTAATTAGCAGGAAAAGAATAAGTACATGGAAGAGCATAGGAAGTACTTAGATTACCAGCCATGATTTGAACCCAGCACAGTGCAAGTTTTGGGCACACATTCTTTATCATCACCAGTCAGCTGGGCTTCCAGGGACTTGGTGCACAATAACCCCGGCGATCACAGCCCCCAGTATGTAGCTCATTGTCAGTTCCTGTGAGGCATGTATTCATTGCATGCTCTGTGGGAAAGCTTTTAGAGAATAATTCTCTTTTGATATCACATCTTTAAAAAAATTTAAGTTTGCCAACCACATTTTTAGTTGACCTTTGGAGTGTGTTGCTCAACCACTTTTTGTTTGCTTTTTGTGAAATGTACAGTTTAAAAGGGAATACTGGAATATACTTGCTAGTGCAAATGTGTTTGTATTCTCATATTGTAATAATGAAAGGATGCTGGAAAAATTGATGGGGATAGTGAGCTCATGGAACAACAGCATTAAAAAGTAATAAAGAGTAGGAAAGCTTTTTGAAACACTAGTAAGTGCTAGAGATACAAGAAGACATCTGAGAGAGAAGATATAGTTTCAAAAGTTGTCAGCATTTCTCCTTTTTGCCTAAAAAACAGTGAATCTTTCATTGTTAAAAAAAATTGTGTTAGAGCTAAAATTGATTACCTAAAACTCATCCAGAAATACATTACATGTCAGTTTGCATCAACTAAACAACAACAAAAGTTGGATTTTTGCATCTATATGGAACCTTATCTGCCTCTATAAAGGCAAAAGTAGGATAGTAAAGTTGAGTTCTCTGGGACTTCAAAAATGGATGATGAATTTTAAGTAATGGAAAAGTAAAAATATATTCCTAATGCTCTTGTCTTCAGGGTTATGTATACACATTGTAGTTGTGTGTTTGCAACAAAGTATTAATTGCCTTGCATCAGATGCTTAAGATCAGATAGAGATAATTCCATTATAGATGAAATATAGAGCTGGGAATTTGGATTTTCCTTTTACCAGACTTGGTCTCTGTAATTGCTACATCCACAGTGTTTACCCCCAAATTAAGTCATAGTTAATATTCAGCAGACTCTTCAGTAAATGACACCTCTCACCCTTTCATTTATATTGTTCAGCAGGGCAGGCTACTTCTTGTTTTTTAAAGGAACAACCTATATGCTGCAATTCTTGCTGTCTACTCCATGACAATTTTAAAGCCAGACTTTTTTTTTAATCCAAGAATATTTTAGTTTTAACATCAAAAAACTTAGAGAACACTTAACATAAAAACGAGTAACTGTAGAAAAATGTCATTCCCAACATTTTAATTGTTCTAACGGAGCCACTTTGCAAAACTAAATTCCTTTAGCATTATGTACTCAGAGTATCTTTTAGTTTGGCTGTTCAATAACTTTGCAAAGAACATAAAGTGGCTCCTAATATGGTATCATTTTCATTTCCTGTTTGTTGAAAGATAAATGCTAACACTGCGAGGCCTTTTTTCTTCTTAATTTATTCCTCCCTGAACCACAAGGGAATAAAAAGAAATAAAAATCCAATGTGATATGACTTGAGACTGAGTCATCCAGTTAGGATAAGCAGAAAGCTTTTTCTCATCTCTTTTTGTCCCTTTCCCTGTTTTTCTGCCTTCCTCCAATTCTTGAGTCCCTTTCACCCCAGAAAATAACTTTGTTTCAAAAAGCGAAGCATGTTTGGTTCTGGGATAATTTTACAACTCCCAAAATTGCTTTTTAAAAGATTTAAGGTGAATGATGTGACATACAGTAAGTCTCTCCCTGAGACAAATATTCTCTAAAAGTACTGAAACAAAATTAACTATAGCCATTGATTCGCATGTTCTCTGTTTCATTAATGTCATCTGCATTTTCCTCTTGATCCCATAGTTGCTTTCTTAAATGTATCTTTATCTTCTGTGGATACATTTTCCACTTCTTTTACAAAAGTTGTTGTATGTGGCCTATGCCCACCTGTCCTGAATTACCAAAATTATCATCATGTTAAGCAGTCCAAAGCAAGCATAAAGACAATACTACTATCCAATAAGTAGTCAGTGTGTGCTGTGCACATATAGTAGACTTATCTGACATCAGAAGATAATTTTATAAAGATTTGTAAATTATAAGTATCAGACTGGCATATAGCATGTCCTCAAATATTGAATGAATGAATAAACTTATTCTGTATTCATTTGAAGATGGGACCCCATCAGCCCTTATATCTCTCTATCTCTATTCCTTTCTGTCAGTGTCACCTGCCCAGCACTGTCTTAATCTGTGCTTAACCATAAAGAAGATGAAACTAATTTTGTATAGATGTATCCATCTGTCTAGGAGTTCCTTCACAACCACAGCAGATAAATTTATGAGTTTTAGCTGCCTACCTCACTTTCCTTTGGCTTCCTTGTGAATAAGGATGGTTAATAAGCACAATTCATATTCGTCTTTAGCTGTCCATGTTCCATGGGGCTTCTTGGTGCCAGCAGGTCTAGAATATCCCAGTAAAAATTTAATACTTCTTGAGTTGAGAAAATTACAATACCTCCTCCAGTTACTTGGAGTTTGGCTATAGACCTATAGATTTCAGAAACAAGCAATGAAAATGATTTTGTCATGTGTTGTGATGGCATAGTTGTTTGGAATATGTCTAATGCGAAGCATTAAAACAGTCTTGAATCTGTTCAAAAAAGTAACAAAGCCTTTTCTTCCTGCTAGCTTGCAAAAGACAAAGAGCGGCTTCAAGCCATGATGACCCATCTGCATGTGAAGTCCACAGAACCCAAAGCTGCCCCTCAGCCCGTAAGTAATGCTCCACCAAGTCACAAAACACAGTGTAAAACTTGTTGTATTAGTTTATGTTGCCCTGTCTCAGAATGGGGAGAAGGGACAGCTCCTTTGGCTGATACAAATGTCAGAGGCCTTCAGTTTTATTAACTGTTTCAGTGTGGTAGGCATTTGGGGAGACATAGTATGATTCATACATGATGCTCACCCATGAGACCTAAGGAAGCAGCTCATCTTTGAAACAGATTGGTGTTAAATGAAGGTACTAAAGTATTTTGTGGGAGCTCTCTGGAGAAAGGAAATCATTCTGGCAGGAATGCAGAGAAGGTAGCCAGACCACGATAACAGAAGAAAGCAGCATTTTGGCCTGGGCAAGCTTAGAAACAGTATTGTAAGGGAAAAGGAGCAAAGAGCAGCCCCACTTCACTGTAACAGGCAGAAGAAAGGAAACCACCAGTAAAATTGTGAGAGGCTAAATTATGGGGACCATCTAGTGGTTCCTAAGGACTTTGAAATGAAAAATTACTCTTCTATAGTCAGGGAACCAAATATGGCACATTGAGATCGCCTTTTATTTTTAGAGACTCTCCTATTACTTCCCTTGTTTCCTTTTACTGGACTTTGAGATATGCCATCCCAGCACAGGCAATTCATACCAAGGCAGAAGAATGGCATCTAGATCCTCAGTGCTACTTTAGATCTCACTCCTTGTAATGAATGGATCCCCTTTGCCATTGTATTGCTCATGATTCAATTTCTAAAAATTTCTTAGTAACTTAAACTGATTATTCAAAATGGGGACAGTGCTTTGCTCCTTGATTTTAAGATTTGTAAAATTTAAAGGTACACTGCCTTTATTTGATTTTGCTGAGAGTCACTATGTGAAAATTAATTGAGCGTTGACAATCTATAGTTAGTACCAGCAATTTTAATCAATATGCAGTGATGCAGCATAATAGCAAAGTATTGGTTTATCTGTTTTGACTGATTTTTTTTTCTATAAATAAAGCAAACACGCACCCATATATGTATGATTTATAGTGATAGAAATAAAACGGAGTCAGACTATTAACCCAGCAAATATGGTAGCCTGCCAAGATGCAGTTGGCAGACAAAATTAATGTCTGAAACAGAACACATTACTGAGATATAGGACATAAAATCATTAAACACTTTGTGCATCCATTTTTACTAGGAAACAGTTCTTAGTTTCCATGTATTTCTCAGTAAATGGCTGTTGAGACTGAAGGAGTAGGCTACCAAAAAGAAAGGGAGAAAAAAAAAAAAAAAGAACCAAGCCATTCAGTATTGTGGAATCAGTCATCAACAATGCTTTTCTTTCCGACCCCTTTTAAAGAAGGCACCTTGAAAAACATGAATTCAACAAAGCCTATGGGTGAGACCCTAATGAGTTGGCTGTCTTTTAAAATGGCATAGTTTGCCCCAAAGGGCTCTGAGTGCCTTGGAACTCTCCAGGTCTTCAGATGACTTTAGTGAAACTACTTTCCCTAGGATGAGGAGTTTGTGCCTTTACACCTAGGATTGAAGGAGAGGACGAGGTTATCTCCTGTTTCTCCATGGATAAAGAACAACCATGCTAGAATCACTACTGGCCTCGCACTCTACTTAATAGATTAAATTTAGATTATAGTGCTCCTTGGTAAGAGGAAGGATACATCTGAAGAAATGGACCAGCAGACCCCAAGGAGTGCCCAGGTAGCAAGAGGTCTGGGTGTTGGCTGGCAGCACCATACCAGGCTACAAGAGGGCCATTGCCAAATGTCCTTGTGGACCAGGGCTAAGCAACCAGTAAACAGGAAAAGCAGCTGGGGAAGAAGAACAGGGCAGGAAGGTTTGTCTTGATTAGTATAAAAAAAAAGTTTTACGTTCTAGAAAATTATAACTTTAAGGGGACCTCCTACTAAATTTATTTTTAACTGCTCTATTGAAAATTCTCTACCAGTAGTCAACATTATCTCTTAGTAGCTCAGCACAGTATTTCTTTATTAAAAGAAATAGGCACGAATATTTTTGACTGAAAAATTAATAGCTTTTGAATTCATACACAGCAGGTTTTCTTTTGCAAAGAAGTCCAATATCGCTGCACAGCACTTCTATAACCATTTATTTAGAGTCCAAGTCAAACCTTTGACAGCTAGAGCAGCGCTACAAGCCAATATAAAGAACTCCAAGATGTAAACCAACAATAGGCCGTCTGTGTGAGGTTTGCCATTGTCAAATACATAGATTGTTTGGATTAGTTTATGTAAATGTACTGTTGTATTACCCTTTGAATAAAAAGATCACATTTGTGTATGAAAAGTGGTTCCCTTCACAGGCAGCATTATAAATTCCTTATCCTTTAACTTACATGTAAGAAGTAAAAATTGGTGCCTGACAAGCAGATATTGTGTGACACTCTGTTGTCGGAATGAACCTGCCTTCTTTTCATTTATTGAAAAATAGAAAATTTTATTATAGATACCATCTTATAAATCAGGAATTATTAAAATATGTATAGGTGAGGCATTGGAAAATTAATTATAAAAGATAGACGTGTAATGTTTTGCATAAATTTTCACTTTCCTGCCAAGAAAAAAAAAAGTGAGAGAGAGAAAGAAAAGGCACACACAAACTGCAAACCCTTGATGCTTTCAATTTTAGGGACCCAAAACTATCTGGTGATTGATTCTAATGTACAAAACATTTCCTATAGCCTTAAATTAATTTATCCCACCCTGACTGATAGGATGCCTCATGTATGTTTGTATGAATATTCTTCTAGAATCTGATTTGAATCAAACAGTCACTGAGATTCAAATCTAACCATAGATGGGGAGTTTTGTGTTATAACCTTTCCAGTAAGTTTATGAAGTTGTTTCCTTTTTCCATTTCTGTTTAAGAGGAACTTTGTGTTTATTTAAAAATTCTTAGTCACCAAGTGATAAAACACTGCTGTAAATGTCGCCCTTCACTAAATGCCATTTGGGTAGTAAGTGTCATTTGTTTTGTATCCAGTTGTCCAACTCATTCCCGCTTCATTGCATCAAAGAAGCTGCCAACATGTTCTTGGATTGTTGTTACATCAGCTCTGAGATGTATTTTCTGGATCCCAGTGTAGAGCTCATCTTTAGATGTGGGTAGTTTAAAAGGCATGCATATCTCAGGGCAGTGTCTCAAGTTGTAGGTGTTGGTCAGGTTGTAGGTGTAGGTTGCACATAGGAAGCAAACGTTGATCCCACTAGAACAGAACTTTCCAGTCTTCCTGTCCCTCCAGCTCCCCGAATAATATCTTCCTGCTGCCATCATACCCTCTCAGAATTTTACCTAGGTCTCAAAGTGCAAGTTGTTTTGGTGGTACCTTGGTTCATGAACTATCATGTTTGCAAATAATTTGGTTTGCAAACAAAGATGTTTGGCAAAATTTTGGTATTGTTTACAAACTCTGCAACAGGAGACAAACACGGCCATCTTTCCCACACGAATATGAACATAGTCATCTTTTCCAGAATCGTGGAGTGAATTAAATTAGTGAACCAAGGTACTACTGTATTCTGTCAACAGTATTTATTGGACATGTGATATACTGAACAATAAGTAGTTGGATGAGAGAGGCTTGTGTTTGCCAGTGAGGTATTTGGAATCTTGTGAAGGAAGCTAACAAATAACTACATTTACACACTACCAAGGCCTGGACTGTATGACATATGAGTGGGGTAAGTGAGTTGAAAATGGGGTCAAAAAGGACTTTTTTTTGAGAAATAATGTTTCTGCTGTAATCTAAAAATGTAAATAGGAAGAAGTGGTAAGAAATCAGTTTCTTAGATCTTCCCTGTGATGAACAGTGGGTGCACCTTTCATTGTGTGTGAGGATGGGAGCTGGGAAAGAAAAGTAAGTAATGAGAGTTAGTGTGGAGGAAGAAAAGAATAGCCAGCATCACCTAAGTGAGGGAAACTTCTTCCTTTAATGTGTTTAAGGCTGAGCCCTGCATGGAAAAGCATCTGTGAAACTTACCAGGACAGCTGTTAAGTTCTAGCATTTGGGTACCTAGAGTAGAAACACTATTCTTGATTTAGGTTTAGCCCGGCCAACTTGGTATACTTTAAGTTTTAAAAGATTCTTTCCGTTCTGATGGGAAATAAAGCAAAAGAAAGGGGAAAAAAAACAGTAATGAAAATGATTGATAACCTTTTGTCTCAATGCAGTAAGATTCTCAAAAGTAGATAGCACTGCTTATAGTGTACTGCTTTGAGGTTACTGTTGCCTGTGCTTACCCTAAAGTGGACTTGCTAAGGTATTTCCTGGGAAGAGGAGGCAAAACTCAGGGGACAAAACAACAAGAAACATATCTGTTAGGACTTCATTAAGTTGTTAAGGGTTACATTTAAAGACTTTTCACTACTGTGATGTCAGGAGAACACTGTAAAGCTTGTTTTATAATGCATGAGAACATGAGAGGTTTGCTTGGCTTTAGGGTACTCCTGCACATCAGAGAACCACTCCTCAGCCCAGAAAAGCCACATTCTTTCAGATTTGATGGGCAAGTAATTATAGTGTAGGTAGCAGAGCCATCTTTATGAAAATATCATAAAGCACATTTGGAATGAAATGCGGTAGATTTTCCTTTTTACACATTTTCTGGTACTCTAACCATGGCAATTAGGACTGTTTTGAAATAGCTTTTAGCTACTAGAAAAACAAAGTGCCCCCCTCTGAAAAAAGGGCCTGTTAAGTCTTCTAGTAATGAAGGATGATGTAGGCTGCTGGGGCCTTGCTTGCAGAGTTAAAGAAATAATATCAGGACATCATAAAAAAGGATTCTCGAGTGCAACACACAAAAGGTGTGTCATGGACTGTTTTTCATTAAGTCTCCACTTCTCACCTCAACTCAGGTTTTATTGTTTCTCAGTCAGTGTGGCTGTTTTTTGTCGTTAGTGCAGCCTTCTGAACCTCTCATACCCGGCCAGGCTGAGACAGGGAAGGAGAGCAAGGCTCCTAACAAAGGCCCCCAGCTGCTGCCTGCTGTCCTGTCTTCTCCATGGTCTGGCACCACTGTCATCTCTGAACTCAGTGATTCATGCCTAGAAATGCAGCTGCTAGACCCTCTGCCATTCTGCCCTAGCTGAGCAGACCCAAGCCGCTTGCGCTAGTAAAACTAACAGCAGAAAAACCGGTTCTGTGAGCCTGAAAGTCCCTACTATGCAGTCTTGGTTTTAGTGTTTTGGTTTCAGGTTTGTCTTTTGTTCTCAGAATCTGTTTTCATGTGAGGCAAGAGCACAAACAAAAACAAAAAAACTGGTTCTTATGGGAATACTCACAACAAGGCTGTTTCTGTCTGAGATTTACATCAGCCATTTGTTTGTTTATTTATTTTTTTTAATGTGAGTGACTCATCATCTTTACACTGGAGAGGAATTGTTGGTAAAAAACTACAGATTAATATTTTTAAAAACAGGATTAAGCAGAGTATTGGATAGGGTTGGAATCATTTTGATGGCAAAACATCCAGGATATTCCCTCTAACCAAAGAGAGGGCAAAGACAGTGCTTGAGAGCATGATTGTCTTTATTTTTATTTTAAAAACCATACAGCAATATTAAGTGACATCAGAATTTAACTTTTGGCCAGAGTTTCAAAGAGATTATCTTTGCCGAAATCATCACATGATGGAAACTTGCCATGTAGAAAATAATCAGAGTTACTAACTTTTCTAAACATAGCAACCTCTTTTTAAATAGAAAATGAACACAATAAGAAAAATGGACTTTCCATTAGGAAAAGAAACCCTCCCAGTCCAATCCCTTCCTGCTCCATGCCCCGGAAAAAATTATCTTTTTTTAAAACCTTAACTACAATCAGAAATATGAAACACAGATGCTTTCATTTCTAATTGATGATTATATTCAGATTTAATAGTTACAATTAAGATGAATATTTTAAGTTTATAGCAGAATAAACATTGTTCCTGATTTGCACTTCTGTTATCTGTGGTTAATTTTTTTGTGGTCCGCTTTTCTCCTAGAGACTTTAATTGAAAGAGTTGGTTTGGTTTGAACGGAGCCTATTTTGTATCCTTCCTCATTCTCCATCTTTTCTCTCCCTTGCCAAGATGGTTTCTCCTCAGAACAAGCATGTGATCATCAGACAAAACTTTAAAAGTTGAGAAACTTCTATAACAGCTGACAAGGTTGACATTTCATTAACTTGTTGGTTCAGCCCTCAGATGATTTTGTGTGGCAAAGCACCGTCTATTTGGAGTTTACAGCTTTTGTTCTTCCTTCCCTCACAGGCTGTAGTCATGTTTAATTTGGAATCTGGGCTCCTTTGGCAAATTAGCAATTAGAACAATTTTGTGGGAATATGTATATGTGTCATTAGTTTTCCTGCAAATTAATAGCAAGGGCAGAGGTCAGACAGAAATTTTCCACTTGACTGCAGCTCCTCTATGGAGACTTGGCACTTGCTTTTGGAATGGCCACAGCTGCTCTCAGCCACCCTCTTCCTCTAGGAACTGTCTTCTAATTAGTTTACCTCATAGCCATCATTACAAATATTACTACCTCCCCTTCTTGAAATAAAATTACTGTTTCTACAAAATATTCCAGTGACATCTTGCACCACTGCACACTGATGGTGGGGTCACTCAAATGCAGCATTTAATCATTAGATCACCCCCATCCACGTCTCCTAATTAGTCCTTACAGTACATTTTTATCTGGTAATTAGCTGAGATTCGCTGCTTCCTCTGTGGCTTATTAGAGGCAGCCTAGAAGTGGGTGCGAATCCTAGTGTCATTTGTCAAGGCTGGTAAACCTCTCTCTGCTCTCTTCTGGCACTATGTTTATTTCTACTTGCCACCTATCTTCAAAAGCATCCAGAAAATTTGTCCTGCATCTCTTTCTTTGTGGATTGTGCTAACCTGGATGGATTTTATTTTTCCTTATTGCCTTCACTAGTAGAAATGGTGCAAGTATTAGAATCCTTGCAGGGGCTGCAAGGTTCAAATTCTTTTGCATTTGGTGACAGGTCAGTGGAGCTGATCTGTTCTTAGGTGTGAGCAGCTAAAAAGAGGGGCTTGTGCTTGCTGAAAGTTTACATGAGTGTTATTTGTGACAACTAAACTAGAACCCAGTTCGACTTGGTGATTTTCCCCACAAAATGGGAAAGGAACATGTGTCCTAAAATATCTTAAGGACATTTGTGCCCATAATTTTTGTTATGTTTTTAAGAAAGTCGTGATGTGTTTTTAGGGTAATGGTCTTTAACTGAAAATAGAAGCCAAGAAGTAGACTCCTTCCCCAGAACTGTATGGTTTGTGTGTATGTTTGCCCTTGGCCAATGTGTGCTTTCAAATAGTAAGCACTGAAGGCCAGCAGTTGTGCATTTTATTCCTGTTTTTGTCATTACATGGCTAGCAACCTTATGGCTACTCAGGAGTGTTTATTGAATGCCATTTATGATCAGGGTTAAAAACTACACAGTGAAAACTGGTATTTATTTTTCCCATTAACTAGGAGTAAGGGGATTATACAGAGTGTCTAAGATCCTATTTGTAGATGGGTTGAGTTTTGGTCCAAGTTGGAAACATGGGCAAGCCTCAGTTTTCCTTCTCTGTAAAATATGGTAACATCTCATATGGCAGTGATGGTGCATTAATCATTGAAACCATACACGGACAGGTGTTTAAAAAACATTTTTGTAAATATTTTCCATGAAATGTTCTGATAGGCTTTGGCTCAGCAGCATCTCAATTATAAAAGCTGTGTATTTATGAGCTCTATGCACTAACTTCCTTGACCCTCTGCTCCAGCAGATGTTGATACATACTGTCTCTGAACCTGGTCAGTGATTAAGGCCTGAGGTGAGGAAGGGTCAGCCTCAACTTTTCACCATTTGACCTCTCTGCTCTGCCCCGTGCCCTGGCTGCTGCTCTAAACTGTTAGCATGTGGTTTACAAATGTCTTCACCAGGTCAAGTTTCCTGGTGGGTTGAGATGGCTGCTCACCATATCTTCCTGACTTGCTGGAGAGTGAAGGGAGCGGTAAAAGTTGTGCCATTTCTGTGGCTTCTCCAGCTTTGGGGCCTGGGGGGTGGGGGTCTGTGGTTTGCTGTGTCAACCTTCAAGCTGAGAATTTAAACAGCACAACTAACTGCTTAGCTCAGCATTGGACTCCAGGTTTGCATTTTTCTTAAGCCATAGGGGATCTGTCTTTTCATCCCTTGGAACTCCCCTGAATGTATCAGGCAGGATTCTTGTGGCCTTTCTCATAGGGTGTGAGTAAAGATTGTCTTCGCAACATATCAGAACTCTCTTTTATTGTGTGCTTTGATTAGGATACCATAGGACTCTTCCTTTCAATGCTTTTCACAAATAGTGTCTTGTGCTTATGATTGACTATAACTATGGTGAAAGAGACTTATTACTTGGTGAATGAGTTGAAAACTGGTTTGAGAAAGTGTTACCAAGATTGTTTAAGTCCATTGGATTGAGGGAAGGCTTTATCTGTGTCTGAGAAATTTTGTAAATGGTAATAAATATGCTAGAAACCACCAAGGTTTTCATTGCTGAACTTGTAGAATAGTAATTCAGTTCCAATAAATTTTGAGAAAGGATTGTCCCTTCTAGTATTTGTAAGACTAGTACTCTAAAGTGAAGGTAAGACATACAGTAAATCAGAAAAGCACTCATTCACTTCCCCCTGTGTTATTTCAAATAAATAATAATTCACTTCCTTACTTGAATCACTAGATTGTTTCATTTTCATGGAACATTTAAAACTTGAAAGAAAAATATCAATAGAAAGCTTAAAGTTCTGAATCTCTCATAGGCTATGTTCTTTTTAGATTAATAGATGTTAGTCCTTTGTTTGATAAAGTTTTATAACCATTGCCCATAAAGCTTTTAAAGGTTAGCCTGTGCCAACTGATAGAAATAAATGATGGTTTCCTGGCTGAGGGCCAGTCTTCACCATGAGCCTGGGCTAGACACTTGTGGTACATCCCATGTCTGTGAAGTTTCATGATGGAACTGAGGAGCCCATCCTCCTGCTGCTCCTAGCCACATAGGGCCATTTAAAGTTAAAGCCATGAAAATTAAACAGAAACTAATTTTAGAAAAAGTGAATAAACACTACTCCTCAGTTGGGCTAGCACATTGCAGAAAGTTTTTTTGAACAGCTCAGGGGTTTACACCTTGGTATCCCACATGGTCTTCACTCTAGCATCTTTCCTCCCCGGTGCTGCTGAGGATTCTGACGTTATTAAAATGGGGTGTGATTAGAGAAATGTCTTGATCCAGAATTTCTCAAACTCATTCTGCTGGATAATCCCTTTTAGCACCTGTAAACATCAATTTAGCAGTCTTTGGAAAATACCTATCTCATGGAAAAGAAGAGAGAGCATTGCAAGAGATAGCTTACACCAAACCTAAGTGAATCATTTATAAACATGTCTACTGAGAGAAATGATACTAGCCAGACATCCTCGGTATCATGCCTGCTGGATGTGAGATGCTTTCTTGGTTCTCTGTTTCTCTGAAGGTCTCCTAAGCCCTGTTCTTTTCCTCACAGCTCAATCTGGTATCAAGTGTCACACTCTCCAAGTCCGCATCAGAGGCTTCTCCACAGAGCTTACCTCATACTCCAACGACCCCAACTGCCCCCCTGACTCCCGTCACCCAAGGCCCCTCTGTCATCACCACCACCAGCATGCACACGGTGGGACCCATCCGCAGGCGGTACTCAGACAAATACAACGTGCCCATTTCTTCAGGTAGCTGCCTCATTTTTGCCTCCTGTAGAACTATAACATGCAATTGTTGCCCATCAGCCCCTTTTTTAAAAAGTGATAATTAATAGGACAATGATTCTTATTTAGCAGATATTGCGCAGAACCAAGAATTTTATAAGAATGCAGAAGTTAGACCACCATTTACATATGCATCCTTAATTAGGCAGGTAAGTAAATAACACAGTATGTGAAATTATAGCAAAAGGTGTACGTGTACAAAGATATATTTTATTGATGAAATAGATTTAAAACCGTTTAGTATGCAAGCATGCTAAAATCTTTTCTATAAGGTTTTTTAAAACTGCAATATATAACATAATTGCTTTTGATTAAGTATTACAATACGATGTGATTATTAGGAAATTCATTTCACACAACAGTGAAAATGAGCCTGTTTAAAGATGGCAAGTCAATTATCACAAGCTACAGTAATCTCTGATCCCTAGAATTAATCTGAGCTCTAAATAATTACTGAGCTTTAATCAGCTAGTGAAATGTTTTGCATTTCTCTTTGATTCTGCTTTATGAATGACTAATAAATTAATATTTCTGTACGGAAACAGAAATAAAAACTCAAAACAATTAGATAATTCCATTTTGAGTTTTACTATTGAACTGTTAAATGCAATCATTAATCTTAGATCATTTTATGAGACCTTTCTTAGGATTTAGCTCTGAATCACATATATTTTTAAGAAACTGAATAATGATGATTCAGCTGTATTGGTCATGAATTATCTTCTGATACTTTTTTATTTACAGGCCATTCTTGAATCTCCAGAAAAGCAGCTAACACTAAATGAAATCTATAACTGGTTCACACGAATGTTTGCTTACTTCCGACGCAATGCAGCCACGTGGAAGGTAAGCTTTCTCTTAGGCCTCTTTTAGCCTTAGATTTTGACTTTTATAAGGCAGAGGTGGTTATTGATAAAATGCAATTATTGGGCTCCAAGGAAGTTACATTTATATTGCTTTAATGCACTGAAAGTGCCTAATTTATAGGAATATTTAATTGGGAAGCAAGTTCCATTGTGATCTAAATGCTAAAGGGAAAATGCCCATCATGTTGGCAGCAGATGTGTAGATGGGCCAGCCAGGAGTGCTATCTCTCCCCAATTGGAATACAGAGAAAAAAGGCAATGACACTTTTGCCCTAACACTGAGTTTGCCTTATTAGTTACACAAACCTAGTACTGTTGGGTGTTTAACCACACCCAACATTTGCAGAGGCAGGGTAACCTGTTTTTTTCACCATTAGCAACCCAAAGTGAACATAACGTTCACTATTTGGACTAAAGCTCATCTATTCAATTAGCAGAAAAAGCCGTGCAATCCAAGTAATAGCACTGTAAATGGACACGTCTTACAGGGCAACAGTATTTTAAGGCAGGAGATTGTCCCTCAGAGGTTTATAGATAACCTGAGGAAGAAAAATAGCCCTTAAATCATGGAACTTCATTATTACCATTTGCTATAAACCAGGTCAGATTCCATAGCTCTGTTAGATGCTACCCAGCAATGCTTGGAGTTGTGTGACATTGCTCATTCTCAGCTCAGCAGCTGTTTCTAGTGTCTGTTCTTCTTGATTATAGACGAGGACACATGCATGCTGGCATGTGTGTGTTTGTATTTTTACTACCTGGAATTCTAATCCCTGCACTCCAAAATATTTAGACAATTTTAATACAAACATTTTAGGATTTTTACATGTCATTAGTCTAAACATGATAAGTTTTATTATAGCATACAAATAAAACTTGCTTTAATTGAAATAAATGCCTTCCCTACTAGTACCTTAATTTTACATGAGAGGAAAAAAAATTTTCCTCTGTTAAGTTTATGATAAGTAAGCATTTTAAAAGAAAAGAAAGCCAAGTGTGATACTACACCCTTGTAATCCCAGCTTTCTTGGGAGGCTGAGTCAGGATGGTCATAGGTTTGAAACAGCTAGAACCAATTAGTAAGTCTCTATCTCAAAATAAACAAAAGCCCTGGATTAAATGCCCCCTACTTCAGAGGAAAAAATAAATAAATAAATAAATAAATAAATAAATAAATAAATAAATAAATAAATATCTCCAGAGAATTCATTAGGCAGAGGGCCCCTAAAGTGGGAAACCTATGTTGAAAATCTTACCCCTTTCTTCAGCTTATCGTGGAGAATAAAATAGACTCTTAAGCTACAGATGCCTTTAAAAATGTAGGAAATAGAAGAATGAAATGGACATTTTCTTCAAATTGCCTTTTATAAATACCAAATGATCAAATTTTAAAATAATTGCCAGTTATGAATATAAATTTAAGCTCAAATCTTCAGATGCAACTTCTTTTTTTCTGCAAAGTGCAGGAAAAAGTATCATTAATATAAACAACCCTAGATGATGTAACTTAATGACTCATAAATACATATAATTTTCTCTGTGTGTCCTTATTGGTACTGTGGTCTCAGACAAAAGATGAGATGCCCACTTTAAAGTTGTGACTGAAAAGAGTTCACCCATCTTTTTGGAAAGTTTTTTATTTTTAGTTGCTTTCTGCTAAAGTGAAGCCCTGGAAAACAAAATTTAAGTTTAGGCCTTGCATATTATAATTATAAGGCTGTGTTGTGTAGCCAGCTGTACAGGACTACGTTTTTTCAAGTAGCTTCATTGCTCTTTGAGTTCTGTACATCTTGATGCTTATGTTAAAATATCAATGATTAGAAACAATGTCCATTATTCTCTCACCTGTGTCTCCTACATGTGTACACGCTCTCTGAATTCTTAAAGGAACTTCGGTCATATTGTTTGTATCTCCTCCATGTTGTTCAAGGAGATAACCTTTACCATCCTATATTGTGCCTTTGTGCAACTCATTTACTTAAAAGCTAGGTCACAATTTTATACACAAAGAAGTTTACTCTACCAAGTAATCACCGAAATGTGTCAAATATTTTTAAGAGTTTTATTTTTAAGCAAATCAGGATTTTTTAAAAATCAGAGACATCCTTTGATAGTCTCTTCAATCATGAAACTACCCCAGTTACACTGATATTATTCCAAAACTCTTTGGGAATTTATCTCATGGATTCTCCTTATAAGCACCTCATCACACCATGCAATAAAAATTGTTTTATTATCTTCTAAATATTCCTTTGCAGAAAAAAAATGTAGCCTGAATCCTCATAGTCACCAATTATGATTATCCAAAAATTGAAACATCTCTGAAGATACCAAGATTTACAACCTTTATTAAATTCAGAGAGCAGCTGTTACAGGTGGTGGAAGGGCAGAGGTTCAGGGTGCAGAGTGGCTGAGCAACAGCAACATGATTGTAGCTGAAAAAGGGCTTACAGTGTGTGAGGTGCAGCACATGCATTAACATCTTGTGCTTCTGTTAAGGCCCTTATTTCATATGAGGAGAAAGTTTTAAGCAAGACTCTTTATAATATCCTCATGTCCAACACGGGGTCTGCATCAGTAAGTTCAACGAGGCAGGACTAAAGAAAGAAAGCCATGCTTGTATATGGACCCAGCCAAGGTTGTGTTTTCCTGAAACTCAAAGTAAAGATGAGATGCTGAAAGCTGCTCACTCTTGAATTGAGAACCCCATCTTTGTAGTAGATTATAAACCTGAAGAGCCACAGGTTAGGAATGGCCAGAAATGGCTTAGAAGCATTTGTGTGCAGAAACCTTGAACTACAGAAATGTAGTCCTTTTGCCATTAACAGTCTTGCTCATGTGTTCCTTGGCATTCATTCAGTTAATCAAGCTACTCTAGTAAGTGCCAGCTTTCACGTATATTAGGGAAGTAAGAAAGAGCTTGATCATAGATACTGACCCCAAGAGGGGTTAAGTGACCTGCTGATTCCACTGGCTATTCAAGGTGATACTCTCAGTGGTAAAATCCTGTTCAGAATTCTCCTTAATAAAACCCATGTGTATTTTTAAAGGCAGATACTGCCATATATTTAATATTAACTGAGGCTTCATCTTTCATGGACTAATAATTATCCATCCTTTTTAAAACAAGAGGTAGATGAATTTCAAAAAACTAGTTTTGTTTCATTTATCTCAAAGTCATAGGAACAGTATATTCAGAGTTGTATTATGGAACCTATTTCAGGGTTGTATTTATATTACTAGTATTTCTTCTAGTTAGATACTACCAGAAACTAGATTATAAAATACCAAAGTATAATTGATTTATACTTTTGGGGATTTTTTTTTATCAGAAAAGACCCCCTCAAAGATAAGAATGTCCTCCATGCGGGTGGTAGCTACAATTCTTGGGAATGGTTTTACAAATGTGGACTATTAGGCTGAATGTACTGCTGTTGTTGGAGTCTTTTCTTACAGAAAATGTAAATGTTCTCTCTTTTATACTTGCTGCAGAATGCAGTGCGTCATAATCTTAGTCTTCACAAGTGTTTTGTGCGAGTAGAAAACGTTAAAGGGGCAGTATGGACAGTGGATGAAGTAGAATTCCAAAAACGAAGGCCACAAAAGATCAGTGGGTATGTCCACCATGTTTGAACTTCTTAGCCTAGCTTGGATTGTGCTAACAAGTATAACGTAGAGGCTTTGGCTGCTAGATGGTGTTAGACCAAAGAACTGGTTTCACATTGTCTCAGTTAAGGGAAGCAAAAAAGCATTTCATCCCTCCTGTTTTGTATACCCACCAGTCCCCCTGCCCTGCTTGCTGGTCTTTGTTGCATCACATGCTAGTAGCTTTAGGTGGCAATGCATATTAACCCTCACAAACCATTTGCTTATGCTTATTGCATTTTATTTTCTTTTTCCTGTTCCCTGTATTGGATGTCTGTTCTGCCCCCAACCCCGTCTCCTTTTGTTGCCACTTCATCTCCTTTGCTGCTGCTCCTATCCCAGGGTGCCATTCGCACCAACCTCTCACTGCATAAGTGCTTTATCAGAGTAGAGGATGAGTTTGGGTCCTTTTGGACAGTTGATGATGAAGAGTTTAAACGTGGCCGCCATATTCAACGAGGCCGTCCTCGCAAATACTGCCCCGATGAAAACTTTGACGAGCTTGTCGCACAGTAAGAGCCTTTACTTGCTTTTGTTTTATTTTTCTGCTGTTGCTTTGGCTTTGCATGGTTGACTCATCCCATGTAGTTTTGCATTTCACCAAGTAGCAGTGCCACAGCTTTCTGCAATGAAACTAAATTGTGTGATTTGTACATGTATTTCTCTCGTTTCTCTTTGGAACACCAGTGCTTTGAATAATGCTTTTTTGGCGTCTTTAATGCAAAACATTGATTATGTTTTGATTCAGCAGCTTGCAGGGGCCCTATGACTAAATATTTTTGTGTGTGTGACCCACAAGTCCTTGAAGTCAAAAGGAGATTTTTATGTAGAGTTAAAAATGTGTATGTGTTGAGATAAATTTGTTTGTTCACTTAGTATAGCGTAGATATGAGATGTATAAAATGTTGCAAGTATAGGGGAAAGTTGGCAATATCATGTATACAGTACTTCCTTAAAAGCCCATTGATAAATGTAGGTAATTTCTTACTGGAAGCCATTCAGTATCTGTCATACAAGTTTTTAGTTAGTTTGTACTAGGCCTGGGACCTCTTAAATTGCTTCTTGGCTTCCTTTGGTCAGTTGATGTAGAGACAACATCTCATGCTTGTGACCTGGCTCTACAAGACAGACTGCAGCCCAGCCTCCCATTTTGCTCTGGAGTGAACTTCCCCAGCACACTCTCCTCTCCCTGAAAATGTGCCTTGGAAAGTTTGGGGTCAGAGGAGAGTCTTTCCAATCATTGCCAGGACCCCCTGCTGTGGGCTCATAGACTTCCCAGCAGTCCCCAAGCTGCTACCTTCCTGTTGGAATTGGGCAGCTGCTACCCAGATCTGTTAACTGCATGTGCTGGGATTTCATCCTCAGTTCCCTTGAACAGCAGTCTGTCCCCAGCAGCTCTTACACAGAGCAATCCTGTAAAAAAGGAGAGGGCAAAAGCTTAACTTTCCTTTGGTTAATGGGGAACATATCTAATATGGAAGGCTACCAGCAGCTTAAAACAAAACTTAGCTAGGAACTCATGGGTCGATTGTGTTTAACTTTGAGTTTTTATCTTTTTCTTACACAGTAACCCTTCCCTTATTAAAAACATGCAGAGCAGCCACGCCTACTGCACACCTCTCAATGCAGCTTTACAGGTAAGATGGATGGCCATCCCGAATATGCAGCAGAGGCACATGTCTCCCCCACTCATTTCAAAATATATTAGCCTCGCTCTAATTAGATATTAAATTTTAATTCCGTTAAACTTTTTTCTTAAGTGCACAAAGCATCGTACTCCCTGGAGGCAAACACATCGGGCTGCTTCAGCATTAGCAGGATGCTTAGCATTTTGAATATTGTGGCAAAAAAATTAAAAGTTCACTTATTAATATTTATCAGCAGTATCATAATTTCCATCCTCTTATTTCAGAATTTCACTTGAGGCAAAAATACCACAAGTGTAATTACTCTAGCACAGCTATTAATGTGCTGGATGATAGGCCACTGCATCACATGACCTTCTATTGTTCACAGGTTTAAAGTGAAAGCAGAGCTTTGTGTTTCTCCCGCTTCTTTTAATGTCCATTTTCTCATGTGGTTTGAGGGGCTCAGTAGTCTGAGATTGTCTCACGTGGAGTAAGTAAACTGTTATTAAACAGTAGAATTGCTTAAGAAAAAAGTCTAGGTTTCCAGCAGGTTGGTCAAGATTACATAATAATTACACAGAATGTTTGTTTTCTACTGATGAACCAAACACTTGTTACATCACCAGTCGTCCTGGGGTGGTGGGGAATGTACCAGTCTGAGCAGGAGGGTGGTGACACCCAGCATAAACCTTTTACTTACTGTGGCACTTCAGTTACCACATTGTCAAGTTGTGTTTCCAGTCAACAGAACTACTCTTGAGCACCTGAGTACAGTGCTCAAGTTCCCCACAGAAGTTCATAAGGAGAAGTATCCTTTTGGCCAGTGCTGCTGTTTATTTTTTATTTACCCAGACTGTCCTAGAAGATAGGCCAAAAGAATCTTTATAACTTTTAGATGTAGAGCAGTCTGACACTGGTAATCTAACACTATGGCAGGCTTCTGTTACCTCGTGTATTCCCATGGGGGCTGTGGCAGCTAGACACTGGTTCTTAGATGCTGTGCTGGTGTGTGCCCTTCCAAATACATAAACATATTAAACATTCCTTGGAGTGAGAGCAGTAATAGTGAAACAAAAACTGAAAAGCCATTTGAGATGCTTGGCATTGTGGGAACAGGACAGGAAAGGAGGAGATACTGACAGGAGCCTGGTTCTCACTGTTCAGTAAACAAATATTTATTGAGCATCTGCTCTCTGCCCTGCAAAACTATTTTGCCTGATCCCCAGCAGCATCTTAAGGCTCCTGCTAGATATGCCTCTTACACAGTTCAGCTGCAAATTCACTGAACTTAGCATTTCAGTAATTATATTTATTTTTAGTCTGAACTAAATTTAATAGGAGAAACTACTTTCTGTGTTTCTTTTAATTACTTGTAGTTTATACCATAACTTTAGAAGAGTAAATGAAAGTGCACTTAGGTGCTGCCACTGTAAATATCATTGATTAGTAACTTATTTTCCCTAGAGTCTTGTGAAGTATGAATTTAAAGGCTACACTGTCTGGAATAGTATTAAAATTGAAAGCACATTTTACATTCATGATGCAGAAAAGCAAAATAAATAAATAAAGAAAGATGATCATCCTGGATTCCTTCCCTTAACTATGTGACTGATTTCAATTAGTATGCTTTATCCTTACAAAACTGTTCATGTCTCTTCTCCAAGCCATTTGCTTTTGCATCCTCTGTATACTTCCTTGTTCCTGTGGTAGCCAAAAACCATCCTGTCATTTTCCAAGAACAGTCTATAGCAAGACAAATAAGTTGCTATAAATTCATGGTTAGAGGGGTGGATTATTTCCCTCTCCTCTGTGAATTTGGATCCTCAATCAGTAGACAGTCATAAGATAACTTTCTGTTGTGCAAATTAAATAAAAGATTCTACCAGTAGACTTTCTTTTCCATTATCACCCATTTCCAAAGACAAGTAAAAATTATAGTGGAACAATATCTTTAAAAAATTACTAGAGCAACATAATGCATGATATACAATTTATAAAATAGGACAGCAGAATCCACTACAGAAATAAAACATGGAACTTGGGACAGATTGCATTATGCTCTGAAAAAGTGAAGTAACTAAGGGTAACCGTAAAGCTTCGTATTTATAGACTGCCTTTCCCCTGAGGATCTCGGAGCAGTTAATGTTCCAGAAGCGATGGTACTTACGGACTTCTGCACCATTACTTAAGCACCTTCATTTCTTTGGCAGAGGTGCCAGTTTGACATGAAGCCACATACTGTGCAGAGGATCATTTATATAATTAAGTCCATTATAAAACATGTGACATGCCTGCTCCTAAGGGGACATTGACTACAGAGAAACAGGCATAAGCCGTTGGTGAAAATTTTTCTAACCTGAATTGCTCTGATTATTCACTCAACAAAGAGTACTCAAGAGATAGGTTCCAGAATCTCTTTGCAGCCCCGTTGCTTTTTCAAGGGACAAAATAACATCTGAGAGTCAGGGATTAAATGTAAGGGGGATAGCCTTGGCTGACTTTGTTCACTGTGGTAGTTAGGTCCGCACCTATGTTCTAAGATTCAATCTCAACTAGAAATGGTTTAAACTAGAATACTTTTGAGAACCAAGAAGAACAAATATTTATCCCAAGAAAGTTACTCTGACTACAGAGTGACCAACTCATCCAAACAATGCTTTGGGTGTTTTTGTTTGGTTGGTGGTTTTTTGTTTTGGTTTTTTTGGTACCAGGGATTGAACTCACAACCTTGCACTTGCTAGGCAGGTTCTTACACCACTGAGTTCTTCCCAGTAACTCTTAAAAATCATTTCATTTTTGTTTTTACTTCTCAGTGAATCTGCTGAAATAACTAAGCTAACCACAGCCCTTCATTTGCCCCTTCCTGACATTAGTTTAACAGTGACTGTGTGCTGTGAAAATTGCTCTGTGGTGTTTCCATGCAGGGAAAGGTGTGACCACTTTGTTGTCTGAAGTGCAGCAAAGATGGTTATCCAGCTTCAGTTTGCAATAATAATAGTACATCAACTGCTTTGCCCAGAACTGTAAAAATGCTTTATTTCATTTATAAGCGATCTAGTGAAAAAAGTACTTAATGCAAACTAACACAATAGGAAAGTGGCGAATGTTTATTAAAAGTTTATAAAAACAGGATATTTTCCCTACTTTTTAAAAGAAGGCAGTATGATACATCCAGAAGCAGAGGAAAGGAAAAGCTGTAGACTTGCAGAGGACCCGGCTTTGAAATAATCTATTAGGCACCTCTGGGTTAGGTGAGTGTGCATTGGCCTCAGATGGGCTTATCTCTAGAAAGCATTTTTGGCTTTGGAGCTCATACAGTGAGTGAGGCTTCAGTTGTCATAATAGGCAGACACTCTGCTGCCCAGCCTTACTCCCTTTTTTCTTCATAGTTGGCTCATACCTTCTCTTTATTGCCAGGATTTCCAGAATAGTTTGGACTCTTGCTTGATGGGCCAATTGAAGTCACCATGCCAGATTGTCTTGTGATTGTACTTTTTATCATTCGGATAGAAAACCAGGCATAGTGTAGTCTACAAGAGGACAGTTTTGATAAATCTTGGTCTGATTTCCACTGCCAGTTTTTCAAAGTCTGTCCTCTTTGATAAAATGAAAAATCACTATGTCCCAATCATTTACAAATGAAACAAATGCAAACATTTTAGTCTAGTAATACATTTGGCTTCTGTCTCCTTTGTAGGCAGGATGGGCATTTTATTCAAAGGTAGTAGAGTAGGAAGTAAACAGTATCCTACCACAGAATGAAAGCGAGTTTTTTTCTTCCATTCCTACTTTTTTTGCTGACACTCATTTGGAGTGATTTTGTCACCTTTAATATGGATGTTCATGGGCACAAGAAGAAATAAGATTTAGAGCTTCCTTTTTGCCAGAGATTTTTCTTTGGTTCTAAAATCCCAAGTGACTGCAGTGTTACCCTCAACTGATTATCTCAAACTTCACTAAACAGATTGAAAAATCATTCAAACAGAAATGATGAGGGAAGATAAAAATTGATTCCAGTTCTATAATCTTTTCCTTTTCTATAGGATCTAAGAGGTAAATGTTTATGGAAGTTCTCATAAATTGGAGCAGTATGGCCAGAATAATTGGATCAAATCTCTGCTATCCAATAGTGGAGTCATCAAAATGGATAAGAAATGAAAATTCCATTATATTTCACTCTGATCTAGAAATATTCAGTTTCTCTTGGAAAAAAAGAATCAGATATATAAATCTCATACTAACTATCCCTGTCTAAGCCATGTGACTGTGCCAAGCATGGCCAAATTGAGTACTTACTCCCAAAGGGCACTTTGCTTCCTCCAGTTAGTTTTTCAAAACCAAAACCACGCTTGGGGCATGTGCACAAGTCACTTTTACAGCAGTATCCTTCTACACCTCTTTGCAATAATAATAGTACATCAACTGCTTTGCCCAGAACTGTAAAAGTGCTTTATTTCATTTATAAGCGATCTAGTGAAAAAAGTACTTAATGCAAACTACAGAGGATTACTGAATGCATCTGTAATTCATAGCTTGCTTGTCCTGCATACCCTGTGTCTTCATAAGTTTTCTCCTGGTTGATGCAGGCTTCAATGGCTGAGAACAGTATACCTCTATACACTACCGCTTCCATGGGAAATCCCACTCTGGGCAACTTAGCCAGCGCCATACGAGAGGAGCTGAATGGGGCCATGGAGCACACGAACAGCAATGAGAGTGACAGCAGTCCAGGCAGATCCCCTATGCAAGCTGTGTGAGTATTGTCAACCCAAATGGTCTCTGCATCAGACCCCCAGTTACCTGTTTTGTATGCACACAGACCCTTCTCTGGCCTCTATATATTCCTTTCCTGTAGTTCCTGATTTCATGGGACACAGGAAGAAGTTCGTGCTTCTAGAAATGTTAATGAATAAAAGGATTATTTGTTAATTTTCTCATAAAAGCAATCAACTTCATCTAACCTACAAGTTCACATCGCAATAAAATGTAAAACATGTTTGCTTTCTTTTTTCTGCTTTATATCTCAGGCCATTATTTAAACCTCACTATAGTTCTGTCCAAAATTTAGTACACATAGCTGGAAAAGCTTGCAATTGAAGGTTTTGGCATATCAAACCAGCAGAAAGAAAAAGATACTTGTTTATTTGGTTATTTGTGCTAAGTTTAACAGTGCGAATGCGATGGTACAACGTTATTACCAAGCATTAATGATGGCACAAATGAAAGGCGGCATGATTTATAGATTGCTCTTAAAATATCAAAAGGAAAATTAATAGGAGCATTATGGTAGCAGACGGTAGTGTAATGAGTGCACATATAACTGAAGTGTGACGGGCAATGGTGGCTCACGCTGCATGTGAATGCCACCAGGCTATGACACCTTTTTGGGTGGGTCACAGGAGAGATTTGGTACCACTAAAATACCTGCCCCTCCCATGAACATTTCTAAAGCAGACAAAAGAAACCATGTTATTCCAGATTATTAGATTTGCAGAGAGGCTGTAGAATGAGGGGCTCTCCCTTTTAGTGAATTTCTGTAAAACTGTGGCCTACTTTAAGTGAATAAACCAATTCAATGTTTGCAGTACTGTCAGCTCCTGGAATAGGCCACTGTCTACACATTCTGAATTACTGACCAACATCTTATTTTAAGATGAGTTGAGTGATAGGAATGGAAAATGTGACCTGTAGCAATTGGGAACAGAATGAATTGGCATCTAATGACAAAGAAAAAAAAATGTTATCTGCCAGCATAATTGGAGGATATAGGGGAATCTGCAATTTGACTTTCTAGCATTTGCATTTCATGCCCAGAGTGCTTTGAAAAGGATCTTTAAAGATGGAAATAATAATTTTAATTTATATGAAGAAGCCTCTCAGCCTTTATTTCACAACATTTTAAGAAAGTATGCATCTTTCACAGTAATGCTGCCATATTTCATCCTCTCTAAAGCATCCTGGTGTTTCTGACTTTATTGTTATGTTCACACTCGTATAAATCTTTGAATCATGCTTATGGTAGAAGTATTTACTTATATAGTAAGAAAGTTCAGAGAAAATGTAAATTGGCGTATGAGCTACTTTGAAGAAATATTCATTAGAGCAAATAAATGTCTGAAGTGTCTGAGTGAAAAACATACTATTTCTCTTGTTATTTAGTACAAAGGATCTCTAGCAAGAAAAAGTGTTTGGATAGAAGTTTCACAGGCAACTTTTTTGGAATCACACTAATTTTACTGGAGACAATAAAATCAACTATGAGTTAACTTGTTTAACAACTTTGAGTTAACCCCAGGATTACAAAAAAATCCTGTTTTATAGCAGTCATCATAATTTTAAATGAAACCATTTTCAACTGATTTTCCTTTTTAAGAAAGGAAGAAAAGAAATCCTATACAAAGATGTCAAAATAATGTTGCTCAAATCTAAAGATCACACTGTCTGCTAAATGTAATTCTGTGTCGACAGCAGATTCCCTGTGGCTGCTATCAGTGTCCTAGAAGGTTACTCTTTTTGACCCTATGCTTCCATTAAGTGAATTCTATAATGACATGGTTTTCCTTTTTGTCCCATATGCATTGCCTGCTATGATGCAAATTGTTTTTTAACTGTTCCAGTCTACTGGAATAAATCAAGTCATAAACTTTATGGCAGGGCTTTACAGAACCTTGTTAAGATGGCAGCCCAGCTAATTTCTAGTTTTGAAACAGAACTCTTGATTCTTAGGCTTTCTGTGTGTTTCTTTTTTCTAACACTAGAAAGTAGACACAATTATGGCTTTGGGGCATTCACTTTTATCCTGAGAGGAGCTAAAGGATTCACAAAGCAAAATACTTCATGCTGTCATGCACCCCCAGAACACAATACATTTACACCCCAGTCAGCTTTATTTAAAAACTCTTGTGTTCCCAGAGTGGCTAAACAAAGGAATTACTCAGATGTAAGGAGAAGGGGAATGTGTGGTTTTGCACAGTTATTCACTGATAGTCTTTACGGAAGTAAATGTTGGAGAGAAGGGGTAGTGGGGTAGGGTGCCTGATGGCCTCCAAAGGGCAAAATGTGCATCATAAGTCCCAGTTTCTAGGAGACACTGGGTTTATAAGAAATACTGTGTCTTAAGTAATTTGCATTTTACGTGAGAATCCATTGTTTAGTTACCTCTATTTTATTTGTTACATGTGGATTATCTGCTTATCCAGGAAATGCACTGAGATCGATTCCTATTTCTGGAGTCTTCAAAGCCTTGTTATCTAACCTGGTTGTCACACAGTAGGTCTAGCTCTTAACATTTGTGGGAGTCCCATCACATGTCAAGCACTCAGATATACATCTAGCCAGCCTAATAGGGTCATTAAATGACTTTGGGTTTATAAATAATCAATGGATTTTGGAAAAACAAAAAAATCTCTGATATTGTGAATTCTGGTTTTTGGAGGTATTCCATGTATCTGAGTCATTTTTGCTGTTATGCATAGCTTAACAAAACATCTGTCATGGTCTGCAATTATAAAGCAAGAATTCCATTAAGACTTTTCTGTTTTGTTTTAAGAAGTCCCATCTTCACCTCCCACTCAAAGCTTTATATTACCTTATATGATCAGATTCCAGATTATAGAAAGATTAATAAGCTTATAGTGTAAAAAATAAAAGTAGGAAAATATAAATCCGAAAAACAGTGTTTATTTGACCTTAGTACATGGCTAAAAAAACCCAAGATTTCCATCCAGTGAGCATTACTAAAACCATGGGGTAAGTGGAATAGAGAAAGTAATTTATAAAGTGACAATTTTCTACAGTGAAACTATGAAAGTGAAACCTAAAGTGGTCTGCGTTGTTAGTAATCCAAGAAACATAGTTTAAAGTAGCCTGGAAATAACCCAGACATGCCAAGCAACAAATTTTTTAAAATAATGCTGAGTACTGATGAGATTTTCAGTTGATACAGCCCCTTTGGAAATTAATATCACAGTAAATCAGAAGAACCGTAAAGATATTTTGACCTTTGCTCCTCCAACAATATCTTTCTTAGAAATTTATCTAAAGAGATAAATCAACAGAAGTAGAAAGATTAATGGATTTATAAAAATGGTTAGTGTGCTATGCAAACAGCAAAACCAGGGGGACAAAAGAGGAACACAAAAGACCCAGTAGTTAGGAACTGACATACTTTTTTGTTAACAGAGGATGCTCACAGAGACATAAAAGTAATAACTAAAAAGCTAACAGAATAAATATACCTCCTGTGCCTGTGACACCTGCAGTATGACTTGCAGTAGGGAGACAGGCAAAAGTAAAAACCTTAATAAGCGGTTGATTAGTGATTTTGTTTCATACCAAGAATCAAACTCAGGACGTTGTACTTGTCAGGCAAGCTCTGTGCCCCTGAGTTATATGTCCCCAACCCATGATTTTTTTTTTAAAGTAATAATATCCTGTACACCTAGTTGGTCACAGAAAAATGTCAGAGATCCTTATCAGGATGAACCACACAGATGTGTGACTTGTATAGTCCCACAGCACCCTGTGTTCTACTTCTCTCTTGAAATTATTAATTTTTGTGCCAGAACCCTGCATCTTTATTTTGCACTGGGCTTTGCAGATCATGTCACAGGCCTGAGTCTGATTGCAGAGACACAGATAAATAAGACTTTTAAAAATTAAATATAGATGGGGAGCCACATGTAAAAAAAAATGTACTGTAGAATAACTTTGTACTGTTTTGTTTTGCCAATGGTTTTTTAAGAATATGGGTATGATTTTCTAAAGCTCTTTATCTGACATATAGCCCCTGAAACACTCTGTACATTGTACTAATTTTAGAGTCAATTGATTCTGAAGGTTCACATCTTCAAGGGCAGTTCAAAACACTCCTGTTTGTTTTTAAATGGTTCAAGGGGCCTTTGGGGTTTGCACACAGTATCAATTATTTAGGAAGCCTGCCATCCCCAGGACCTCCTCTTACTACTAATACTTGATAATGTCAATTTAAAAAATCCTCTCTTCTGCAGTCCATCCCAGAGATGGGAGCATTTTAACTTGACTAGTTATTTTACATATCAAAAGCCCTGCAATAGAAAGTAATTTGTATTTGCAAAGGATCAGTTGTAAATATGATTTACGGAACAACATTTCTCAATTGTTATCAGAGTGGTTTTGTGTGATCAGCCCCATCCCTGTGAACCAAGTACTGATCCATAATGAGAAAGCTGGCAGATCTCATCGCATCCATGCGCGTCCTGTGGCCGCTACTAGCTGGGCCTCATGTTTTGCCTTGTTTACAGCTGACAGCGTTATTATTCTGATTGGGGCTCTGCTTTCTTATCATATTGTTGTGTTGAGCGAGCCTTTTCCTCTCCGTTTGTGTTTCCTGGCAGGGCTTTTCTTGCCTTATTGACAGTTTGTAAAAATATGCATTAATTTGGAGTTTCAAGCATGTATCATGGTGTCTCTTTGCTGTGTTTGCTTGAAGTTGATTAATGATAGAACCTTGCTTGGGGTCGTCCTCTGGAGAGTTCTTTCACAGGTTCTGCATGTTAACTAGCAAAGCAGAACACACAGCAAGCCACGATTAGCCCAGCCTCTGCACTCAATGGTCCCCACAAACCACCGTTATATTACAGATTCTCATGTCATGTAATTATTTGAAGATTGGTATTCATCCACCTAGGAAGCCACGAAGGGACCTGGTATCTGGTGCTCAAAATGTGTGGTCCAAGGACCAGCAGTAGCACCAGACTGCTCATGAGAAATGCAGAGTCTCAGGCCTACCTAACAGCCTGCTGCTTTCCACACTGCATTTTAACAAGGTCCTCAGGTGATCAGGGAACCCAGTAAAACAGGAGAAATGCCACTGGGCAGAAGAAGCCAGCTTCTTTCAGAGATCATGCACTCTAGCCCTGTCCAAAAGAAATGTATGCATTCATCCAAACATGCTGTCTCTGGATTCTCTAGTAGGAAAGCCACTGACCACTTAAAATGTGGCGAGTGCAAACAAGAAAAGGCATACATGGCCGGCTGGGGCCCTCATATTGGACAGTGCAGCTGTACAGTGTCACTTTTAGATTTCCTCAAATGCCAAGATTGCACTGTACTGAGAAATAGCCTCATTGGACCTTTTGCTTGTTTCTCCAGGCATCCTGTACACGTCAAAGAGGAGCCCCTCGATCCAGAGGAAGCTGAAGGGCCTCTATCCTTAGTGACAACTGCCAACCACAGTCCAGATTTTGACCATGACAGAGATTATGAAGATGAAGCAGTAAATGAGGACATAGAGTGAACATCTGGGCGGGCCAACCCCAAGGAAGAAGATTGGGGAAAAAAAGCAAAACAAAACACGTCAAAAAGTCAGCAGTGAAATTGTTCTCCATTTGTTGTACAGTCTGGAGGATTTTCACTACATTTTGACAACTCTGAAATGTGTTAACTCTTAGTGCCATCAAGAATCCCATTTGGGAGTATTTTTGATTTTTCTACTTTTTGTTGAAAAAAGGAATTTGTACTCTGTGCATTGGATGGACTTGTTTGGTACTTGGGATTTTCCTCTCTTAACAGTCAACATCAGTGTTGTAAATTTGCTAAACTGATTTACTTTTAGCAGCAGACTTTGAACTGTAGTCCTGCCAACGCTGGACTCTGAGGACACCCGACTGAGCTTGTGCACCTAAGCTGCAGACCAAGCCTTTGCCCAGAATTTAAGGATTCCAATGGACGACCTATTTGCACAGTACTGCATGTTGATTATCACTGCCTTTACTCTTTTTTTGTTTTGTTTTTTGTTTTTGTTTTTTGCTTCCAGTTGGGATGGGGAAGGCCTTTGTGTGTGTGTTGGGGGGAGGGGTGAAAAAAATAATTATCCCAAACTTTTTAATGTATTGCTTTTTTTTTTTTTTTTTTTTTTTTTTTTTTTTTTTTTTTTTTTTTTTTTTTTTTTTGCTTCTACTATACCATTTTAAGTTCTGACCTCAGGCCTCCACTTGGGCCCATGGCCTCTTGGAGGCTTAAAGTTTTCTGTACCTTGTGATGAATGTTAATAGGTGTTTTTATTATACAAAGCTGAATGTCATTTCTCGTTCGTAGTTTTCTGTCACTCATTCCATTCTCCTACAGACATCACCACCTTTCTCGAAAGTCGGAAAACATTCCGTTTTGGTCTTTTTCTAAAAGGTCCCAAATGCTGCACTCTCTCTACACATGAAAGTCCTCTCACACAAGCGTGACGTCCTGCCAGAAAGAGAATGAATGACAGAAAAAAAAAATAGAGACACACACTAGGAACAATGTAGACTCATTCCACAAAGCAGTATTGAGGGTGGCAAGGGAATTTTCAGATTTTCTGTTTTTGTTTTTGTTTTTCTTTTCTTTTGCTTTTCTTTTTCTGTAGTAATCATCATTAGAAAGAAATGCCACAGCATTCTACCAGCACAAGGAAACATAGGCAGTACCAGAGTGAAAGAATCTAAAACCCCTAATAATTGGACTGATGTTAGTCCTACAGAAAGCTCTCCCTCCTGTACACCAGTAGGGAGGGCTGCAGATTCTGTGTTATAACACAGTGAGGGTAACTAGTGAGGGTTGTTTTGTTTGCAGAACGACCAAAAGCCAGCTTCCCCAAGCAACTTTGCTGAACCTGGTGATGGCACTGAGTTTATACATCAGTTCAGATGTGCTTGGTGGCATTAATCTGTTTGAATGCAAATTAAACTTCAAATTGAACTTGTTATGGGAGTTAATGAGGACTGAGTTCAGCAATGCTTAAAGTGTTCGTTTCAAATGTGCAAATTCATTACTGTAGTTCACTTCGTTATGCAATATTTTCACACCACCCCGATATCAGAAAGTAATCAAGGATATCAGGTAGAAGATCCTGTCAGCCCTGGGCTTCTGGGGAACCACACAGGGCCTGCAGAACCTGATGGTTCTGGGTCAGTACAACCTCAGTCCTTCCTACCCGTCCACGCTTCTACTTGGCACCCACTACCCCTGACATTTATTTATCTAGGACTGTAGCTTTTATTTTTAGTTTGAGAGCCTTTTGGAGCTTAATTTATATTCTTTGTACCTTTTATTTCTAAAATTACCAAAGATATTACACAAAAGTAAATTATGTTCTCTGTTTTATGCTTTATCTGATGAAGCCAAATATCCTCTTATTGTTGATCAAAGGAGGTGAAAGAATTTAGAGGCAAATGATGAGCTATAGGCTATTGCTAACCTGAGAAAGAGAACTGCTCCTTCACCCTAGAGTAAATTCAGAAGACCAAGTAGGTAATGGAACCAAAGCTGTTACTTTTTTCTAATAGTTGTTTCTTCTTTCTGTACCTCTTCAGAGACCAAAACTCAGTCTTATAAAGAAAGACAAATTGTGGGGCTACTGAATGTGAAAATAGGACACAGTATTATAGTTGTACAGAAGGAATGGAGTCCCATGTCAGAGAGAAAGAAATCAATGTACGCCACTGAAAATGAGGTATATAATAGAGAAGAGAGTAAACATGAAATTCGGAAAGAACAGAAGAGCTTTTATGATTGAACTAGACCACATAATAGTATTTCTAGAATTAAAAGAAAAAAAAAACTTTAGAACAATTGTATGCCACTTTTGTTTAAGGACTGTGCTATGATCACTGCATTAATTTTGGCTTATCTTGGCATATATCCTCCAGTTTGGTGGGGTGTTTTTTATCCTGTCATTTTTTGTTTTTTGTTTTGCTTTCATTTTGGACTTTGGTCAGCATTTTTAGTTAAAAAAAGAAAAAGTAACACTCCCGTTCGCTCATAAGCTTGGTACAAAAATGTCTTTTGCAGTTGCTTTTGAAGCTTCACTCTGCTTTCTGTATCCAGGGCAGTCTGTGGTCACTCGCAGCTTCATGATGTGCAGGCAGTAGCCAGACAGGGTCATGGGAAGGGGGCCCTGTGCTTCTAAACTGAGTGGTTGCTGGTTAGTTTGGTATTCAAAAGAGGATAAAAATCTGGTAGATTAGTTCATTCTCAGCATGTGTAGCTAGACATGAGTAAAGATAACAGCATGAGAAACTGTTAGTACGCATACCTCAGTTCAACCTTTAGGGAATGATTAAAATAAAAAAAAATACATTTCACTCAGTTGCACTTAGTCGTATGTCTTGCATGCTTAGTCTAAAGACTGTAGCAAAAAAAGAAAAAAAAAGAAAAAAAGAAAATTAGATTTTACATATCTTTACAGGCATCACAGTCCTGTAGAAGAACCAACTGAAAAAAAAATTTTTTTCTCAGGCTTTACAGCAAGAAAACTTCACTATGATTTTTACAATTCTGATTCTGTATCCCTCGGGGGTATTCCAGTCGCTTCTTTAGGATGGGGTTTATTATGTTGTACATATATCCCAATGTGTCTGTGTGAATCTTTGTCTTTTTTGGGGGAGGGCAGAGGGCGGTTCTTTTTTTAGATATTGTTCCTAAAAAGGAATAAATGCATACACCTGTTTGTCAAAACACCTTTGCTTTTTGTGCAACTGCTTTATATTAACAATACTAAAAAATATCTTTGAAAAAAAACTACTGTATGTAATAGAATTGCAGAATATATGCTGCACATGTATTTTATTTAGTTATCCTTGCTTTAAGAATATTGGATGACATTTCCTGACATGTGGAGGGAGAAATTCCCTTTTTTTTTCTTTTAAATTGTAACATAGTTGACAGATTTTTTTTTTTCCTGTTCTCATTGATTGGAGCATTTTGTACAGGTTTGTGTGTATGTGTGTGTGTGAGCGTGAGTGTGTATGTGTTCTAATCTGATTTTCTTTTTTTTTTTTTTCCAATACATTCCTATCCCTTGTGTTTATCCTACCACTGCCTTCCTGGCTATCTTTTAAAAAGTTCATACATCTGAAAAAGAGAAAAAAAATGTTACTTCAAAAATGTTTTCCTCTGCTGCAGTAAATATTTTGCATGATGAAATTCCAGGATCACACTTTCAAACTTTATCAGTGGAATAGTGGTTAATAATGAGGAGTCTTGAAAATACTGAACTTTTGTATGAAAAAAAAAATACAAAGTGCCAAGATATAAAGTCAATGTTACTTTTTTTTTTGCTCAGAGAAAAATGTACATGAAGGAGGAAGTCCCCTGTGTGAAACAAATGTACTGTCAGGAATGAGGATCCACCCTGCTTGTCCCTAGAACCTCTCCATAGAAGACGAATTAGGCTGCCACATTAGCAATGAAGTGAACTATCAAGGCTTATTTACTTGAAGAGTGACTGCCAGTCCTGCCCCGTCAGACAGCTCTAACACATTCCTAGCATCCTGTATCCCATCAGACCTGATAAAACCTTGGATTCTAATCTAAAATACAGTGTAAATCACTAGTTTGTTAAATACCAGAAAATTTGAAATTACAAAATATTTCCTTTCCTTTCCACAGTCCAGCCAAACTATGTTTCTAGAAGTGCAGAGCTGACTCTACTTACAAGGACTTTGAGTCTTATGGGTACCTTCTGGTTAATTGCAAACTCTAAAGATATTTTGGATGTTTTGCAACCCGTTTTTGCACTTGTGTTCTGAGAATGAGACTTACAATCCGAAAGGCATTTTGTGGGCCCAGCACCGGCCCTGCAATCTCTGTTCCCCCTAAGCCTTGATGGGGATGGCAAAGTCTGGACCGTCAGCGTGGTGCTTTGTGTATATGTGCTGCCAGTAACAAGAATTGTTTTGTTTTGGTTTTGGTTTTGTTTTGTTTTGTTTTGTTTTGATAAGGCATAAAAGAAACTCATTCCTTGACATCAACTGTAATTCCATCATTCCATGTCTGTGAATACAGACAATAAAAAAAATGTGGTGTAGTCAGTACTAATTACTGACATTATAGCATTCTCAAATGCAATAAAAATGCTGGTTGTTCACACTGGTAGTCAAAGTTGCCACAGCCTAAGTTTTTTCCCCCCTGACCTGCTGATACTGTTATGTTAGGTATACACCTCAGGTTTATCACCAGCTGCTTCCAACACACAATTAAAAGCAATTGTAAGTAAAAGCTTTCCTCATCAGGGAAGGCTAAAGCTTTTATCCTCGGGATAAGATTTCCAAGTGAAGGTATCCATTTAGAGAATTGGGAAGAGGAGAGAAGGGAGGAGCTCTCTCTGCACTTGAGGAAGTAGCACACTCTTATTTCTCTTCATCAAATTTTATAAAGAAAAACAAAATGTTTAATAAATAGCATTAAGAGCAAACTAAAATTTCAGAGGAAAGCAATTTCATGAATAATTCATTAAAATTTCACATCTGCAAGATTAGTCATCCAAATAAAATGCTAATGTCAAAAACATGCACCGTCTATAATATTCTCATCAAGAAATCTTTTTGCATATAATGATAAATGCTTATATTAGAACAAATGATTTTATAAAAATATTCTATCAAAAGCCTGCTAGATAACTATATTAAATGGAGAAAACTGGAAATCTAGTACCTCCGTGTCCCAGGAAAACCACCTTGGTTGAGATTTTTTTTTTTAATGTACCTTCACCAAAACATTGCTATTTCTCATTAGTAGTATTCTATATCATATGTACTCTAAAGATTAATGAATTAAAGCATCTACTCTTAGCACAAATAAAATTGCCAGTATACTAAAAGCAGTGCTGTATGAAGCCAAACCCATGTTAACTTAAAAACTGTTCCACATATATAATTCCAAGCACATTATGCGAGCCAGGAGATGGTTGCAGTCTTTATTCAGCAAAATACCCACTGTTGCCGAGGAGCAATGTAAGCATTCTTTCCCGGCACTGTTTGAAAGAAACTCCTATTAGGAAAGTTTTCCATTTCCTTTTTACAAGGAAGTTTTGCTTGTAAGTTGCAAAAGAGGATCCTCTTGTTGGCCTCTGTCTAGAACCCTCAGTCTGGTAATTAGCAAATCATCTAATTTTCACCTGGCCACCAAAAATACAATGTCAGAGTTAATTGAAATTTCCTTAATTGCAAGCCTGTAGCATAAATACCGGTTACATCACATACAGTTGGTTAAAGTAGGTAATAAACTAAAGAACCTGTATAAATGAATATCTTGCTGGCTGATACACAGGTTATTTTTAGCTGTATTCAAATTATTCTAAACAGGAACATGCTTACATTATTTCAGGTTTGCCCTTCAGAAATACAAGGCAGCAAACCCAAAATAATAGTTTTTCTTTTAAATGGGGACCTTAAGACTAATTTGACACCAAAACGGGCAGCTTTGTGATGCAACAACCTCTCCTTTACCCTTCCCCAACTGATAAATAGCCTTTCTTACTAGATTATATACTGATAATATTACATATTCATACAGCGTAGTAATTATAATTTACCTTTTATGTTCATTGTAGTTAACTCAAAAGCATTCTGATAAAGTTGGGCCTCAAACCTTCATTTAATTTATTGACTGATGAAAGCTTAAGACAATTCACATTGGAGGGAAGTTAAATATAAAAACTGGTTTAACTGTGGAACAATATTTGTATTAAAAAAACCATCACTCTAATATACTTATATTTATTTTAAACAATATTTTTTGAAGAAACACAACACTTATTTCTACTCTGATTGTAAAGTCACATATATTGATATATATATATATATATATATATATATATATATATATATATATATATATATATCTTAACATATCCATTCATCCATTTGAAGTTATCAATGGTGTTTTTGGTGGAGGGCGCTTATATGAAGAATACAGGAGGGAAACAGACAAGCTTCATGTTATAATGTTAATTTGAAGGTAACCGGCCTTTCAAGAATTAATTTCAGCCAAAGAAATAATCATTATTTACCAGTGTGTGACGTTTTTATCACTCATCATATTAGCAAATTTCCATTGAAAATGCTAAAATGGTTCGTCATAAGGCAGATAACTGCTCGAGCTGTAAAAATGACCAATACAAGTGCCGGTACTCAAACATTAAATTATACTGTAATTAATAAAGACAGTTAAACTGTCTACTAGCAACAGCAATTTAGGTAACCACATTGGATCGGCTATAAATTGTAACTACATTAAAATTCCAGAAATATTAGCAATATGGATTACTTGATGGAAGTTCGTGCTGATCACCAACTCTCCTTTTTTTTTTTTTTAAACAACGGAAGCACAGGTCAGGTTGACCACAAATCCGTGGGTGAAGATCAGGCCTGAGCACTTTTAATCTTGTGAAACAAGCAATTACAAATAGTTGCATCGATTTGTTAAAAAGCTTTAGGTGACATAAATTGTTTCCTGTTTAGCTTATTGCTCTGATACATAAATGTCACCAAGACCAGTATTAATCAGTGCTATAGAACAACACGGGTGGCTGATAGGGCTCCCAATCAAGAATCTGTCAGGCCCTTTGTAAGCATTTCTGAGGGGCAGCACTCACCAACTCCTTTCTCAGTAATGACAGAGGAAGGAAAATGTATTTTGTAAAATAAGGTCTTCAGCACCAGCTTAATTTGGGGTCCTAAACTAAATTGCAGGATTTTGGACTTGCTTTTTTGCCACTTGACATGCAACACCACATTTTTAAAATATCTTCTAAGTAGAATAAATATTTGCAAGGCACTTCAGCCCCTGAAAAGCTGACACATTTTTGTCCTCAATACATGATACTATATGTGTTTTCTTGGGTTTATATTTCTATACTCAAAATGCAATTTTAAGTGGCTTGTGCACATTATTGACTTAACATAAATCAAATGTATCATATATACTTTCTTTAGGTTGGCATGCCAGTTAGAAAAATATGTGAAATTCTGGGGGTGGGGGAAAGCCTGGAGAAAATTATTAAATAGAAGTTTTTACTGTAATAGAATATTAAGGTAAGCCAATGCTCATTTGCCATTAGGCTGATCCCTTCTTAACATACACATGCTTTTTATTATTTTGCACTCAAGCAAAAATTCCACATTCAAAGACTTTCCATCTAGTCGGGAATGTCTCTGGCAAGAAACATGTCAAGAAATCCTGACCTCCAGAAAGACAGCAAGCTTCATCCACACTGAGCATTAGCACAGTAAGCAGGGAACACAAACCCACTTCCAAAATGTAAGAGAAAACACTGGTCAACGATGTGGAATAGGGAGAAACAATTCTTTCAAACTTTCCTCATTGCTACTCCATCAGCACACAGATGAAAATGTTTGATTTGCACCATAAAAGATTCATTAATTACCACTTGAATATTTAAAGCTATTTTGCAGTATAACAGAGATAGATAAAGCAGTGAATTAAAACCTCTAATAAAATTGTAAAAATATTTCAGTAAGTTTACCCATGTTATGATTTAGGGAGCAATTCAAGCATTCTTATGGAATAGAGTCTTAGTGGTTTTCAAGTGTGTATTTGAAGGAAGGAACTAAATGTTCTGGGAATAATTTGCTTCTTTCAAATGTTTACTAATAATTTATTTTTTATTCAAACTTGCTACCTAATGACTCTTATGGATAGAAAAAAATGTAACAAGCAGGTCAAACATTGTGTGTTTCAGTCAGAAAATAAAATTATTTTAAAAGTATTCAGATGCCTGCGGATTTAGAAGCTATCAAATAAAGTGATTTCCTCCCCACAAAATGCATCGCATTTAAAAAACACTGAACTCCAAAAACTTGGCATAGTAACCTCTCTGCCCGGAGTCTGATTTATCAGCACTGATTTCATTACACTGTTTCAGTGTTTGCATCCTGGGATCCTGGAAGTAAACCACAAAAGGCATCTTTGATAATCTGAACACCAGGGTACCAGTTTCAGCTCCAACCATAAGGAACAAGGTGACTTTGGCAACTTCATCTCTTTGGTCCACAGCTTCTTTTTTTGTTAGTTGAAGACATTTAACTAAATGATGAAAAGGGTTCCTCTCCATTTTAAAGTTCTATAATTTTAATAACATATTTTCCCTCGAGGACTTTTCTTGATGAAATCTTCACCATAGAAGAGTTTGTACAACACTCCATATTTCATCAATAGTATAAGGTTGTCTTACTGAGCCTTGCCTTGTGTCATACTCGGTTAGAAACTAATTTCATTAGCATGCATGCTGCTTTCCTTCCATCCATCTGGCCATCTGTCCAGCCACAAGTGCATTTATGCATTAAATGCATAAAATGATCTGCTCAAACCCAATCCAAGAGATCCAGCTGGGAATAAGATAGGCACAGCCCTTGATTTTATGGTACCTCAATCACAGGGAAGAGAGTTCTTAAACATGAGATTGTATTGCAATGCACTCAGTGCAAATGAGAGGGGCAGCTCAGGAGGGCCACTTAAGTCCACTGGAGACACTCAGGGTCGGCTTCCTAGAAAATACAGTGTCTAGCTCAATTGAAAAGATGTCTAAGCTTATGCCAGCAGGAAAAAGGGAGGAGAAAGTTCTAAGGTGAAGAAATAGAGTTCTTTTTCAAGGCCTGGGGTGCAAACAGCATGGGGCATCAGGGCAGAGATCAGCAAGAAAAGTTATAGAAAGACACTGAATAAAGTTCTCACTGCAGATATCAATATCAGACAAGATAATTCTGAATGTGAACAATGCCAGCAATACAGCTCAGCTCAGTGATTACTCAGGAGGTAGGCTAGGTCAGGATACTTGTCCTGCCCCTGTCCAGTCTTTCCCTGCCATACTGGGCTGACCATTCTCTGCATCAAGGCTTGGAAGTTGTTCTTCCCTTTGCCAGCAAGGCTCTATTCCTGACTCTCTGTGGCTTAAGCTTCCCTTCAAGTTCCCACTTACGTATCACAGCCAAGAAGCCTTTCCTCACCGTGTAATATAAATGGCACCTTAGCTGCCAACTCCACCCTGCCAACTTCATGTTCCCCTTGCCCACTTTACTGTTTCCATTGGGCTTGTCACTTTATGACATTCTATGCACATTTTGTCTTTGCTTACTAAGTATCTGCTTTTAACCACAAGGGCAGAGATCTTGCCTGTGAGGTTTAGTGCTGTCTTCCCAGAATGAGGATAAAGGATCAGCACTTACATTTCTTCATTGAACAAGCAAATATCACACTGCCAAGAAGAGTAGAGGTCAGTTTGAACCCTGCACTCAGAAACCAGAGTCTGTTCACTGGACTCCAGAGCCAGACAAAGCAATTGTCTTCTCTTAAAATTCTCATACTGTACATACAAGGCAGAAATGGTCACCAGCATTTTACAGATAGAGTTTTCGAAATGGCATATTCAGAGCAGCAGGAAAAGGCATTTGAGGATTTGGTATTTGCCCCCCCTAGCTGACTATAAAGTCCCATCTATGAACACTGGTCTGCCACCTATCTGCAAGGAGCCTCTAAACAAAATGAGAAGTTTCATATATAGGTACCAAATATGTTCTCATGATAATACAGCTTTAAAACAAGACTGTCATTATCTATTTTAACATGAGTTATCAAAGAATGTGGAGAAAGAACATCTAAATGTCAGCCAGTTGTGCTCGCTCTCATTCACAGTGGCAGGAGAAGCATGGCTGTGCACCGGAGGAGCCTGAAGCATGGGCTCTGTGTGTTGGTATCTGTGCGGGTGGCATGAGGTCTCTGTGGCTCACTCACCTCAAAGCAGATCATTTCTGCTCCTCACTGAAAGCTTAAGCACCCCCATACCTCCTGGAGTCTTTGTAATAAAGTACATCATCTTTTTTACACATAGATAAGAACATCTGTACCCTTGGTGTCCCTAGAGAAGACAGCAAGAGCCACTCTGAGCTCCCTAAAGACAAAGCTTCCTCTGTCTTGTTTGCCAAGGAAATATACTTGGCAGAGAATGAACAGGACTGAGAGCATAACAGATGGGCTCGGGAGTGGTGCCCACAAATGGAGCACAGTTTCCCTGGCCTTTTGATGACCATGTAACTTTGAGCAAGTAACTTAGTCCACTCTGGCCTTCAATAATAATTTCCTCATCAATCAATGGCTATAGTGATTAAATGAGATAGTGTTCGTATGGAACAATTAGGCCATAAAACACATTCTCAATAATGGGATAGGACACTGAGAAAACAATAAAATTAGGGCCTGTTCTCACATCTTTTGCAATCTAGCTGAGAGCCTTCTATGAAGAGTGGAAAGTCCAAGTCTAACAAGTATGTGCAAGACACAGAAATATGCTAAGAAGGGCTCAGAGAATACATCTGTGAAGAAGAGCCAGAGATGCAAGTTTTGAAAGGTGAGTAGAATCAACGAATTGGATTCTGACACCTCCATTCACCTCTATGCATTTCCATTCTTCAAGAATAACAAATTATTTTGCATTTCAGCATTACTTTGGCAGTATCTACATTACAACCTTCTGCTTAGAGCTCATCCCAACACTTTGATTAAAACTGTTGAGAGACAGACTCTTCCCCAAGGGATTGTTGAAGGCTTGGAAATAAGCCTGGAGCTGTTGGCAGCTCTTTATGCTGTAATATGGGGAGGGTCCACCTAAATGAATGAAAAGCAGGCAAACACAGAAGAGGAAGGGATAAAGGGAGAATCCCTGAACAATGCTATGAACGGAGACTGAAGCCAAGATAGAAAGCCAGGAGGGGAGATAAAAACCAAATCCAGGAACAAGAAATAGGGACACATACACACAAAATGCTGGCCACATCATTTGAGCCCCTGGATTTAGCCACACCTGAAGCTAGAGATACAGTAAGCTCCAGATTTATGAACATTTGAGTTGCAAAGTTTTACAGATATGAAGGGACTTTGCATTCTGAACACTTGTAGATGTGACCGAACAGTGAAAGTAGCTCACGTGCCAGCTGGACATTTAGGATTGTGCTGCTGCATGCTTACTGTACAGTGCCATGACAGTGTGTAGTCAGCACTCAGGATGTCTAGAAGCGAGAGGGAAAGCCTTGGTGATGTGGAGGAGATGGCTAGGAAGCACAAAGCAATAACCATGGAAACAAAAGTGAAAATAATTGAGACTAGATCAAGAAGAAAAGATGGTAGACGTCGCTCATTCTTTTTGTGTATGTGGTTTTTTTTTTGTGCTTCACATTGTAGATTTGTGTCAGAGGTGTTTAAGACACATATGTCAGACTTATGAACAAATCTGACTTAAGAAATTTCTCTGGGAATTGAACGCTTTTGTAAGTTGGGGATTTACTACTACTGGAATTTCAAGTATATGATCAAATAAATCCCCTTGCATATACCAGTTTGCACTCACTTCTGGTCTTGTGGAATCGGACTGAGCTAATGAGTGTTTTGTGACAGAAGTCATTTCACAGAGGGAGCACCATGCTTCAAGGCCCTACAGCAAGAAGAATTATTCCAGGGTCAAGGACCTGACAGGAAGCCTCCAGGTCTGCAGGTTCCAATATGAAGGAAAGCGTGGGCTATCTCCTCTGTCATCCTTTTCTTCTCAGCTGGCAGATAAAATTAGAACTCCAAAACACACTGATGTCAGAACTGAGAATGACACCTCTTTTAGGACTAGAACAAAATTCAATATAATCCAAGTTGCCAAAACAAAACAGTTGGTCCAGACCATTGGGAAGTGACATGAGTGAATCTTAAATCATTTCTTAATCACAGGGAATTTAGCTTCAAGCTTCATGAGACGTAGGGTGCAAATGCAGAATCACAGCTACACAGAGACAGGTAATTATGCTTGAATATAGCTTCTCCCAAAGTGGTGACTTGTTTCAAAAAACCCTTGTTGGTCTCAACTAAGCATGTCAATTAAGAATGTGATATGAGATGTACTAATAAAAAGAGAAGACAATAAGGCTCAGAGTTTGGACTCAAATGGGATAGCACTACTTTGTGTAGTGCCTTTCCCTCTAATTAAATGTGACCTTTATTTCTCCTTTTCCATCTTACCTCCAAACACTTCATCAGTCTGCATAAAAACCACACACCTTTCCACCATGACTGAATTTCCAAGGTGACACTTGGCCAACATATGCTTGCATGGTAGTGTCACTTGCCAATTCTAACTATTGTCCATACCATACTGCTGTTAAGTATTTGAATACTACCCCAGGTTTTCTCTATGCAGTACAGAAGGTGACCACAGACAGTGCCTTGCCCTCTGAATCCAAGTCAATGTCCCCTGATCACATCATCAGAGAGGTCCAGGGAAGAACTCTGATTGCCCCAAGCTGAGACAGCCACTTTGCTCTCAATCAATTACAATGACCAACAATAGGAGGGCTCCTCTTTGCCAGACTCATAACTAAAAAAAGATCACATCAAGTGGGCTAAAAGTCTTCCCACTTACCCTACACATGTTAAGCACTGTGTTGTGATCATGGATTGAAAGATACAGTTGTTGGCCCTCAAACTACTATAATCTACTTACACCTTGGAGTTAGATGATACATTTAAAATACAGTAGTAGTGAGTGCCCACTGTGTTCAGGATACCTCATTAGACTCTGGGCATTCAACAGGAAACAAGGCATGCACACATGCACAAATATTTCCTGAACCTTCCTTTTCAGCAAAAGGAATTTTGCAAGATTAGATCTGATGATAAGCGGTTGACAGAAAAATACAAGAGGGAGGGGATGTAAAGCACTGTGGATTAGCTGCCATAGTAAAGACCTCAATGACAAGGCCACTTTCTAGTAAAAATCTAAAGGAAGCAAGCTAGGTAGATCTCAGAAAGAACAATCTAGGAAGAAGAAACAAACTGTTAACTGAAACAAAAAATAAGGAAGAAGGACACAGGAATTCATGGGGAGCCAATGGATTTATGCATGAATGGCCTCATTGTGACAATTTTTCCTTTTCTTCTTGGTGAGATGGAGCCACTGTAGGGCATGAACACAGGATATGGCATAATGGACTTGAGTTTTAGAGAATCCTGTTGGCTGCTAGTACAGAAACTGAGGGCCCTCTCATGAGAGGGACTATAGTGGCTGAGTCCAAAAAGGTAGCAGGAGAAATGAGAGAAGGAGAGAAGGCATTATATTTTGAAAACAGCTAATAGAATTCAGTGCTGCATATGGTATCTGTTAGAGATACAAAAGACTAATGGAGACTCCAAGAGTCTGAATGTGATAACTCTGAGGACCAAATGACCATTCACCAGTCTAAGAAGATTGCATGTGGACATGACTGAAACAATATCAAGAGACTTGTTTGGGCTTTTCAACCCAAAATGCCTCCTGACCATCCAATATGGGATATTGAGTAAGGCTGCCAAGGATAGGAGCCTAGATTCCAAGGGAGAGGTGGAGGTAGGATCTGAGTGGGTCTATGTGTTTGGGACTAAAAGAGTAACTTCTATTCTAGTTTAAATAACCCAGAGAAAATAGGAAGTCTTTCTTACATTAAAACAAAATGTAATTTGGAGAAACTTAGTAGTCTACATTCCATAAAACAAGTGGAGACCCACATGTTTTGGACTCAGTAGCAGGTGATTATCTTTATAAACAATACTGATGTGTTTGGGGAAAATATCTCTTGTGCTAGACACAAAGGACAACATCTGTTTAAGGTAGTGTTAAGTTCATGAAACAAAATATTTCTTTTGTAGCATGAGAAGCAGAAAATCGTGTGAGCATGTGGGGGCTGGGAAGAGAGCATCCATACCCATGCTGTGTATGTGTAAACAGCTTCTAAACCCAGGTATCTCCTCCTGGGTTAGGCATTTTCAAAGAGTTATAATTTAAAAATAAACATTTTTAAAAAGCGCTGTTCAACTTAGATTCATTCTCTCTCAGAAGTTCTTCTTTAATTATGAAAACTGCGTAAGCCATTTCCTTTGGTGTGCAAAAAGGTGTGTAATTAAACTATCAGCATAATACCTATCTCCATGTAAAACCTGCACTTATGAACTTTAACTGCTGAATAAAAACTCCTATTACATGACCATTAAGTATTATGAATAAAGCAAGTCATGGTAGGACTTGATTAATTTTTATGCACTATGGATTATGTCTAGAAGAAATCTGATTGTGGTGGGTCTTCTGGTCAGCACACCATAGCCTTTCATGGTTGCACCTCAAGTGTACACACAAAGCTGGTGCCCGGAAAAGGCATCTGACCCAACTATGGGTACCTGACCCTCAGTTACTCTTGGGCTACCTCTGTTCAAGGAGAACTCTGACTTCACTTATAAATAACAGTCCACCTATTAAGCATTGAAGAGAAACAAGTGGGAAACAAGGAGTGAGCAGAAAAATATAGTGGGGTGTGGTTTCAAAGATGACAATGTTTTAGGTTAATAGTGTTTTAACTTTTGAGATTAATACATAACAGCCATGGTTTCAGACTGGTAATATTTTATTTGGAATTCAATTTGTACATCAGGAGCTAAGAGTTGGGAAATTCTGGGTTTAGGCTTTTGTTTGGCAAAAGGAAGAGTTGTGAACAATATACTTCAACAGAATTTATTCTGTGTATCTCTGTGTAAAGATGCAGGATGAGGAGCGAGATCTCTAACCCAAAGAATTAAATTTGACAAGTAAGGAGAAAAGAACAATTGAAGCACAAAATATGATTGCTCTTAAACTACTTAGAAGTATTCAACGTAGTGGTCCCACTAGGGTAGGTTCAGAGGCCCCCGGTAAGTTTAGAGAGAGTCCAAAATTGAAACGACCTAAACTAGCTTTCCCAGTGTCAACCAAGAGACGCAGAAACTCTAACCTGAAAGTACTCCAACCGTGCGTGAGCTGACAGTGAAGAGAGGCAGCAGACTCAGAGTGGTAGAAGAAAACACCCGAAGAACTGCCATGCAAAGAGTTTCCACGCTTCACTTCCAGAAAGGCTCTAAAGAGGTTTTTGACTTAGAAACTGCAAAGCAATAAGATAATAGTGCTGAATCCGTGTAAGATGAGGGACGCATAACATAGGCCTGGCACAACCACTCTTTACCATTGCCGCCTTCTCTTTTCCTCCATTTCTCATAGGAAATCCAGTGAAGGGAGTCTAATCTTAGCAAAAGGAGTTTCTACCAGGGAAGCACAAGAAAATTTCTTGAAGGGATCAGTTCAACTAATGGAAAAGGGAAACACAATATAGCCAACACACATTATGATGCTAGAGGTCAAACAGCTGAGCCCTACCCAATGGACTGAGCTTTAGCTTTTCCTCAGAATCCACTTTCCCAGCAAGTTAGCTAATATCACCAGGGTGCATGAGGTTGGGGAAAAATAACACAACTCAAGAATATGATTGCAGTGGAAGACAGAGAGCTGTCATTCAAATGTAACATCCAAATAAAAATTCCAGTGTTGGACCTTTCAGAGAGTGCTCTTGGATGAAGTACTCCAGCAAAAAAGGAAAACGAGTTCTAGAGAATATTAGGTAGATGAAGGTAAATAAATAATACAACAAAGTATACTTTTATGTCCAACAGCAGAAATGAAAACAATATACAGTTTTAGTAATGCGGAAAAAAAATCTGAGTATCAAGGTGAATGTTGAAGGGACAGCTCAGATCTGAGAATGAGGTAAGGAGAGCAAGCTAACGTAGCTGTGTTACTCAGAGGGTACACAGAATGGGGGGAGTAAATGTGAGCATGTTGCAGAGAAACATGATAAAATACATGGATCTTAATAACGTAGCAGCAACCACTGTAGATGATTTGACCAACATTGCAAAATATCTCGACCTACTCGTTATTTTTGGATATTCTACCCCATTAAAATGGTGTGCAGGTTGGGAATTTAGCTCAGTGGTGTAAGTGCCTGCCTGGCAAGTGCTAGTTTGTGAGTTCAATCCCTGGTACAAAAAAAAAAAGAAGAAAAAAAGAAAAGAAAATGGCATACAGACTTTTCAAGCTACTAACAGGGGACAACAATGAGGAAAATAGAGTGCAGTATTAGAAAAGAGGGAACATGGTAACAAAAAGTCTTAGTGAAATTATTTTATGGTAAATATAAACAGGCTACATTAATAAATGAAGAGACAACTTCTGATGCTAGATAAAAGACAGTTGTGGCAATATGCATTTTTTATGAGAAACTTGTAAAGAAGTATAAATGCTAAAATATGTTTAAAATAAAAATTAAAGTTATAGCAAATAAGCTTACAAGGAAAATAAAATTGAATCACAAAATATTTAATACAAAAGAAGGCAGAAACAGAAAAGGAAAACAAAGAACAGATGTCACAAGTATAACTGAAATTTTAAGGTGATAAGTTTAAACCTAACCATATCAAGAGCCACTTTAATTGTAGATGATGTAAATATCATAATTAAAAGGGAGAGATTATCAAGATGGAAAATAAAGGTGTTGATGAACTAAGTGCTATCTATAAGAAATGCAGCTCAAATATGAAAAAAACATATCAATGATGAGTGGAAAAAAGTATTCTTAAGTATTCTTATACTTAATAAAAGGTATCTATAGTAGTTATATTACATAGATTTCAGAACCAAACATATTACCAAAGACAAACAATGATATTCCTCAATAATCATCAAGAAGATGATTTATTACTATTATTACTAAATATAGTAATATAGGAAATAACTTAAAAGTACAAGAAACAAAAATAGGTAGTATCATAAGGTCAAATAGAAAAATCCATAATTATAGTATGAAATTTCAATTCCTCTCTCAATAATTGATAGAAGCAATGCACAGAAATAGTAAGAATATAGACAATTTGATCAACACCACAAAATATCTTGACCTAGTGGTTATATTTTGATATTCTACCTCAAAGAAACTGAATACAATATTCTTTTCTAGTACACAGGGAATGTCTTCCCAAATGAACCATATTCTAAGCAATAAAAAAGTTTCAACAAATTTAAAAGGATTCAAGTCATACAAAGTATGTTCTGACCAATGTAATTAAAACAGAAACAGAAGGATTTCTGAAAATATTCTTATATTTAGAAACTAAATAAGCCCATTATAACTAACCTAGAGTAAAAAAAATTGGAAGGACTTGAACCAAATAAAAATGAAAATAAAATATATAAATGTTTGTGGGATGTTACTAAAACAGAATTTGGGGGAAATTAATGGAACTAAAATGCATATCTAAGAAAAAAATGCATCAAACCAATGTCAGCTCCTGTCTTAACAAATGTGGTTAGGAACAGAAAATATAACCCATGTTGGCAGAAAATATTATACAGATTGGATGTCAATGAAACTGAAAATGGTAAAATATTAAAGAAGAATCCATGAGAAAATCAATGAAATTGACAATGTTCTATCCTGAGTTAACAGGAAACAAAGAGATGAAACAGATTATCAATATGAGACTTGAAAGAGGTGGCATCGCTGTGCACTAGGAGTATAAGAAGGGTAACAAGGCTATGCTATGAGCATAGGTTTGCCAATGAATTTAAGATCTTAGATACAATAGACAAATTCCTTGAGAAATGCAAATCATCAAAGAAAAATAAATAACCTGAATATACTTTTATTTTTTCAAGAAATTGGATCTGTAACTAATCACAAAGAACACTCTGGAACTAAATGACTAGATTGGTAAATTCTGTTATATACTAGAACTTCAAAGTTGTGAATAAGAAAGACTGTTGCTCAACTGATACTAAGAAGCCAGAGGAAGGCATTATAATAACAAAAACCCTAAATATCAACAGTTTTTATAAACATAGATTCAAAAAATCAAAGCAAAACCAGCCAGTTAAATTCAGGAATACATAAAAATGGTAACAAAACAACAGAATAGGGCTTGTTCTAGCAATATCAAGTTTTCTAAACTGTAAAAATTACTAAAGAAGCTGGGTGGTGTAGAGTACGTCTGTAATACCAGCACTTGGGAGTCTGAGGCAGGAGGATCATTTGCAAGTTCAAGACCAGTTTAGGCTACAGAGCCTGAACTGCATAGTGAGAGATCCTGCTCCAAAAAATAAAATAAAAATTACTAAAGGATTCTAACACATGCATGATACAACATGAATAAAAATTGAGAACACTGTTGTGTAAGACAGACTTTTGCTGTGGAGACACTAAAAGAGCCAAAAATGACACAATTATTCTTATACAAGGTATTTGCTATAGGCAAATTCATAAACAGAATTAAAACACAGTTTACGAGAGATAAGGGGAGGAAGAATGGAAGACTTTCTGCTTAATGTATATAGAGTTTCTGTTTGGAACAACACAAATGTTGTGGAAAGGGATTGTAGTAGTAATTGCACAATAGTATGAATATATTTAATGCCACAAAATTGTACACTTAAAATGGGTTAAATGGTGAATTTATGCTATGTATTTTACCACAAAACTTTTAAAATAAAAAACAATGCAATTTGTCACATTACAACTTTGAAAAAAAATTAGATCTTTTTAATGGGTACAACGAAAACACTGAACAAAAGTCTATTATTGCTAAGACTAATTATGAATTTACGTTATTGATATAGTGTGGAATTGACCAAAATATAGGCAAATAGATCAATGGAACAGAAGAGATTCCTGACACAAACTTACACTTATATGCACAACTCTGACTTTTTTTTGGTAGAAGTATAGGGAGAAGAGTCTCTCAAGAAATTGTGCTGGAACAATTAGTTATCCATATGAACAATAATGGTTTTCTATCTATACTTCATTCCTTATTTTTAAAATTAACTTAAAATAGATTTTAAATCTAAACATAAACCTTAAATAGAAAAATGGAGAGAAGAAAACAGGAAAGATCTGGGCATGGTGCCCCATGCCTACAGCCCTAGCAGTAGAGAAGCAGAGACAGGAGGATTGTCACAAGTTCAAGACCAGCCTGGGCTACATAGTGAATTCAAGACCAACCTGCAGCACATAGTGAGACCCTGTCTCAAAAAGAACAACAAAAAAAGAATAAAGGAAAACTTAGGGAAAAATTTTTGTTGAGGTTAGGTTAAGCAAAGATTTTTTTACTACTTAACACTAAAAGAATGATAATGAAAATGCATGGTAAATCAGACTGCATTAAAATTAAAGACTTTTGCTCTTTGCAAGACATGGTTAAGTTAAGGAAAAAATATACTACAGACTTGGAGAAAATTTTTGGAAGTCATGTATCTCAAAAAATTTGCATCCAAGATATATAAGAAATGTTTAAATCTCAGTAACAAGGAACTAGACAATCCAGTTAAAAATGAACAAAAGATTTGGACATTTTACTCAAAAGATGTACAGAATATAATTGACGTGAGAAAAGTCATACAAAAATACACTTTGTTGTTTTGTGTACATAAAATTTATGAAATCTAACTGATTCAAAGGGTAAAGAGGTAGATCAGTGGTTGTCTGTAGACTAGTATTCTGGGATGGGTGGGATGAAGGGATTAGTTATGAAGAGGTAAGGAGAAACTTTTGGTATGGTGGATGTGATTTTGTTATTTTTGTGATTGTTTATGAGTGCATACACTTGTAAAATATTATCAAGTTGTATATTTTAAATGTGCTGTTAAATTTTACTATGTCAAATATACAAACTAGTTTAAAATGAAATTGACAGTGGAAATAGAGCTAACTAAGGAAGCATAAAGAAAAGATATCTATGCTAGATGGAGAAGCAAAGATTAACAAAAGTGAAAACTAGTACTTTCAAAAGATAAACCTTTGGTGGTTGATCATCTACACAAAGGAAAAGTTGCATATAGTATGAGGAGAAAATAATCACAGAAATTAAAGGAAAATATTATAAGCAACCTTCTGCCAATAAAATTAGAAGGACAAAATAAACAGGTTAGCATGAGATAAAAATGGAATAGAAATCACAGTAATAATTATACACCTATCCATTTCAACAACATGCCCCAGAGGTAAGCAATTTTAGAGGTGTAATTTTCTAAAGTTTCAAAGAATAGATAATCCTTACCTTGCTTTGATTTTTTTCTTAGTGAAGAAAAGGAGGGAGAGAACTGCACAATTCATTTTATAATTCACAAACATCTGTGACCCTGAAATGTGATAAGGGTAAAAGAAAGAAGCAATTAGCTGACATATTTCTCCTAAGAATATTTATGTGTGAATACTAACTAAAAGGCATGTGAGTAAATAAATATATATTATAAATATGCCATAATCAAGTAAGTCTTTAGTCTGGGCTATAGGGATGGTCTGATTTTAGAACATTAAAGGGAAAAATTCCAAGTTCAGCAAATAAAAATATGATAAATGCTAGCAACTACCAATGAAAATGTATACTGATTAAAATCTATATATGTATGGTAATATATATATATATATATATATATATATATATATATCATCCTTCATCTGTCTATCCCTATTTATACATCCATCCATCCATCCATCCATCCATCCATCAGTCCATCCATCCAATCTTTCAACATAGAGGTATCTTTAACTTGAAAATTGCTTGGTAACAAAAACTATAGCAAAGATCATATATAATGGAAAGTTTTTCCATGAGCTCACTTTAAGATCATCAGAAACAAGATATTGATATTTTCTATCATCACTACTCTTCACAATAATGGCAACTCTGTTCATTGCAATAAGAAAAAAAATTACTGATATGTATTCAAAGAGAAATATCCTTATGAATAAATCTATTTTAAAAATGTGTAGAGAAACTGGGTGTGTAACTCACACCCAGATACTTGCCTAGCATGTATAAGGCTGGGATTTTTGCTCTCCAGCACTGAAAAAAATAAATAGTACACAGAAATTTATAAAACTCGATCAAAAGTGCTAAATAAATGAGAGGTCATATTATATAGTCATTAGTTCTCCTCAATTAGATCTTCAAAATCAATACAATTTTAATTCAATTCCCAATTTAATTCAATTTCCAACAAAGTTTATGGGAAGGGACAGAGGTTGATTCTAGCATCTATATGAACTAGAGCAGAAGAATCATATGGGAATCTCACTCCATCCTGAACACTTACTATGAAGCACCAACAGCGACGACCGTGAGATGCATCACAGTGATACACAGTGATACAAGAACCAATTCCTGAAACCGAAGAGTGAGGACTGAAGGAAACTGCACATGTATGAAGGCCTGGCAGTCAACCTGGTGTGTAAGTGAAGAAAGGCTGTCCTTTCCAAAACATGGTCCTGGAACAATGGGTTTTCAATACAAAGGACACAAAATTGGACATTCTATGTCCCACTAAACATAGATATTAATTCCAGGCAGTATTAAATACCTGAATTTCATTAAATCAACCTAGCACAAATTTAGGATGGCATGCAAGGAAGCTCTGTTATTTTTTAGGTATTTCACCTCTGGCAATTTTATAGATGTTCATTATATGGTTACTATCACAATTTACTGTAGCAGTGCCAGTGCAATTGTAGTTCAAATAAATTCTATTTCTTTGTAGGTCTAGTAACATTACCTCTCTGCTAGTTCTATAAGTTTTTGGCCCTTGCTAGACATGCTACTTACAGCTCACCTTCCCAAGGGTGAGTCGATTTAAAAGAAAAAAAAAAGAGGAAACAGATATTTGAGCCTTTTGAGATTTTTAATAAATGGGAAAATTATAAAAACAAAAAAACCTGACTTGTGTCATTGACCAATGTAGAAGAATTACAAAAACCAATCCCTGAGCCTTGCCTGACTCAGGGCAGGTAACACAGCCACCTTTCCTGCTGAGCTCAAAAGTGGCCTCAAGATGCTCATCAGGAGACCCCATGTACCACTCTCAATCCATCAGTGCTGACAGGTAAGATACACCTCTTTGCAAGCCTAGTCCTTGAGTTTGGTATCTTTGGCCACATCCATACCATGGGGTTCAGCACTGCCAATCAGTCCATTCATAAAAGCTGGAAAATGTTCTTTTCTGGTCAGGTGATCCACACAGAAAGGGAGGCTTGTGGTTTCTGCCTAAGTCTTTTGACCTATCCAAACTTGAATTTATGCAATGGAAACAAAACTGTTCTTGTACTATTAAAGCAACTGACTTCCATATATAATATTTATTTTGGGCCTGAGGATGCAGTTAGGGTTTAAAAGCAAAAAAAAAAATCCAATAAATCAGATGCCTGCATTTTTCTGGCTCAGGTAAATCAGAGAGGCCTTTCTCAGTTGCTGAAGTTCTTTGCATGGGACCTAATCCTCTTGGAAGGGATGTTTGTGTTCTCTGTGATTCACACTTTACGGGAAGGGGCTCGAGATAGGAAGGACAATTTCCTTCCTTGCCTGTCAGAAGAGCAGGTCTGTGAAATGGCAACACAGGCCCACTCTGAATGACTGAGTGGAGCTGGAGGTTTCCTCTCCACCTCACTAGCTTCTCCCCCTGAGGAAGGGCAATGTTTCTGAGGGATGAGTTGGTCAGAGTGGGGCCTCCACTGGCCCACTGTCCTCACCAGTACACCATGTTGTACACATGACCTATCTACAGGCATTCTAGTCTTATTCAACAGTAAGGTGGCTGCCCTCTTCCTTGGCCTTCAGTAGAGCCAGGCTGTTTTCCTTAGCCACTGAGAAAAGAGTAGCCAGCCCATTTGGACTTCAGGTCCACTTCAAATAATAAGCTTAGTTTTATCAGTAATGAAGCATATATTTCCACTCTTTATCTGAACTTGTTTTTTCTCCATCAGTTGGGTCTGCAACCTATAGAAGGAGGATGTGGTTATTTATATTCTTCAGACTACAGCACAAGGTAAGATGAAGGCTGCCTCCAGTTTTGATTATCATATTAAAATGGAAAATTGCTGTAAGTCAATTAGTGCTGCCATAGAAGACAGTGTTTCAAAGCCATCATACAGGGCACACGTTAGTACAATGTAGCCAGGATGAATTCTACTATTCATTGAGCACTTATGTGTGCCAGGTATTGTTTTTAGTACCTCAAATATAATGATTTATCTCATTAACTCATAGGTGTTTTTATCATTTCCATTTTAGATTTTAATAAAAAAATATAAAGAAGTTAAGTAGTCATATAGCACCCAGAGACCAAGCTCATTATTTATTTTTTCTAAGACATTATTAGCTAAGGCATGATATATCTAGAACACACTGGATCATTTAATACACTGATAATATCCTTGCAGTCATGTGAACTTTCATCCTATAAGAATTAATCCTTGGGGTAGGGTGGAAGATGGCAGATTGATAGGTAGCACGGGGGAGAGCCTCTCTGAGAGAAACAACTCAGATGCTAAATTTAACACCATGGAGAAGACCAGACGAAAGGAGAGGAATTCTCATGACCCAGGAAGAAACTGAGGGAAAAGAAAAAGGAAAAAGAAAGAAAGAAAGAAAGAAAGAAAGTAAGAAAGAAAGGAAGGAAGGAAGGAAAGAAAGAAAGAAAGAAAGAAAGAAAGAAAGAAAGAAAGAAAGAAAGAAAGAAAGAAGAAAAGAAAGAGAGAAAGAAGAAAAAAAATGGGGAAAGAAGGCTGGAGCTAGACGTACTCTCGCTGGAGCTGGTCACATGCTGTGCTAGGCGGAAGGCTGGAGTTAGACATGCTCCCATCGGACTTGGTCCAGCACTGTGTTAGGCGTGTCTTGGAGTCAGGTGTCTCATGATCGAGCTGGGGTCACAGTCCTGCTGATGTCAGGGGTTGGTGAGCCCAAGACCCTTGGCGGGAGGATGCACCACAATGGGGAGTGGAGCCAGTGGGACAAACTACACTAATCCATGGTGAGTGCTAGGAATTGTGTTCTGCAGAGTGACTGGCTGGATGACATATTGGAGTTGGGCAGGATGGGCCTGAACCAGCAGTGGCAGTGGCGTCAGTCGGCTGCTCCTGGCCCAAAGCAGACTGGTGGGATCTGCTTGGGCTGGGTCATGCACCTGGTTGGGACCCAATAGCCAGGAATGAAACTGGTCCGAACCTGTGACATCTGCAGGGCACAGACTAATGTGCTGAAGGCACTCACTGGTTGACTGGTTCAGAGGAGAGGGTCCAGCCCACATTGCCCCCTGTGTGTACTTCACAGGTCAACAGCAAACTGGAGAGGGCAGCAATCCCATAGCCAGAATGCTTCAGAAAAACCATAAGCAATACTGAAAGGACCTGAGACCTGCGAAACCAGAAACATGACAAGAGAAAGAAACAAGAAAAAGCCTCCAGCCGCTGACCCAGGGAAAATAAGTCCAGGAAAGGTAAATACAGAAGAGATCGAGGGCAGCAAACATGCAATATTGGACATGGTCTCAGTGAAAATAAAGAAATATTTCCATGACCTCATTGACAAACTTAAAACTGAAATTCTAACTCAAGTGAAGCAAGATATAAGAAGATTAATAAAAGAAATGCTAAGCACCTCTCAAGAAGACAAAGATGGAAGAATGGAGGAACCCAGAAAAAGGAGAGAAACCTTTGATGAAGAAAATAAACAAAATCTAGAATACATAAAACAGATCCAAAGAGAATACCAAGGAATTAAAAACTCCATTGAAAGATGGCAAAATTTCTTGACAGAAACTGAAGACAGACTTTCAAAACTTGAAGATAGATTTGCAATGTCTGATCATGAGAGGAAAGATCTCTTAAAAATAACAAGGAACCAGGAAGTAATGATACAAAGGCTAGAAGACAACATAAGGATCTATAACTTAAGAATAAAAAACATGAGTGAAGAAGCAGGGATAAATACAAATGAAATAAAAAGGCTATTCACAGAAATAATTAAGGAAAACTTCCCAAGCACAGATATATGAAGCATACAGAACTCCAGCCAGCTACAACCAAAACAGATCTACACCCAGACATATAATAATCAGGATCCCAGAAATCCATCACAAGAACAGAATATTAAAATAAGTCAGAGAAAAGAAATAGATCACCTATAAAGGAAAACCCATCAAAATCACAACAGACTTCTAAACACATACTATCAAATCAAGGAGAGCTTGGAGTGAAGTATTCCAAGCCCTGAAAGTAAATAACCTCCAACCCAGATTGATGTTCCCTGCAAAACTGTCTCTAGAAATTAATGGAGAAACAAGATGTTTACATGACAAAGAGGAACTGGGGGAGTTTGTGACCACCAATCTAACCCTACAAAAAATACTGAAGGACATTCTAGAGAAAGAAAAAAAAATCACTAGGATTCCAGGAACAATGGCAGAAAGGCCTCAATGAACAGGGTAGACCATGGAATGAAGGAGAAAAGTAAACAGTGATGGCAGAAAAATAGCATAGCAGAGATGAGGCAGAGAAGATTGGCTATAATCTCTAACACAGATGGCCTAGATACACTAACAAAAAGAAACACAGGCAGAGTAGGTTAGGAGATAGGGTCCATCGAGATGCTCTGAATAAGAAATACAATCAACCTGAAAGAGGGTTAATGAACCGAAAGTCAAAGGTGAGAAAACAATGCTCTATGTGACAGGGAACCAGAGAGAAGTGGGGACAGCTCATACAGAAGCTGCAGATAAGTTGGAAACTCATGATATTTTTGTACAGTAAACTACTCAGCTATAAGGAAGGAAAACATTGAGGCTTTAGTAAGTAAAGGAATACAGCTCATGATCCAGCTCAGGAGTAAAAAAGTTCAGAACCACTTAGGTAGATAGTGGTTACCCCCTCTAACCTAAAAACTAAAGGAGTTAGTGGAACCTGACATGTACAAAGCACCCTGAGAAAGTGAAAGGGGAGGAATTGTCTAAAAAAGAAAGGTAGAGGACATTGTTAATAGGGTATCAGGATTTAAAAACCACATTATTCTTATTGTTCTGTTTAGTTTGATTTTAAACTGTTCTAGTCTGTCTACTCTAGGTACAAAACTGATTTTATTCGAATCTGGTATGCTTGATAGCATCAAGTCTGAGAGTAGAGGCAACTATTCTGAAGATGACAAGATTCAACAGGATACTCATACCAGTTGGATTATTAACTGCTTTTGAAGTCCTATAATGTCTTCAATGTTTTGTTTTTATTAATATTGCTATGTATGACTATGTTCAATTATACTATGCCTAATGATATAGACAATTCTATTGAAAATAACAAGAGACCTCATAGTAACTACTGTAGATCATCTAGTATTGTGGTTCTATATGACTTTTTCATTTCATGTTTTTCTAGGAATTTGCTTTATTATCTTGTTTTGATTTGTTTTTCCTTCTAATACAGAAAAGATAGGTATACATGTAGAGATCCATGCATGTGTAGAACTTCTAAACAGTTTGCAAGAATTGATTATAGTTATTGTAAAAAAAGAGGAAAAAAAGTACTCTAAAGGATATAACTGCATGTATGTTTAAGTGTGTAAGATTGATAGCCATATTACTAAGTTTTTGTTGGATAGGTGAACAGAACTGTTTGCAGTCTCACTTTTTAAATGTCCATTTTGTATGCTTTACTTATGTAATTTGAACAAATAGTTTTAAGAGGAGAATATGTAATTATCAACTAGTGATTTCATACTTTTTTTTGAAATTATGTATTATTCTACCCTATTTCTGTTTTTTTTTAATAAAAAAATTAATCCTTATTTATTAGATACCAAGGGCTTTTAATGATGCAGCATTTAAAAAAATTATTATCTTCAAAAATCATTATTTTACATGATTTTCAACAATAACAACTAGGAATTCTTGGCAAAATAACTGATTTTAGGGCTGAGGTATGGGAAATATAAGATGATGCTAAAAAACAGCACCTTGTTTTTCCAGAAATTAAGGAAGTACTCAAAAAGCAAAAGTGTAGGTAGAATGTCAAAAAGAGATGGTAACCACTCTAAAAGTGTTTCCAATGGTCAGTGAAAGAACAATTTGAATAAAAAGAGGAACATACTATGGTCATAATTCAAACCACAAAATTAATATGCATGGATGGGTCTATACTGACATAAATTATTGAGTAAATAAAGCAACAGAGGGAAGTGATATTTCTTATAGAAGAATTCCAAGAGATTAGTTATGTATTTTTGATCTTCATATAAATAGAAGGGAATGTACCCATCTTTGAACATGTTTAAACAGGACTACTATTCCTTATTAGGTAAAAAAACTTGAATGAAATCTGAGAATCTGAAGCAGGATTCTAATTGTTCATTATTTTGCAGGACTTTGTCTCTTAAATGTGCTTAAAATTCTGACCTTATAATTTACCTAGCACTCCATCAAACACTTCACATCTTCATTTTATTTATAAATTTGACATTTGTAAAATGTGCAAGCTGAAAATGGACCAGTGGTCTATAAGTTTGGAGTTTTTAGCATGGTGTAAAAAGTTTCACATGATTCAAGTCCCCCAGGCAACCAGGTTTCCAAAGAAAACAGATGTTGTTTTACCAGTAATAGATACTCATATTTTTCTTCACTCTATCATTTCTTTCCACTTAGCATTACCTGCCATTTTAAAGTGTTTCTGGCTACTCTCATGGATTATTTTAACCATCCAATATTACGATGCAAATTGATTAAAAAGTGAAATTGTTTGTCTTGGGAAAGGTGCAGAATTTCATGAGGTTGATGAAATGATGCTGGAAAACTACTTTGGAGAGTATGGAGAAGTTTTGTAGGATCTTCTTTGGAAGCATATGCAGATCAACTGGTAGACTTTTTTTTTTTTTTAATCGGTACCAGGGATCGAACTCAGACTGTGTGCTTGCAAGACAGGCGCCTATACCACTTAGCTAAATCCCCAGCAAATGGTAGACTCTTAAGGAAAGAGAAGAAAATCCACATAGATGGACCTTCTAGAACAGAACAATGGAGATACCAATGAATCATGAGAAGACTGCAGGATGTAATGGAACTCTGTAATATTTTTGCAAAATATTCAGAACTAATGGAAAAGTCTCATGGAGTATTTTTTGGTACTATCACACTATCATTCTTGTTAAATGGTTGAGGAAGTACACATGATTATAATTATAACCTGAATTAAGTACGAAAATAGCCCACTATTACTTTTATTTTCTCTTTTCAAAATACAGGATCAATTTAACCAACCCCTTTCCTTACAACTTACTATATATTATTTTAGTCTCTAGCTTATTTATGCTATGAATAGTACTTTTGGGAAACTCTTCTCTAGCTGTAATGATGCTGTTCTGGAAGCTTCAACTGAGAAGTTAGGGTCTCCCTAGGTATGATAGGAATTCTAATTCAGCTGAAAGGAAAAGAGAGTTCCTAGATTTGGAGAAATACTAAATTAATTTCAAAGCAAGAATGAAAATGTAGGGTGGGAAGGGAGGGTGTCTTAGTTACCTTTTTTCTCATTGCTGAGACAAAATTCCTGACACCCAAAGTTAGAAGAGAAAAGGTTTATTCAGATCACAAGTTGTAGAGGTTTCAGTCCATAATCAGCTAAACAAAGCAGAGTGGCATGCCAGACAGGCATTAGAGAGGAGAAACAGTTCATGGCAGGCAGAAGATATCAAAGCAAGCAAGGGATGAACACAATTCTTTCTATCCCTTCTATCAGACTACTGAGGGTGAGCAGCACTCACATTTAGTCCTAGTGTCCTTGATGATAGCATTGCACCATGAATTAATTCCAGCATTACATGTTCTAATCCAGCCATCTCTGAAAAATCCCCACCTATGACCACATGAAGCTTTGGAGGGACATATAGACCCAATCCATTACCAGGGTAAGAGAGTAGCTGAAACCTTACCATTTCCAGGAATAGGGGGTCCTTGCTTTGCAATGTGACACTGCCCCACTTTGTCCTTGAACGATTTAGTACTGGGAATGTTGGAAGAATTTCTGAAAGTATACTTTTCTCAAGTTGTTCTGAATCCAGACATTTTGTGAGGAAAAGACTCTAGGCAAGCCAGGTTGGGCAGTGCTGTGAGGTAGACTCCCCTGTTTCAGACTCACAGTGTATATTCACATGATTATAGCCCAGCATCAGAATTCCCTGAGAAGTGAAAAACTGCCCAACTACCACATCTCACACCCGCTTACTCTACAGCTTGTGAAGGATAATTGTTAGCAGTGTGTCAGATGGGTCTTCTGGGATCACACTTAGAGACACACTGCTAAAATTCAACAAGGCCCCTTAATCCTGAGCATTTCTAGCCTGTAAGACCTATTTCTTCATGATAGAGATGTTAGTTAATTTGATGTGTCAACCTTACTGGGCTAAAGGATGACCAGCTAGCAGGGTGTAGAAGAGATTAGCACTTGATCTGGTGGTGCTAGTAAATGTCAGTCCTCACTGATGTGGGTAAGCATTGGGCAAACCTTGGAGGGGCTGATGAGAACAAAGAGGAGGAAGAAGGTAAATGTGCTTCTGCTGGAGCTGGCTTACCCACATTTCCCTGTCCTCCACTGTCATTTCCTCTGTGGCTCAGCCATTGGTTTTGGATTGAATTGCAGAACCAGATTTTCTGACTCTCTAACTTTCTGGGATTTCTTAATCTCCATGGTGGCATGAGCCAAGACCTATAATAAATCTCATATATAGTATATATCATACAAATAAAGTTAATACAATAGCCGTGTGCCTATCCTCTTGGTTGATTTTCTCTGGAGGGCCCTGAAACAGCAGGCAGCTCTGAGACCTCCTGGTCAGATACTCTAGTCAGATACTCTGTTCACTGCCCAAGAGGAACAAGCAGTGACATTCTAGATTATACAAAATACACTGCTTTAGGCCTCTACTGTGCTGGTGGAAGGGGAGAAATGAGTCATAAGATGGCTATTTCATAGATAGACCCTGTCTCCTTAGAATAAAGAGTGTCTTTGGTTGAGTAGGATGTCAACTAACCTTACTTTTGTCTTGTCTGTTGGCTGAGTTCCCGTCTGTCCTTTAGACTTCTGTATGTACATCTCCTCTTTCTTCCCTCTGTCATGACAGGCCTCAGAGAAGCTCAGGCACTGCCAGGGCTGTGGTGCTGCCTTACATACTGAGGAGAGACTGTTACCCAGCACCCTTCCAGGTAGGGGGTTGCTCAGTTTCCTTGGCAGAGACTTCAGAAGCTGAACAAGGAGGGCGAGGCAGGTTGGTCTCCAGGCAAGAGGGGTGGAGACGCCGAGGAAGATGAGGACAGCGTGGAAGGACAGTGCCAGATGAGGTGAAAGTAACTTACACAATTTAACATGAAAATAGCCCATTTTTTCTTGTTCATAAAGGTGATCAACACTCACCAGAAAATTAAAGTGACTGAGAATTGAAAAGTCAAGAACACCCGATGAAACTCACTGCATTTAGTGAATAACATTCCAGATAAGTTGCTCATGACATCATTCTCTCATGCACACAGCATATGCATGTGTCTTTATATGGAATATGTATTTTTGTATAATATAGAATGTTTTTGGCTTGTATTCAACACTGGAGTGAGTGGCTGACTTGCTGACACACAAGTTCAGGGTGCCCGGGGATAGGCAGACCTTCTCTTAGCTCTCTGTCTTCCCTCGACCTAAGCCAGACTGAGAATTCTTATGGGTACCACTAACAGATAAGATTTGACTTCTTAATGTCAGAGGTTATTTATAACTTTTTTTTAACTTGCAAATGTAATGTAGGTTCATTTACTCCTTCATTCCTGTGTGTATGGAACAACTCTGAGGAAATTGGAGCAAGGATTCACTGTGTACCAGGCATTCAGTTAGATAATGGGGATATGCTGGCTGGCCTAAGCATCTCTGATTCTTAGCTCACCACACACATTGAGGAAGTTACAGACATTATTCAATCACTCTATAGAGAGTCCCCACACAGGCTGTCACCAAAGAGAAGTGCAAGAATCCATGGGTGCTCATAGAAGAGAGTTTACCCTAGTGTGGGTAGGCTTCAGTTCCTCCTTCCTTCTTTCCTTCCTTCCTTCCTTCCTTCCTTCCTTCCTTCCTTCCTTCCTTCCTTCCTTCCTTCCTTCCATCTTATATCTATCTATCATCTATCTATCTATCTATCTATCTATCATCTATCTGTCATCTATTTCCTTCAACTTCTTGTTCATAAAGGTTACCAATACTCATTAGGAAATTAAAAGAACTGAGATCTCACCTTTTTTTTTTTTTGTCTTTTTGAGACAAGGTTTCATTATGTAGTTTAGACTGGCCTTGAACTCACCATGTAGCCCAGACTGGCATTGAACTTGCTGAGATCCTCCTGCCTCAGCCTCCAGAGTGCTGGGATTTCAGGTGTGCCCCACCAGGCCTGGCCTCTATCTTCAACTTCTTGAATATATTTTTCTACAGATAGATCATAATCATTTAATCTAATACCTATTGCTGTGTGTTTTTTTCCAGTGTTGTAAATAATGCTACAATGAAATCTTTATTTCCCTCTAATTAACTGGATATATCATGCCACTGCTTGTATTTAAACTTTGCCTAAACTATCCTCACCCTTGCATCTGGCTGTCTGCTTTCACCCTTGCATCAAGATCCAGGATAAGTGCCAGGATGCTCTTCTTTGCAATGCTTGACACCTCTTGCTGAATGCCTTTTCTAGGCAATCAAATGTGTATTTGGTTTATGCCTTTTAGTGCACATAAATCACCTGACTGCGGGGACATAGTGTGAGAAATGCATTGCTAGGCCATCCTGCATTGTTTGAACATTACAGCGTGTGCTTGGATAAACCTACATAGGACAGCTACTACATACAGAGGCCGTAAGGACTGTGTTTAAAACAACACACTGTTTTGTAGTTTACCTTTAAAAAATAAGTAGAGGTAGTAGGTACAGTTTAACATAATGATGAAAACAATAGTATAAACAGTATGGAAACCAGCAGCGTACTTGCTTCTTATCAACTATCATGCCTGTTTCTAATTGTGTGCACTGTACTTTCACATAAATGGTGGTGCAGTAGGAAGTCTGTATACAACAGCATCACACACACACAGACACACGCACAAGTAAAGCATTATCCTGTGATATTATGATGGGTGCAACGTCTCATTGTATGTGTGGTCTACTGTTGACCTAAACATCCTTATATGATGCACTAGTGTGTGTCTTATTACACTCAGCCTAAGTCCTGTGCATGGTGGGACAGTATCCTAAAAAGTATTTCATTTGCATGTCCTTTTTAAGTATGTACTAGTGACAATGACAGTGGCTGTTCTGTAAAGGATGGGCATGAGAATGGCAAATTTATGCCATTCATCCTAGATCCTCTCTAGGAGGTGACTCTGTCACCCTGATAGACAACAACATGGTAGCTCCAAAGGTTGGAGCTCCCAGACCCAGATTACATGACTAGGTGTGCCATGAGCCTGGGGTTCAAATTCCACCTCTGCTAGTTATTTCTTAAATTCCATATATCTCAGTTTCTTCATCTGTATAGTGATGGTCCATTCATAGGGCTACTGTGAGAATTAAATAGAAGAATAGAGGCAAGATGGATCTATAGACTAAGCACTAGAAGTCACTGGAATTGAGCCCTGTGTGCGTGGCAAAAAGAGAGAAATATAATTTCTCAGCAGAGCTGTCCTGCTGGCTACTCCAGACATAAGCCCCCACCCCCACCCCAGACAGCCCAAGGAGGGGGAAGGCTGTGGTTGACTCCATCACACTCAGTTCCCAAGCACTTCTTGTGCCCGAGTCTGCTGCCAAAATAAGTGTGATTCTGATGTTAAAAGGTTCATATTCTCCAAACATCAGGTTCTCAAAACATTCAATTACTTCATGCACTCAAGCAAAAAAGCAGGATCTGTTCCAACCTAGTGAAACCAACTGGCTGCCCTGCCTATAGGAGAGGGACACAGCAGGCTCTCGCCTCCAGGGAACTGTCTCAAGGATTTGTAAAGTTGGTAGCCTTCTTCTCACTTTTTGGTGTTCGGAGTTATCCTGGGAACCAAAGCATACATGGGATGTCACCTCATTGATGTTTCAATACTACAGCTGGGATGTCAAGCACGCAGTGTGCTAAGATGCCATCAAATCTGCATGGATTTCTTAGGAAGCCACTCAAATTGGAGAGAAGGGAAAGTGAAGCCATGTACCCACAGCACTCAGCTGTCTATTGCAGAGACTCATTTCTAGGGACTGCCCAGGGTACAAGGTCTATTTAGCAGTCAGAATAAAAGTTCACTCTCCAGACAGTCACTCAAGGCTATCAACAATATACCATCAAACTACCCTACAGCTCTTGCCCATGATACTTTGTATATTTAAACTTTTTGTTTTGGCATGACTGAACTTACTAGTATATACTCTTCCTGTTGTAACACAGCCTTTAGTTCTTGATTGTGGGTGTTTGTGAGAATACAGTTTCTTTCTTTCCCACCAGGGAGGAGGCATCTACCCATGCTGTGGAAGCCAGTTCAGAGCCTCCTGTGCTAGTTTTCTAAGCCTACAGGAATCTCTCCCCACGGCCGTCACGGAGCACTGACTATATTCCAACCTGGGCTGGCAATCTTGGCTTGAACCATCGCTTGCTTGACCCCAATATGAGGGTTCCTTAAGGGCAAGGACCACATGTTCCTATTTGATGGATTTGATCACTTATTTGGGTTTTTGCCTTGTTGAGAAAAGCTGTAAGCTGAAAATCACATCTTGTCACTTTTTTATACTCGGCCTTGCCTTTCCTAGCGGCAGATGTTAAAAGCTCCCAGAATATTTGTTGGTTGAGTGAATTGTTTTAAATATTGCCCTCGCCCTGTGGCTTTTTTTTTTATTGGCAGATTTCTGTGGCTGGAAATCTCACAGAGGTCAGGCATTCAATGTGGAGAAATAAGCCAGTGGAGCAGACTGAGCTCTGGCTAGTTCTGAGAATTAAAAATACACTTTGAAAATTTCAGCTTTAGTTGTGTGTGTCCTTTTCCTGGAGAAGTGACTGGCATTTGCAGACCGTGATGCCTTCCTAGATCCCCCTTTTCAACTCAGTTGGATGTTTGTTTACCCTGTGCTACTGTATCTTGTGAGCATGTAATTTGCTTTTTAAATTTTATAGGGGTTCACGGGTTAAGATTTTGCCTTCAGTCTTAGAGGAGACTTTGGACTTGGACTTTTGAGCAATGCTGAGGAAGATCAGACTTTGGGAGAGGAATGAGTGCATTTTGGGTTGTATACAAGATAGTTGTATCATGTTAGGCAGTGGTATGAACTTGTTATCGTCTATCTGGAGATTAAGTATGGTTGAAGGAGATTTGTTTCTGTGTCAAGTTGACAAAGACTCAACTGCAATGGTTAGTCTTGATTGGCTTGGGATCTGCCCAGAGGATTAGTAAAAGACACCTTTGGATGTCTGATGGCTTGCAAAGGCAGGACTTCTGGGATCATATCTCATTTCCCACCTTTCCTCTGGCCTTTTCTCTCTCTGCTTCCTGATTGCTATGAGTCTAGCAGCTTTCATTTGCTCTGCCTTTCTGCCATGCTGTTTCTGCCTTGGAGCCAGCAACTCATAGACTTAGCTCTCTCTGTAAGTATGAGCTAAAATAAAACTTTTCTCCCTGAAATTGTGCAAATCAAGTATTTTTGTCATTTTTATAAAAAGCGGATTAATACAACGCCCAATGTAGGGAGACTCGTGGATCTGTGAGGAATCCTCTTCATTAGGCTCTGTTTAATTCTTGTATGACTGATTATTTTTTGGACTAGAAAAATATTTTAATCTGTCTGTAACTTATAAAACAATTACTCTGCATTCAGCATCCTATTTACTGATGTATCCCTAAAGGCTTGAAACCTCCACAAGAACTCTTTGAGGTAGGTGGTGTCATCTCTATGTTATAGATTAAGAAACTAATACTTAAGAAATTTTGATTCCCAGAAAGGTCACATATCTCTATGTGGATAAACCAGTAAGAGAAGCCTAGGCTCGTCCTAACTACCTCAGGCTCTAAATGTGGTTGACATAACACATAACTCTGAAAAGGACTCTCTTAATGTACCAAGTAGATATCATCCCCTTAATAATAAATTGTTTCCTTTTTATTGACTTGAAAGAAAATGCAATGGTGAATACTGTACATTAATAGGTTTTATGCATAACTAATGATTTGATGGGCTGCTACGACGTCTAGTATTACAGCAAGTGATCATTAGATTGCAAGAAGAAGAAAATGTGCTTTATGGCTAGAAAATGATTGAATCCTTCCTAAAAGGTAGAGGTAAATATAGAAGATTGATTTGAAAGGTCAGGGTTAACAAGCTCATTAATGGCTGGGTTAAATCCAGTCAAATCCTTCCTTTTTTTCTTTCCAGATGAATGAATCATTTAATTAAGTGATGCCCCCATTTGGGGGCTTTTCTTCCAGCCAAGGAAGGGATCTGAAGAAGTTTGTGTTGTAGAGAATAGTGGCCAATAGCAGGATGGGCTACTAGTGTGGACAGTGGAATAAGAGGTTAAATCCTAGCTGTGTTCTTCACAGACTGGGTAACCCTGGCTCCATTATGGTACTTCTTTATACTGGTTTCCTTAACTGAAAAAGTGAAGATTAGCTCCTGTCCCCCTCACCTGATCTCCTGAGAGAATTCCATCACATCATTCACCCATCACACTTGGTCTAATTTCAAGTATGTCATAAACTCTAAAAATATTTGGATTATTATTTTCTAAACAGAAGTTTCACCAACATTCTCTAAAGGGTCAAATAGCAAATGCTATAATTTTGGGGAGTCATACAGTCTCTGAAACAGCTATTCAAATCTGATCTTAAACAGTGAAAGCAGCAATAAATGGTACATAAACAAATGGGTGAGGCTGGGGTCCACTGAAGCTTTGTTTATATGAACAGACTGTAGACTTAACCTATGGGTCATGGCTTGTTGATCCTTGTTTTAACTTAATCTATAGTAGTCCTTCTTAATCTGCAGGAGATATGTTCTGAGACCTCCAGTGAATACCACGGATGGTAATAGTCCTAGAAATACTGTTTTTCTTCCATATATACACACCTATGTTAAAGTTTAACTTATGAATTAGTTACAGTAATGCATTATTAACAACTAATTATTACAACACACTGTAATAAGTTTAAAAATGTCATATACTGTGCTTGTCTTTCCCTTAATGATGCAAGGCAATACAGTGTTTATATAAAGTGACAAAGCAAGAGGAATGATGTTGACATTGTGATATAGCCTTAGGCTACTAAGTATGGGTTAATTGTATAGTTAGATAAAAGTAAGAAGCTATGGTATGCTACTTTAAAAATGGTGACTATAGGTAATAATAATGTATCATATAATTGCAAGAGCTAGAGAAAATGATTGTGAATTTTTTTCCTAAAGAATGATAAATATTTGAAAAGACAGATATGTTTATCCTAATTTAGACATTACACATTGTATAAAATATATTGAAACATCATGTTAACCCATAAATATGCACAATTTTTATATATCATTTAAAATAAACCTAATTTAAATTTTTAAAAAGCAAAACTCACTTGACTACAGCTTTACAATATTGCAACAGTCACTCTGATAGCTGAGACCATCACTGAGTGACTAGCAGGAGGGTAGTATATACAGTGTGGATATACTAGACAAAGAAATGATTCACACCTTGGATGTGGTGACTGTGAGATTTCATCATACTATTTAGAACAGCATACAATTTAAAACTTATGAAATGGGTATTTCTAGGATTTCCCATTTAGTATTTCAGGTTGATTGAAGCCACAGAAAGCAAAACCATTGGTGACGGGGGTGGTACTCTATGTAGTCATATGTAGTCTTTGCCAGTCTTAAGCCTCCTAAGGCTAGAAAACAGCTGTAGTGAGTGTAGATGTTTATGAAGAAGGATGAATCTCTGTTATGTTCTGTGAGCAAAATAACTAAACTATACAGAGGTAAGTCATCTCTAATCAGGATCATTATGGGAAGTTTTAAAAATAGAGATTCCAAGACTCTGCTCTGAATGATGATGTGGTTCAGAAATCTGTCTTCATGGAGATTCTGATTGTGCAGGATCATGCCCATCTTTAGGGCTTAAATATAGCAGCCAGTGAGACAAGAATGATGTATATTTGTTTACCATATTCTTCAAGCTTTACCCTCAAGAGTCTATTAGAAAAAAGTTTTTTTGCCTTTCTTGGGGATAAATATGCTATGAGGAACAATGAAAGCCCTGAGATGACCAGTGAAGGCACTATTAGATCTTTATTTTGAATACATCCAAATTTATCCTTGAGGTAAATTGAGCTACTATTTCTTACCTGTGATTATGAGCCACAGTGGGAACCTCTATATGGGAAATGCATGTTCGTTGTGGAAACAGAGAACCATTATTGCAAAGTTCTTGTTGTGTTGTAGCAAATGCAAAGAATTACTCACAGAGGCCACAAATAAGGTAAACTTTTTTAGCCAGTGGACGACATCTGACATGGAGCCTGGACTGTTGACCCCCCAGGACAAGATGGTCAAAGATTATACAGGAGTTGAATTCCAGGTTGGAGGAACAGATTAACATGTCCTTATTTGGCTTGGCTTGGACACAGTTACATGCAATTCCCTTAATTGGCCTGACTCAGCTGCCTGAGAGACTTCCTTGATAGTGGTGAGGCACAGTGTGGGGCAGTCAATCAACTTTCTACAAGACATCAATTAAGCACCAGCTCTATAGCTCAGGGTCAGAAATTTACACAGTTTATGATTCTAAAACAGTGTCTGAGTACAAGATGGTGCTAGTTCAGTTAACATGCATGTTCAACTTCATTCTCCCTCAAGGACACTTTTTCATGCAGATGGGAAACTGCCCTTACAAACTACTTTCTGATTTTAGGGGCTGATACCTGGGATGTTCTGCCTAGACCAGGTATTTGATCTAACCCTCATGAAGCCGTTCAAGGATCCACTGGACTAGACAAGGCCTGATCGTAAAGGCTAGCAACAATAATATTAGGGAATCCACCAAACTATGGGCAAGGAAATCAGCCAAAGGTTCCAGTTATATATTTTTGTGTGCCAACCTTGAGAGGATTTGAAATCTCACATGCATTTATCAAGGCACTCTCAAATTTTACTCGGGGTTTCCTTAATGACCTCTGAATTACTGGCATAAAAGCAACATTCTTCACCCATATCAGCACATAACCCACCCTGGTTCACAAAGAGTAGGTTTAGCCCTCTACCTTGGCCAGTGAGTTGGCTTGTTCATATAACTGTTGAACTGCATGTTGAAGATCTTCAATTGTCTGGGCAATTCCTTGGAGCAAATGGATCCCAGTCTTTGTTCAAACTAGGATGTTTACCTCCAAAGCAAATGAGCCAGTTATTGAAGCTCCCAACAAAGTAGGATGGTATACAGGGGAGTGCCTTTCTCAGCTTATCTTGTAGGCAAAAAGCTCCAATCCTTCTTTCCCTCCTAAGGTGGTTACTTTAGGGAGGCAGATAACCAGCCAACACACTCCCAAAGGAGTGTTGTGGGTTCAGACATTAAAACAATCCCTTGTCAAAAGGAAATCAGGATCTATCAGGAGCCTGCATTTTTCAGGAAAGATGCAGAATAAAGTTACAGGGTGTTGTTATTTGGAGACTAGAAATGGTAGACCCTAAACATGTGTTGTCCTCATAGACATTTTCTAAGAGAATGGATGGGAATCAGAGGCTTCTTGGACATCTCATGTTGGTTTCAATGAATTTTTCAAGGGAGGTCAATGCTTCATAATAAGGCAGTCTGGCTTGAACATAGAGCCAGCAATCCTGTGTGGTACCAGGCTGAGTGGTATTTATGACCCCAAAACATAGTTCAGAATTTCATACACTCCCAAAAGAGTAGCTAGGGGTGGCACAACTGGAGATGTCTCAGGAATGAGTATGGGAATGTCAAGGAGCAGAGCACTAGGTCCTTGGGAGACCTGGAGGATAGCTTGTAAGTATTGAAAATGTTTTTTTTTTTTTAAAAAGTCCTGTAATGGGGGTCAGTGATATATAGTCTTTTTCCTCAAGTCTTTTCAGAGAACCAGTATTGTCACTCTGGATATAAGATCCTAAATCCTAATTGATTACAGAACCCTCAGTCACAATTGGGTTAGGGGATTTGGTACCATTTCACCTGGATGAATGGATCCTCCATGACTCATGTGGACCCACCTGCATAGATTTCCACAGTCTCACAGCTCTATCTCACTGTTAGAGATATAACTCACCTTGGCCCCTGAGCCATGAGGGCAAAGATAAATTCCAGGCCCACAGGGGCGGGTCACAGTCCCACCCCACCAATGCCCCAGAAAAAACCCATTAGGCTACATGTCTCAGACATTGCTCCATATTTCAAGAGGGCCAGTGCCTTCCCACTTAGTCCGGTTTAAAAGAGTATCCCCATCAGTATGAATCAGAGTGAATCTGTCAGCTCCACAGTGGTTGTCAAGCTCAGAAGCATGAAGACAAGTAGGTGAAATATAGTCTTATTAGTCACTCTGAAGGTTCCTTTTGTAGAATTCATTGAGATCAATGGGGAACAGGGGCTTTCCTACATTGTCTGGTGGGGTTAGCTCATCAGGTAGAGTTGGCTGTGACCCACTCTATCATTTGATCTGTAAATGATGGATTCATGGAATTAGTCTTGTAAGTTTAAGAGTAGTGGGAGTGGATAGGATGACCTCATGAGGCCTGCCCCATCTAGGCTGGAGGGGTTTGTCCTTCCAGTTCTTGACCAAAACCTGGTCTCTAGACTGGAAGGCGTTCAAGGGTGTGTATGAGTATGGAGTGGTGTTTCAAGACAGTCTGCCACAGTTCCTCTAAGACCCAATGAAGTGCTTTCATCTGGTTATAAAGGTCGATTGACCCAGCATCTTAGAATCTTTCCATCACAGGCACCTGCAGGTTAAGCTGTCCAAACATGATCTCAAAGGGTGTGAGGCTATTTCAGTATGGTGTGCACTGGGATTGTAGATGGACCATAGGCAACACAGATGTCCAAGTTGCACCCACCTCTTAACAGAGCTTAGCCAAGGTGAATTTGAGGATGTGTTTTTGTCTATTTGTCCATAGTTTTAGAGTTAGTAGGCTGTGCAGAGTTTCCATTTTACTTTGAGAGTGAAGGCCAGCTCCTGGACCACTTTTCTCACAAATTCCAGTCCATTATCATAGGAAGCCCATACAGGAGAATGATCAACTCCAGAAATGCACTAGTCATCCCCCTGGAGGTCTCAGCTTTGGTCAGGATGGCTCTACCTACCCAGAGAACATGCAGATCACTACCAACAAATACTTCCAGTTTCCAATCATCTGCTTGACCTCAGTGAAATCTACCTTGATATCCTCAAAGAGGATAGTCCTGTACCTTCTGATGCTAGGATGTTGGTAGGGATGCTGTGTGGGGTTGTTAAAGTACAAAGTTTGCATCACTTGACTACAGAGGAACACAATGCCTGAAGTCTGGGTATATAACAATACTGGCAAAACAATTCTGCCATAGCAGTTTTCCCCAAATGAGTGTGGGTATGCAAGTCATGTATCACAAAGTGTCCTAAAGAATCAGGAAGGAACATAATGTTTCCTGGAATCACCTGCCATCTGCTTTTATCAGTTCCCCCCTCTGATTTGGCTCACTTCAACTAAGCTTCAGAGTACCGTTGCTTTTTTAAGTACAGTGCTACAAGCATCTTTTCAGGGAGAGGGGCTTCCAGGTTAGCCACCTGCTTGGCTACAAAATTTGGGGCACAGTTTTCATGGGCTTCTAAAGAGTTTCCTTTTGGTTGTCAGGGCAGTGTGAAACAGCCACCCTTGTTGGCACCCAAACCACTTGCAATAGGCTTAATATTTCTTGTGAATTTTTAATGTCTTTTCCCCCTGCTGTCAGGAACCCCCTCTCCCTGTATATGGCCCTGTGCATGTGGTGGGTGGCAAAGGCATAGCAAGAGTCAGTGTAGACATTGACATGTTTATGTTTTTCCAATTCTAAGGCCCAAGTGATGGCTATTGGCTTGGCCCTCTGGGCTGAAGTCCCAGTGGGAAGTGCCTCTAACCAGATGGTTTGATCTAGCAAGATAATGTCTTTCCTAGCCCACTGGACTCCATCTATTGTCATACTGCTGCCATCTGAGATCAAGGTCAAGTAGGGTACCAGAGGGATAAATCCTGGAGGTCCAGGAATGCTGAATAGACTGGATTGATTTGGTGCAGTCCTGCTTGGGTGGCTCCGTGGATGTGGGCAGCAATGAGGCTGGGTTGAGTGCCTGGATAGTTTTTATGGTCAACCTAGGATCTTCCAGAAGGACTGCTTGGTATTGTGCTAGCCTGGTTCCTGACAGCCATCTGCCACCAGGTCTTCTCAGTAGTTTCAACTGCATGGGGAGCATAAACTTCTAAAATCTTCCCCAAGGTCAATTTATCAGCTTTTTTCACCAGGATAGCAGTGGTGGCTGTGGTTCATAGACAGGGAGACCACTCTACTGCTGCATAGTCTAGCTTCTTGAACAAGTATACCATGGGATGATGCCACGGCCCCAAAGTCTAGATTAGGATGCCCCAAGCATTGCCCTCCTTTTCATGTACAAACAATTGGAAAGGCTCGGTAATATTGGGGAGGGCCAAGCCCAGGGAACTCAATAACTCCTCGGGGATGCTGAAGGCTAGTTGGCATTTGGAGCTCCAAATTAATGGAGGATGGTTTTTGCCTTTAAATTCTTCATGCAGGAGTTTAAGGATGGCTGCAAAATTAGGGATCAAAAGATAGCAATACCCCCACAGTTCCCAGAAACTCCCTAAGGTCCTTCCTCAAGGCTGGCTTCTTGAGAACACAGATATCCTATGTTTGGGCTGCCAACAGCATTTAAGTCCATCTTCAAGTGTGAATCTGAAGAACTTGACTGACTTTACACAAATCTGGGCATTTCTTCTAGGCATTTGATACCTTTTGTCTTGGAGTAGGCCCAATACTTTCTTTGTTCCTGAGGACATACCTCTCAAGTCTTGGCAGCCAGAAGTAAGCAATCAACATACTGGAGTAAGGACATACTAGGATTTTCTTGACTGAAGGGCACCAGGTCCTTGGACAAGGCTTCTGCAAGTATCATGGGATAGTTCTTCAATCCTTAGGGAAGCATTGTCCAGGTGAGCTGGCACTTACATCCTCTCTCAGGTTCCTACACTCAATAGTAAATAATTCCTGAGATCCCAGAGACAGGGGGATACAAGAGAAAGCATCTTGTAAATCCAGCACAGTGTACCAGGTCTGGGATGGGGGAAGGAGACTTAACAGGGTATAAGGGGTGGGGACAGTGAGGTGTAAGGTGATGACTAGTGCATTGACAGCATGCAAGTCTTGGACAGGGTGGTATTCACTTGTCCTCAGGTTTTGAATGAGCAGGAAAGGGGTGTTCCAGAGGGACTGGCATTCCTTTAAGAGCCAAGCCTCAAGCAACCAGTGTATATGGGGTTTAATTCCTTTCTTAGCTTCCATGACCATTGGGTATGGCCTAAGATGAACCAGTCTTTCACATTTCTTCAGCTCAACAGCAAGGGGAATGTGAGCCACCAATCCTGGGGCAGTGTCTTCTATCCATGCTAAAGGGAATCTATGAGTTCAAAAGAGGGGGGCTGAGGCTGCAGAGGAGGAGTCTCCTTCCTTCCCAGAGGTGATATTCCTCACCTATGGGCATGGTCACAGTGAGCAGATGGACAAGGGCAGGATTTCTCACAGTGAGAGTCGTGCCCTGTAGTATGAAATAGCTCTGTGTCTTGCAGTTTCCAAAGAAAGTCTCCACTCAAAAGAGGAAAGGGGAAGTCAGGTACCAACAGAAATGAGTGACACTAACCTAGCTGGACCTACCAGGTCTGCTGGGGCTTGTAGAACAAATAGGTGGAGGTTTCCCCAGTGGTCCTAGATATGTGCCCTGAATTTTGTAGTTAGTGCCATTGCTTGGGTGATTACTGAAACCTCTGTCCCCAGTGCCCACCAGGAGTCTGACTAGTTTTCCTCCCACATCTACTGTTATCATTGGTTCTCTGGGGCCAGTGGCAGGGACCTGCAACCCTCTCAGTCTGAATTGTCCCCTGTTTCAACTACCAGGACTTTATCTTTTTCTTTCTTTCTTTTTTTTTTTTTGAAGAGAATATACCAAATGAGACAAAACAAAATAGAGTCAATAAAACAAAAGGACCTACATAGTACATGACTTAAAAACAAAATATAAGGAGATCAATAATGGCTACCATAATGTCTCTTGTTATCTTCAGAAGAATTGCCCATATCATCAAGCATTATAAAATTGAACAAAACAGTACAGAACAAAACCAATAAAAACAAAACATTGGAGACATTATAGGACTTCAAAAGAAGATAAAGGTCCAACCAGAATGGGTATTGTAGTGTATCTTATTGTCTTCAAAGTAGTTACCTATACCATCAGACTTGATAATATCAAACAAAATAGTATAGAATAAAATCAGTCAAAACAAAATAGTGAAAACAACACATGGCTCCATATCAAACCAATAGGAGATCAAAAATTGTTACCATAATATGTCCTGCTATCTTTAGAATAGCTGTCCATGCCATCAAATCTAATACAAGTAGACAAACTGAAACAGAATAAAACCAAACTAAACAGAACAATGGAAACAATATGGGTTTCAAATTATGATAATAGATTAACAATGGCCACTGCTTTCCCTTTTTATATAATTCCTCCCTTTTCACTTGTATGGGATGTATTGTACATTTTGGATCCCACTACCTTTTATTTTTTATATTAGGGAGGCAACCTGCTATTCACCTAAGTGATTCTGAACCTTTTTACCCCTGAGCATGATCTCAAGCTGTATCCATTTGCCTAGAAGAGCCTCAAGGTTTTCTTTCTTTATAGGTGAGTAGTGTTCCATTGTATAAATATGTAATGGCTTTCTAACCTATCGGCAGCTGATGAGCAAGCTACCCCCTCTTTGTTTCTGGTTCCCTGTCACATAGAGCATTGTTTTTTCATCTTTGACTCTCAGTCTATAAACCTCCTTTTGGGTAAATGCATTTCTTATATAAAGCATATTGATAGACCCTCTCTCCTGATCGACTCTGCCTGTGTTTTCTTTTTTTTGGTGAATCGAGGTCATTTATATTAGTGATTATGATCAACCTTCTCTGCTTCATCTCTGCCATGCTATTTTTCTGCCATTGGTTGTATACTTTTCCCCTTCATTCCACTGTCTGCCCTGCTCAGTGAGGCCCCTCTGCCACCATTCCTGAAACCAATGGTCTTTTTTCTCTCTCAAATGTTCTTCAGTATTTTTTGTAAGGTTGGTTTGATGGTAATGAACTCCCCCAGTTCCTTTTTGTCATGGAAGCATCTTGTTTCTCCATTAATTTTGAGAGATAGTTTTGTAGGGTACATCAATCTGGGTTGGAGGTTATTTTCTTTCAGTACTTGGAATACTTCACTCCAAGCTCTTCTTGATTTGATGGTCTGTGTTGAGAAGTCTGTCGTGTTTCTGATGGGTTTTCCTTTATAGATGATCTATTTGTTTTCTCTGACAGCTTTTAATATTCTGTTTTTGTGTTGAACTTCTGGGATCTTGATTATTATACGTCTGGATGTAGATCTATTTTGGTTATAGCTGGCTAGAGTTCTGTATGCCTCACTTATCTGAATATCATTTCCTTTTCCTATTCTTGGGAAGTTTTCTTGAATTATTTCTGTAAATAGCCTTTGTATTTCATTTGGGTTTACACCTGCTTCTTCACTCACATTTTTTATTCTTAAGTTATAGTTCCTCTTGTCATCGTCTAACCTTTGAATTGTTACTTCCTGGTTCCTTGTTATTTTTAAGAGATCTTTCCTTTTGTGGTCACAAGTTGCAAATCTGTCTTCTGGGTTTGATAGTCTATTTTTAGTTTCTTTCAAGCAGTTTTGCTAGGTTTCAATGGAGTTTTTAATTTCCTGGTAATCTCTTTGAATCTGTTTCATGTATTCCAAATTCTTAAAATATTCTTCACTGAAGGTTTCCCTCCTTTTTCTATGCTCCTCTATTCTTCCATCTGTGTCTTTTTAGAGGTGCTTAGCAATTGTTTTATTATGTTTCTCATTTCTTCTTTTACCTATAATAGTATTTCTGTTCTAAGTTCTTTTATAGCTTCATGAAGTTGTTTCTTTATTTCAGTTGCTGTTGCTTCAGAAACTTGCAGGTGTGCAACACCCAATCTCTTCCATGTTTACATCTCCTGGACCAGTACTGCTTGGGTTGGAGGCCAGAGACTGCCTTTTGCTTCTTCCTCTTGTCATGTTCCTGGTTTCTTCCAGACAAGTGGGTAGTGGGGTCCCCGGCACTTCCTGTATTGGTTATAATTACTCTGAAGCATGCTGGCTAGGGATTTCTGCTGTTTGCTGTTTTTCCCAGCCTGCAGGTGGCTACTGGAGTGTAAGCAGGGGCAGGGCAGGCTGGTGCCTCCTTTCTGAGCTGGGTAACCACAGGGAGTATTCACCACATTAGAATGTGCCAGGTGGGCAGGGTTGGTTGGGGATAGCTTTAGGTAAACCTCCATGGTGGCTATTGGACCGTGCACAGGGGTGGGACTCAGGCCAAGCAATTTCCACCAGTCTGCTCCAAGTTAGGAGTGGCTGAATGAACCCTGCTGCAGTTCTGGCTCCAGGCTTATCCTGCCCGACTCCAAAATGGCCCTTGGCCAGTCACCCACTCCCACAGGAGCACTGAGTCGCCCACTCTCACCACCAGCCAGTGCAGTTCTCTGGTCTGCTTCTCCCCTCTGCCACTGTGTCTCCCCAGAGAGGCCTTCAGGCTTGCTAGACACCAGCTTCACTGTGACTGTGTGTCTCCGGGTTACAACAGTGCTTCTCACATGGTGGTTCTGGGTTCAGTTGAAAGCACTGCCCACTGCTGCCTTCTTCTGTTTCAGTCTTTCTTTCTTTCTTTCTTTCTTTCTTTCTTTCTTTCTTTCTTTCTTATTCTCTCTGTGGGCTTCAATTTTCATGTTAGTTTCTTCCTGGGTCGAGAGGACCCACTTGCTTCCTTCTGGTCTTCTCCAGAATGCTATATTCCAGCATCTGGACTGTTTTTCCCAGAGATGCTGTTTACTCTGCTGCTTACTGTTCTGCCATCTTCCCAGAAATCCTTTTTCTCTTTCTTGAGCAACTTGGGGCATTCTTTCTTTAAATGTTCTTTTTCTTTGCAGTAGGCACATTGGTCTGGGTCTAGAGGCAAGCAGTACAGTCCTAACCTGGATTTTTCTTCTTTAAGTCTCTGATTCATACTGGGTGTATTGGCTTCTCTAAAAGCTGCCACCAAAATCTTAGCTTGATCTTTCTGTTGTCTTTTTTCCTTTTCTTCCTCTACCTTCTTGGTCATCTCTTCTTTATTATGATAGGCCTGTTATGCCACCTCTACCAGTCGGAACACTTTCATTCATGCAATCCCTTCTAGTTTTTGTAATTTCTGCTTTATGTCTGGGGCTGACTAGGTGACAAGTGCCATGATGACAGTTCAGGCATTTTCAGGGGCCTCTGGATCAAATGATGTATAGGTCTGATAAGCTTCCAATATCTGTTCCAGGTAGGCCATTGGGCTTTCAGTTGGCCCTTGGAACACCTCAACCATCTTATTGAAATTTGTTGGCTGGTTGTTGGTGATGGCCAGACCGTGTAGAACCTGATGGTGTGTCTCAAGAGCCTGCATAAAGTCTGCAGTGTTTGGATGCCAGGTTGGGGCCCTTTTGGGTAAAACCTCACCTACAGCTTCTTATTTATCCTGTTCTGTCCCTGTGATTTCTTTCCTAAAATGATCATTGGCTGCTTTTTAAATGCTGTCTCTTTCTTCTGAGGTGAAAAAAGTTCAACAAACACCGTTGTCGATCATCCCAGGTAGGCTGGTAGGCCTAAAAACTGACTGGAGGAGAGTAATGATAGCCCAAGGCTGGCCAGACAAGAAGGATTCTGAACTTTCCAGTTGTAGAGGTCACTGGTGCTAAAAGAGACATACAACAATATTGACCAAGTCTGTCTTCCCTCTCATGCACCTGGCATTTGCTTCAGGGGCAAGAGAGTCACTGGTCTGGTGGCTGGTGAGGCTTCTCAGATGGAGTCATGATATACTTTGGGAGATAGCTGTTGGTGGGTCCAGCAGGTAACCAGGTATGGCAGGGCAAGGTGCAACAGGTGATGGAGACATCTCAAGTGGGTCATTTTCCTTAGGCATCAAAGACAAAATGTCTGGCTGAGGTTTCCCTAAGTGGTTCTCCCCTTTAAGAAAGAGGATATGTTCTGGGGTGTCACATGTGCACATTTTATCCCAAGGAGAGAGCCCTCACCATGCCAGGAACCAATGTAAGGGAATTGGTCAGGATGTCCAGGCTTTCCTGTGACTATATTCCCTGTGACTATACTGAAAAAGTAACCTGAAGGTCTAGGGAACCCTCATCTGGTCATCCAGTGCCAAAAAGATGGCCATTCTAGTTTATATAAGGTTTGTAATTTCCTGGGTTTCATCTTTACTTCTTAGTCACTTCTAAATCTGTCAAAAGCTCTTAATCATACATTTCAGTACAGTGGGCTTTGAGGGACTAGCTTCCATGGCAGCAGTCAAAAGTTGGTAAAACATGGGTTGCCTACCCTGGTCAGTTTCAAGCCCACTCTATCAGGAGTCCAAAGAACAATCCCAGGCTCAAGAGGTTGAAAACAGGCAGTACTTCAGTAACAGGTTTAGCCAATTGGTCCTTGTCAGGGTCTCTGGTTGCATGGAGGAAGAAGAAGAATCCAGGCAGGCCAGGGAGGAGTCTGATGGTCACAGTGACAAAAGCAGTGATGATAGATAGAACTGAGACCTAAAATTGCAGGTGCATGGGGCACACAGAGACACCACAGACAAAGATACACAAAACCCAGGTGGGATAATCCAGCTTAACCAATGAGATCTCAATCAAATGGGACTGCAGAAAAACCCAGTCCTCTAACCCCAGTCTCTGACTGGAAAAAACAATTCTTACATCTGGGAATGAGGGCCTGTATTGTAGGGAGTTTTGAGAGTCTGGGAAATAAAAGTCCTTGGACAAGACAAAATGAAGCCAAAATTTTACCTAAGTTGGTCAGGTCTGCCTTTTTTCCCTTATCTTGCAATGAAGAGCCTTCCCTCTCTGCCATGGCCTGGGAAACTGGCTGAACTCAGTCAGGGAACCTTTCTTCTCCTAATTACAAGCTCTGGGCTCAGGTCACCATCTCCCCTGACAAGGAGCCATTCATGAGGATCTTTGTGGGACTTCCGAAATGTTGTGGTGAATGTGCAGAATCACCCATGGAGTCTGAGAATAAGGCAAACAAGCTTTATTCGCTGGTGGATGACACAGGACATGGAGTCAGAAGGTCAACCCCTGGGACAGGATGGTTAAAAATTATATGGGGATTGAATTCTGGGTTGGGGGAACAGTCTAACATCTCCTGATTTGGCTTTACTTGGTCACAGTTCTATGCCATTCCCTTATTTGGCCTGGCCCAGTTATGGTTACATGTCCTGGCCCAGCTGCCTGAGAGACTTCCTTGGTAGTGGTGAGACATGTTCGAAGGGGGCAATTGACTTTCTAAAAGACATCAATTAAGCACCAGCTCTATAGCTCAGGGTCTGAAATTTAGAGTTCAAGATTCTAAAATGGTGTGTGAGCACAAGATGATTCTAGTTCAGTTAACATGCAATGTTCCACTTCACCTGAAAAGGGAATAGCATAAAATTTTAACTGTGTCCTATCATTTTGATTAGAAAGCCAATAATGCTTTTATTCTTGGTTTTGATTGGTTTTAATCTGTTTTCAATTATTTGATTTCAATATGTATGAAGATATGGACAACCATTTTGAAGAAAATAAGAGACATTAGGTAGCCATTATTGATTTCCTAGTGTCTGGTCTTGAAAGCCCTTAAGGCCTTCATTCTTGTGTTTTGATTGCTTTATACCATTTTGATTTGTATTTAATTATTGTGTGTGAAGATATGGACAACTATTTCAAAGAAAACAAGAGACAATATGGTAGCCACTATTGATTTCCTGCTTTTTTTGAAAACCTGTTTTTTCTTGGTTTTGTTTTGGTTTTTTTTGGTACTGGGAACTGAACTCATGACCTCTTGCTTGCTAGGCAGGCACTTATGCCACTGAGCTAAATCCCCAGCCAAAAACCTGTGTTATTTGTATTGCTTTACTCTGCTCTGCTTTGTTTTGTTTTATTCTCTTTAAAATTAAACAAAAAAGCTAAAATTTTAACTGTGTTTCCATGACCCTAGAAAGAGGCTAGTTAGTTCAGTTTTTGACAATATGCCAATAGCAAAGTTGTTTTGCAATTTTTCCTCTGTTCATGTTCTGTTTTTCATTTTTGTTTTGTTTTTTTAACTACCAGTCCTAAGGCTTCTTGCCTATTAATATCAGCCCCTCTTTTAAGTTACTGTTCAAAACTCTGTTTTGGGGTTTTACTTAACTTTTATTCTTTATTTTGTTTGAGATACTAAGCAAACATGTCCCTGTCATCCAGTGTACTGCTTTTTTAAAAAAAATACATTGGATTTTTGAATAACTGTATGTATAATGTTTGAACTGATGATGTAACTTTGCTATTGCACATGGTTAAAATGCAGGCTAATTGCTACCTAAATCAAAATGAGGAGGATATGGCCCAGGACCTTAACCCTAAATTCGAAGTTGTGTACCATTGTCACTATCTGGGGCCAGTTTAGATCAGGAAAAACAAGGGGATTTCCCCCTCTATTTTTGAGGCATGTGAATATTAGAGAATATCTAGGTCCTTTTCCTATTCATGAACTGTAAAATGATTCACAATTGACAATAAACAAGATTTTCCACAATTATAGCAATTAAATTTTCAGTAATGTCTTTTTAAATCTCTTAGATCAAAATAGTTCTTTGTTGCTCAAGTGAGTTATTTGAATGAGGACAAAAATGACATCAACTCAACCAAAAATTTCTTAGCTTCATGATTTTAATGATGCAAAGAAAACAGACTTATTAATAAAGTGTATTGTTGAAAGGGAATCTTTGTGGAATTTCAGACGATGCAAGACATCCATTTTTATTGGCTTCCCTGAGTTATGCTTTCAGAGCTATTTATAATGTTATTCCACTGAAAATTCTTTTCCATAGTGTCATTTGTCTTCCATCTCCAGAAAGCTTCCCATCCAAATTAGAGAGGAAAAAAGTTAGCCTTTCTTCTTTCCTCTACACCTCCTTAAAATCAATTGAAAGTGGCATCTCCTGGGAATGGATCCATCTCTTATCCATGCTCCCAGCAGGAGAAGCAAATAAAACTTGCTCTCAGAGATATTTCACTGGGAGGTAGATCTTATACAAATATTCCCATTCTGCTCTTTCTCAGAAGTGATCTTCTTTCATATTATTTTCTTTTAGCAAAAGTAGTGTGAGGATCAGAGACCTCTTAACTGGTCAGCAACCTCTATAGCTGCATAAAGTCTTATGCTTACAAGGCACTTATTTTAATGCTCTTCAGGCACCATTTTGGAATTCTTTTTTTTTTTTTAAATCTTGAAATTCTTAATCATTAAGGGGACCCATTTGTTTTCATGCTACATTTGATCCTAAAAATTAATTAAATGGTCCTGGTGCAAATCAGCATGATGGTAACACTAAATATTTTTTCCCCATATCATTTACTTATGGAAAGAGAGAAACAAAATCAAAAGTCAAAAATTTTCTGAGTTCCTACTGTGAACTGGGCTCTATACTCAATGCTATGTGAAATTATATCTCATTCTTAAACTTTTGGTGGCCTAATCTGTTCATCCTTTTGTAAGGGTCAACCCAGCTGCATTAAACGTGGCAGGTGTCATCATGGCAGTATCACATCCAAAAGCCAGAGAGCAATCACATAGTGACACAGGAAAGCAGAGACTGGAGAAGGGCCAGTCTCAAACTATTTATAACAACCCCTTTGTAGGAGAACTATAGAGTGTCTCCTGAGAACTACGTAAATCCTTTCAAGGGTGGTGCCTCCATGACCTAATGATCTTCCACGAGACTCCATCTCTTCAAAGTTTCCACCACCTCCATACTGCTGTGCTAAGGACCAAACTTTAGGAAACAAACCATATCCAAACAGTAGCACTATTGGTCCTTATGCATTCACAAAAATCTTTCACTTAATAATTTGTCATTTAATATATCTAGTAGCATGGAAAGGCCATTTAAAAAGGGTATTTGATATTTTTTGTTTCTCCTTTTTAGAAATAGATTCCCTTTTCCTCTCAGGTTACAGTTCCTCCTTGACTTCCTTTGGAGGATTTTACTTCTCCACCCTCTCTCCTCCTTACTCTAGTAGACTTGCCTTACCCCAAACCTGGGCAATCAAAACCTTCCATGCTTTGAATACCTTTATCTCCTATATTTTGACTGATGAATTCAGAGATGGGAAATTTTGTGGGAATTATGGGAAAAGTAGCTCTTTTTTTATGCCATGTTGGAAAGTGTAAACTAGAAGCTCCTTGGCTTTTCAAAAGCAATCACAACTAGGAGGTCGCAGAAGAAATATCCTTTTTTTCTTAGATTTTTAATTTTATTTTACAGAGAATAAAACAAAACAGAACAGAATAAAGCAGATCAAATCAGAACAATGCAAGTAACATAGCACTTCACAAGACAATTGGATATCAACAGTAGCTATCATAATGACTCTTTCTTTGAAATTGTTGAGCATAGCTTCACACACAATAACATCAAACATAACAAAATAGAATAAAACCATTTAAAAGAATGAAAGTATCACAAGGCATTCCGAACCAAATAACAGAAAATGAACAATGGCTACTATAATATCTCATTTTCCATAAAAATTTTATTTATATTATTACACATATTAAAATCCAATATGACACATGATAGAATCAAATGATAATAGAAGAACAAAAGCATGTTAGGACTTCAAAGCAAGATGATATTAAATCAGCAATGGCTGCCATAATGTCTTGTTTTCTTCAAAGTAGCTGTTCATGCCATCACACATAATAAGATCAAACAAAACAGAATAAAACCATTTCAACCAATGAATGAAAACATTATAAGACTTCAAAGCAATATAATGGGGAACCATGATTACCATAGAATCTTATGTACTCTTACCATTTCTTACACTAGGGAGACTATACGGTATTTATACGTGAATTTGATTTATTTTGCTTATGAGTATGGTCTCGAGTTGTGTCCATTTCTTTATAAATATCTCAATGTGATTATTCTTTATAGCTGAGTAGTACTCCATTGTATAAAAGTACCACAATTTTTTTTATCCATTCCTCAGTTGATGGGCACTTAGGTTGTTGTAAGATCTGGCTATTACAAGTTGTGCTGCTATAAACATGGGTGCACATATATCACGGTGGTATGATGTTTTCAGTTCTTCTAGGAATATGACTAGGAGTAGAATAGCTGGGTCAAATGTGACTTCCAAACTCAGCTTTTTGAGGAATCTCCAGACTGACCTCCACAGTGGTTGCACCAGTCTACACTCCCACCAACAGTGCAGAAGAGTTCCTTTTTCCCCACAGCCTCTCCAGCATTTGTTGTTGGTAATTTTCTTGATCCTGGCCATTCTTTCTGGAGTGAGATGGAATCTCAGTGTGGTGTTAATTTGCATTTCTCTAATGACCAATGATGATGAACAGTTTTTCATGTATTTATTTGCTATTTGTATTTAGAAGAAATATTCTTGATGCACTGGAGGTCTTGATACTTTCGGATTCACTTGCAGCACAATTTGATTTCATGACCTGAGAAAATTCCCTTCTAGCTTAAGCTGCATTTGACATTGAGTCTAATTACTATTACTTTCAACTAAATGAGTTCTGTCTAACATTGGAAGAATCATGCTTGTTAAAGAAAAACAGTTTTGCCAACATTAATGTGGAAAGTCAGCTAAACTGGTCAACATTCAATTTGCCTTAACTTGTGTTTTTCTTTTGAATAAATGACAATAATATATGCTCTACTGTTATGAGACCCATATACTGAGAACTGAAAAAAATCTCAAACTCAGAGCATGTGTTAGACAACCTCAATTTTTCTTACACATTCTTACAGTTCAACAACTTTCATTATTCTTTTTTCTCCAATTATAATACCAAGTTGAGTAACTCAAATCTTAAAACATGAAATGCTCTAAAATTTGAAACATTTTTGGTATTCGATATTTCAGGTGAGAGATATTCAGCCTGTAAAGAATTTGCTCATTTTTAAGGCAAGGTATCCAAATGCTCTATAAAAGTAATGTCTAAACTATCATTAGAAACTGTTTTCCCGCTGCCTGGTAGAGTTGTGCCATACTGCAGGTAATCAAAAGCAATTTGTCTAAAGAAACAAAGGCCTATTGGAATTTCCTTTCTACATCCAGAAGTATAATCATTGTCATCTAAGAACGGAGCCAATTTCCCAGTTAAATGTCAGCCGATTTGGATGGAGGTAACAAGAGCCTCTTCCAAGCTATCTGTCTCTACTGACTGAGTGGATATTCAGGAATTAAAATTGCTAATGGAATTTGGTGAGAGTTAAAGACAAACTTACAAGATTTCTTCTGTGTTTTAGGTCTATCAGAAAAGCCCTTTCTCTAGGTACTTCATTTCTCAGACTCTGTCAAACAGAGATTGTGTTCTTAAAAATATGGAAACAGTCTGTGGTGTGTGTTTGGCTCTGAGAGAGTTGCAGTGAACTAATTTTTGCATGTGTGCCGTTTTGGTGACTTTACACAGTTTCACACAGGTCACATGACTAACTTTGTCTGTCCCAAGAATAAAAGAGAGGGAACTTCACTCCCTTCACTCGCTAAGTGCAACTTTGGCAGCCATCCAGTAACTGCAGGGTGTGCAGATCATCAGCTGGATTGGTTTTCGCTTTAGAGTATCCACACGTTAGTTGTCTACAAGATTAAACCTGCAAGAGGACAGCCTAGCGTTCATTCTCTTATGTAGACCTGAGTCATTTACAGAGTGACTTTTACAGATCACATTTTCCAAAATAGTCCCAGAAAACAATGGGTTATCTTTTTATGTCTTAAAAATCCTTCTCAGCAAAACCATTCTAAGAAGGAGACTGCTGCTGAATGCGTCCCTTAAACTTTATGTGTTGGAAACTTAATCCCAAAGTCACATGCTAATGGTATTTGGAGGTGAAACTTTGGAAGTGACTGGATCATGTGGCCTCTGCCTTTATGAATGGATTAGTCCATTCATGAATTAATGAATTATTGCAGAGTTGGCTTTGTTACAAAGGCAGGATCTCTTTGGAGTGTGTGTTCTGTCTTACCATGTGATGATCTTGACCATGATACATCAAAATGGTCTTTACTATGTGCTGACCAGATGCCAGAGAAATGTTAATGGACTTTCTAGTCTCTAGAACTGTGAAAATTTCTTCTCTTTTTAAATTACCCAGTTTCAGATATTCTGTTATAGCAACAGAAAACAGACTAATATAATACAGTACTAAAACTCAGCTCTGAGTTTGGAACTTCCACTCTATTATTTCATTCATTGTGTTGTTGGCCAATTATTTGATGTCTTGGTTTTGTAATTTTCCCTTCCGTACAGTGAGGTTAGTAAGTTGATCTAGCTCAGTTGCTGCATAGAGTAAAGATAATCCATTTGTCATCATTTAGGCACACAAGAGATGCTCATTTTTTCTTTTGATAGTATTCTCCTTGATGTTCATATCCATTCTAAGGTTTGGCCTTACTCCTCTGAAGCCAGTTGACCATCATGATGCAGCATGTAAAAAATACTGGTTTTGAGTAACACTAATTCTCTTCAGGGATACCAGAATTAGCAAAAATAAGCTACAAATACAGTTTTAGTATGAATACGTTCCATGCAATGTTTGGAACAGGCTTATACTGAAAAGTAATTGTTGATCTGAAATTTAATTTCAATAATGTATCTTTTATTTGGCAATTCTAGTCATGGACTATGTGAACTTCAGTAAGTTGCTTAATATCTTCAATTTGATCATTTAAAAGGATCAGATGAACAGAAATTACTAATTAGCATACATCACATAGTTTTAAAATAATTTCATTCTTATAAAAATTCTAGGAGATAATTTTGTTATTTTTATCGTGCAGATGATAATATTGAGACATAGAGCAGTTAGGTATTACACCAAGTTAATACATAGTTATAGTTGGTTTTGAACCCAGCCTGATTCAAGAAGTCTTACTGTGTCTTACTATTTCTATAAAATGCAACAACATTTTGAATCCATGTGAGAAAGGTAGATAAATGTTGGTGTAATCTTAATAAATCTGAGGTTCCCACATAGCTAATCTCATGGAATAAAATTTGAGAAAGTATAATTAAACTGCCAAAAATTAAAAAAAAATTCCATTAAAGAGAGGCCAAATATTTGAGCAGCACTTATCAAAATTTTCTTCTTTCCCTGCCACTTCACTCCTACTGAGCAACTCCTCAGGGCCTTCCGGCCTCCACAATTCCTGGAAAAAGAATCCTCACCCTTAGCCAGTGACTTATTTTCCTCTTCTTCTCCCATCTTCTCTTTCTCAGCCTTTTATTATGTAGATTTACTTGGCCTCTCTCCTAGAAGAAAGAGTCCATATTCTTTAGAAGAATGAAGGAAGAAAATTGGGCTGGCAATTTCAAATTTTCCTTTGGCAGCCTGGAGGAGCTCTTTGAGTTTATGTACACTCCCACATTAGTAATTTTTTTGTCCTTTTAAACTAGGCACTCATTAAATGTACATTCCCTTCTGACTTCTTCACACTTGCTCATATTCTGCCTGTAATGCTGGACATTACCCACATGATTCCACCTTAGTATTTTGCTCATGGCTTGATGGGTATCTAAATCTCCTGGACAAAGACTGAGAATGAGGTCCGTGGGTACTGCCAGAGATTGCTGAGTTAGCCTGATGAGAAGAGGGAGTAAAAGGCAACCTAGGGAATAAAGGCACTCCTCAAAGATCTGAAGAGGATGTTTTTCCAGGAAACCCAGAAGCAAAAGAAACAAAATGTTAATCTAGTACAAGAAAATGTTCTTAGGTAGGAAGCCTTTGCAATCCCACATGGTCCATCTCCTATTGCTGGCTTCTGATTGTAGATGACTTGATCCATGTGATAAAAAGATGACTATCCAAGAAATCTATTAGTAGCCAACCTGCCAGTATCAACTTCCCAACTATAGTTCAATAACAGGGCCAGAACTTGAAGCACCTACTTAGGCTTTATCTAGGTTGTAGTGGCTCTTCATCTTAGGTCACTCTGTGAAATTCACACTTATTTCATCTTGGTCTTTAATTCTGTAAGAGAAAGAAATCCAGGTTTTATTATTGTATTTTTTGTTTGTTTATTTTTAAAATAAGAGCTAGAACAGACATATCTCGTTAAGGAGAAAATGATATGGTCTCACCTACCACTTTGTCAGGATTGTTGAAACCTTGTAGGTATAACATTATACCATTTCATCATTTTGCTGTTGGTTGCAGTTATCTTTGGATGTACAGATGTCACAGTCACCAAACATTCTTAGAATGTGGGAAACAATAATAAAGATCCAAGGTATTTTATATAAGACATTAATTCATTTTCTTCTCAAAACCCCTTTAGGGTTGTTTGACTCTTGACATTTTGCTGCTAGGAAATGGTAGCTTATAGAGATTAAAATAATGTAAGAGCTAAAAAGCTAGACAGTTGTGAATAGAGTCTGAGGATTTATGGCCCTAATGTCTGTGATGTAGACCATGACTCAAAACATGACAAAAACTTGAGCTGATATTGCATCAAAAAGACATCAAAGTTGGTACAAATTTCCTATGATTAATTTTATTATTATGCATATCTAAAATGAATAAAAAGGGGATATACAAGCAGCAAACCAACATATGAAAAGATACCAAGCATCAGTTAATCACTTGGGAACTGCAAAGCAAAACCATGAGATATGACTTAGTACCTATTTGAAGGGTCACTATTTAAAAAACAAACAGACAATCCAAGGATGCAAGTATTGGTGATCTTGTGGAGAGAATGGGCCTGTGTGCTTTGCTGGTGGGTGGCACAAATGACATGGTCATTTCTCAGCGAATACAACACAGAATTACTACTACTCTATGAGCCATTAATTTCACTTCTGCTGATACACTTTGAAGAAGTAAAAGTGGGAACTTGAACAGGCATTTTGTACAATGACACTCACAGTATAACTCATAATAGCCAAAAGATGGAAGAAATCCAAGGGTCCATCAATGAATGAATGGACAAACTGTGGTGTGTATACATACACACACACACACACTTCACACACAGAAAGAAATGTTATTTAGCCCTCAAAAAGAAGGAAATTCAGACACATGCTACAACTTATATGGACCAACTTCAAACATATTATGCTAAGTGATAGAGCCAACCAGAAAAGAACACATATTGTGTGTTTTCACTTATATGAGTTACTGATAGCAGACAAATTCATAGGGACAGAAAGTAGTGAAGCCAATAGAAAATCTGAGGAAAAGTTCCAGATTTATTTGGTTCTAGTTACTTGTTTTCAGCAGTTGATCTACAAGTGCTTAGCCAAACAGTAAAGTATTAGACATCCACTAGCTTTACTATAGATGACAGCTCTGATGTGGTCAGAAGAGGAATGATTGCTTAGGATGTGTTTCAGGAATTTGGGGATATCTTTGTCTAGGCTGGTACACATTTAAAGGAACATGAGTTTATCAGGGCCCTATTTGGTGCCCAAAATAAAAGATATATCTGGCAAATTTGGAAAGAGGATTTTGGTAATTGTTGTTGCAGACCAATAGTTAATAGGAGTGACTTTCTTCCACCCTAACCGCAGACATTTGGCAAAGTTTGGATGCATTTCTGTTTTGCTCAAATTGGGTTTTGCTATGGGCATCTGGTTGGTGGAAACCATAGATGCTAACAAACATCCTAGAGTGCACAGCAGAGTCCTATGCAACAAACAGTCCTCCAGCTCAGAATGTCAGTAGTGCTGAGGTTGAGAGTTTAGTTTAGATGATATAGACAACCTCCAATGGAATTCCTATAAATTTATTACAGTGGGTGAACCATGCTCTTTTCAAATTTCACTCAGTGAAACTGAGCTGGATAGGAACCCTACATGATTCCAGTGTAACCTGCAGAGAACTTTGCTATTATATTTGAAGACCTCTGCATTCTGCCAGTTATCCTATTCAAAGTGAGGCACTGTGTTATTTATTTAAAATCAATCATTTTTAGGATTTTTATTCAGAGAGCACACATAACTTGTTCAAAGTATCAAGTGTCAATTTTCTCATATCAACATGTAAAATCCCAGAATTTCACAACCTTGCATGTATCATGAGTCCTTTATAGTATACTATTTTATTTTGATCTTGCATATTCTTTCCCAGGTTTTAGTTTGCATTTAGTGGTTAATGCCAGCCCAATAATGGAATGATATGTTAGTTTGTATGCTAATATTTTCACCTTGAAGGCTCACTGATTCTACTTAGTCAATAAATGTTCATCTCTGAAGTTAACTTCATTTATTTAGATAAGTCTGCTAAAAACAGAAACTGCTACACTTATCATGTTTCGATAGGTTTATTGGCTATTAGTCAGCAACTGTAACATGAAAACCTCCTATGGATACATAGCCAAGCTCTGCTCTTGAAGTTGAACCATAGACTGAATAGGAACAGATTTAACAACCCAAATCCTTTCCATTTTGGTCAACAATATTCTTGACTAATCTTAATATCACCAAAAGAGGAATGACCAGAAATTATGTGCATCCTGGTATAATGCAAGAAAAAATACACTCCTACTCCTGAAAGATCTTGCCAAAAATAAAATTTTACAAGAATTCACTTAATCAGTTCTATAGATTTAGTAACCTATGTACTAGAAATTAGGTAGACAGAGAAACAAAATAATTCTATGAGGAAACCACGAGCCAGATCTAGAATGTGGGAAATCTACCAAATACTGTGGATCTTGTTTGCTTTCCAATTCCCAAAAACCATGTGCAAAGAGACATTTGAGATATAAAGAAATATTTGAACAGAACTGGATATTAAATTATGCTAAGGAATCATTGTTAATTTTTGTCATCTGTGATAATGGGACTGTTTAATTATACATGTAAAAATAAGAACAAACATCACTAGAAACAATATTTTTTGATATATAGGATTCTACTTTATTACATCAGATATTCAAGATTAACTATTTTTCAAAACTGGGACAAAACCAGATATCTCACTCTTGGCAGTAGTGTTTTATAATGCATTATCTTTCAGTCATGATTTGCAGTGTGGATACTGATTGTCCAATTCAGAGATGACAGGAAGAACTAAATGTTTATAGCACAAAATAGCTTGGTAGAGTTAAAAGCAGCATTTCAACATATCTATATTAGTAATAACTGGAAATAAACTTCAGATATCATATGAAGAAGTGAGACCTAGAGCCATGACATTGTTGAGGATATATGAAGAAGATGCTTTTGCCAAATCACGTTAGCGGGCACTGAGAATCCTCGAGGTGTGTGCTAGACATCATATTATTGACTTGGGTCTCTATTAAGATGTGCTAGGTGGGAAAAGTGGCACATTTTCTTGCAGATATTTTAAACAGTGAAAGATGTCAAAAGGCATACAACCCACCAGTGAATCAGTCGATATTTAATGACTATTAGTCAGTAACTCCATTTAGTTTTATAAAGATATCAGTAATGCAATTAAAAAAGATACTCTTCTTTCATTGGATTTGTGCCTATATAATTCTAAAAGCATAAATATGGTCATTTTCATTCTCATTAGAGTTAAAACTACACTTAGATGTTCCCCCAGCTTACACTGTGGCTTTGACCTCAATCCAAGTAACTCTTCTAAAAACATCAAGCGAGAAATAGACTTTAAGCAGAGGGTCAATTGGATAGCCGGGAGATGTGAAGGCTATAAGTTCAAATCATCAACATATCTGTTCAGAGGCATGAGAAAGCATGGTATAATGTGGATTGTTATGCTTTAACAATTTAGGACCATGTTTATATCCTATTTTCCTAATGGACTGAACGTTTTTAGGAATTAATCGACTTGTAGTTTCTTGTCAAATCAACAAAAAGATAGTATCCCTTTTCTTTAGTTTGACTTAAATAATTCTTTTTATTTTCATTTTTTATTTTAAAGAGAATAAAACAAACAAAACAGAACAAAGCAAATCAGAAAGAACAATGCAAGCAACACAGAAATTCAAAACAAGACAATAGGAAATCAACAATGGCTACCATAATGTCTCTGGTTTTTTTCAAAATAGCTGTCCATATTATCACACACAGTAAAATCAAACAAAAAAAGACAGAATAAAATCAATCAAAACAAAAGAATAAAAGAACTATAGGACTTCAAAACAAGATGATAGAAAATCAACAATGGCTACCATAATGTTTCGTTTTCTTCAAAATAGTTGTCCATACCATTATACATAGTAAAATCAAACAAAACAAAACACAACAAAACCAATCATACAAAAGAATGAAAGCATTATGGTACTTTAAAACAAGATAACAGTAAACCAACAATATTTACCATAATATGTCCCATTATCTTCAAAATAACTGCTCATAGCATCAGGCACAGTAAAATAGAACAAAACAAGACAGAACAAAACCAAATCTAACAAAATTATGAAAATTATACAAGAATTCAAGACAATATGAAATTAACAGTGATTACCACTGCTTCCTCCTAGGTGTTTCCTCCCCTATTACTTTCATCATATCTATTGTGCTTTTTGGATCCCACTAACTCCTTCAGTTTTTTATGCTAGGGAGATAACTTGGTGTTCGGTCATATGAGTTCAAACCGTTTCACCCATGAACATGATCTCCAATTGCATCCATTTACCTACAAGGCCTTGAGATTGTCCTACTTTATAGCTGGGTAGCTTTCCATCCTATGAAAATACCATATCTTTCTTATCCACTCTGTGGTTGATGGCCAAGTTACTTTTTTTTTTTTTTCTGGTCTCCTGTCATTGTGGAACAATTGTTTCTTTTCCTTTGATTTTCAGTCTATGAATTTCCTTTTGACGTTAAATGTGTTTCTTGTGTACAGCATATTGATGGATCTTGTTTCTTGATCCAATCCACCTGTGTTTCTTTTTATTGGTGAATTGAGGCCATCTACATTAAAATTGGCATGCATTTGTTCATATCTGCCATGCTGTCCTCCTGCTGTTTGCCCTCCACTTTTCCCTTTCATTCAACTGCCTGTCCCATGAGGTGATCCTCCTCTGCTGCTGTTCTTAAAACCATAGTCATATTTATCTTTCTCTAGAATATCCTTCAGCACTCACTGTATGGTTGGTATGGTAACCATGAATTCCTTCAGCTGTTCTTTATCATGGATGTACCTTATTTTTACATCAATTTTGAAAGATAGCTTTGGGGGGTACACCAATCTGGATTGGAAGTTGTTTTCTTTTGGGATTTGAAATACTTCATTCCAAACTCTTCTTGACTTGAGGTTTGTGTTGATAAGTCTGCCATGATTCTGATTGGTTTTCCTTCATAGGTGATGTTTCTTTTTCTCTAACAGCTTTTAATATTCTGTTCTTGTGCTGAATTTCTGGGATCTTGATTAATATATATGTCTGGGTGTAGATTTACTTTGATTATGGCTAGTTAGTGTTCTTTATACCTTGCTTATCTGTATGCAAATCCTTTTCCCTTGCTTGAGAAATTTTCTATTATTGCTTCTGTAAATAGCCTTTTTATTTCATTTGTGTTGACCCCTGCTTCTTCACTGGTACTTATCACTCCTAAATTATTTTTCTTTGCATTGTCTTGCAGCCATTGAATGTTTTTTGTTAGTTTTTGTTTTTAAAGATAGTAAAATACAACGAAACAAGACAGAACAAAGCCAATCGAGACAATGCAGTGAAATTGGTACAGACTTCACAGCAGGTTACCGGGATAACAGTAATAGGTACCATAGTATATCTTGTTATCTTCACAATAGTTATCCATTCAATCAGGTATAGCAAAATCAAACCAAAATCAAAACACTATAAAACCAATCAAAACAGAATACTGAATAGAGCAAAACATTCAGAACAAAGCAAAACAATGAAAACAATATTGCCTTCAAAGACAAGCTAGAAAGAAATCCCTCATATTTGCTATATGGCGTACTGCCATCCTCCTAACAGATGCTCAGACCTCTGGCCTCAGGTCAGCATAACAACTAACAATACAAGCATTTAGTTGCTTTATGTACCTTAGTTGCTATCAACTACAGCTGTCCTCAAGGGCTAGAGATTTAGCTCAGTGGCATAAGTGACTGCCTGGCAAGTGTGAGGTCATGAGTACCAATACAACAAAAAACAAAATCAATGAAACTATTTGGTTGCTAATGGAGCGGGGAGGGGCCCACGGGATGTTTCATTCTCAGCCCTTGCTGGTAGGCTCACAGGAGATACTGACTTGTTCTCTCCCTGGAGTACCTAGGGTTCACTTGCACTGCTGCTCACCAGGAAGGATGGCTCATTGCTTTCTTGGTTGTCCCTCAAGTTCCAATATGGCTGATTCATGGGAGACACTGACTTGTTCTCTTCCTGGTGTGCCCATGGCTTGCTTGCGCTGCCTCTTAACAGGAAGGATGGCTCATTGCTTTATTGGTTGGTCCTCCAAGTTCCAACATCACAACCACTGAATTGTTATTTCCTGGTTCTTGTTATTTTTAAGAGATCTTTTCTTTCATGAATGCTACATGTGATCCTGTCTTCAAGGTCTGAAAGTCTATCTTCAGCTTCTTTCAAGTGGTTTTGCTTTCAATTAACTTTTTCATTTCCTGGATAACTCTTTGAATCTGTTTCATGCATTGTAATTCCTTCCTATATTGTTCATTCAAGGTTTCTATCATTTTCTTATGCTCCTCTTTTTTATCTATGTCTAATTTAGATATGCTCAGAGGTTCTTTCATTGTGCTTGTGATTTCTTCTTTTACCTGGGACATTATTTCTGATGTGATTAATTTTATAGTCTCATGAAGTTGTTTCTTTACTTCAGTTGCTATCCTTTCAGGTGTGTGACTTTCATTTTCTTCCATGACTTTATTTCCCAGACTTGTTCTGTGTGGGCTGTAGGTCTGAGATTGCCTTTTGCTCCTTCATCTTGACATTCTCCTGGGTTCCTTCCAACAGGCTGGTTGTGGAGTCCCAGGCACTTCCTATGTTGGCTGTCCCTCCTCAATGTAGGTGGATGGGACAGGTATCTAGGTTTCTCTGACCCCAGATTCCAAGGGAGGTAGCAGGGCATGGGGTAGGCTTTTCCAGACCTGTGCAGTTACACTAGGGCTTCCCTGATGGCCAGGGGTGTGTGGTAGTGGGGCTGCTGCTTCTCTCATCCTGCATGTCTACACCAGGACTCCCCCAGTGGTGGCAGGCACACAGGGGTGTATTGGTCTGATTTTCCTGGTGGCAGCTAGCTTCCCAAAGGAAGCAAGGGTCTCCAGTGGTGGCTCATGTGTGCACAACATTTATGTGGATGCGTGTCACTGGTTGTGTAGGCTGCCTGCAGGAAGCAAGCCTTCCAATGGCAGTGGCTGGCAAGCAGAGGCAGATCTGGCTGTGTCTCCCTACTTGCACTGGCTGCCTGCAGGAAGCAAGCCTTCCCATGGCAGTAGCCGGCAAGCAATGGCAGATCTGCTTCCATCTCCCCGCTTGCTCTGGCTGCTTAAATCTAGAATTTTCTAAATAAGTGAGTCCTATCTACTGCCTATCACAGGGAAATATTGTTGTCAGTTTTAAAAATTGTGATCAAAGCAAGAAGTCTTTATTTCAGTTGCTATCCTCTCAGGTGTATTACCTCTGAACAGGTGTTTGGAGAGAACAGAGTTCTAGTCTTGGCTAGACAGAACATCTGCCTAAATTCTCTTAACTATAATGTCATGCTTTGCTACATTATTATAGCTTATGGGGAGATTATGGAGTCAATATGGTTTTCATCCACTTTTTTCAGCCCCGGAAGATCTGGCAACAGTGATATCACTCCTTCAGTGAAGTTGGCGTTCACTTCAGAAGCACAGTGTCATAGTGGGGAGAAGTGTCTTGTCCTTTGGGATCATCTTTACTATGGTTCATGGATACTTACTTCTTCTCTCTGGGCCATATTATCCCTTCTTCCTAGCGCAAGCTAGATGCTGGCATCTGGCTTGGCCTGTGATCTTCTTCCAGTGTAAAGCCTGAGGTGAAACATAACTTTTGACTAGAAGCTTAAAGGTTGTGTAGGATTTGCCTTTTCATCTCCCATGGGATGGGTAATGTTTAGGACACACATTATTCCTCAAGCTTGGGCCAAACAACAAGGAGCTTTGGAGTGGGGCAGCAACTTTTGGTGGCTACATCTTATGAGCAAACGGTATACTTGGCTTCTACAAGCCACTGGGCTTAAAAGGGCTTTTGTTTGTCTAGGTGTTTAGTTTTTCCTATAGCATAATTTATCCTAGCCAGCTGGTCTTTACTCTCTGGGTGGCAATTCAGATTTGGGAGATGGTGGGGAGAAGAAATAAGATGACTTAAAAAAGACTCTGAGACAATCCTCATGTGCTTGTCCACTGCCTTCTATGCAAAAAATGCTTCACAGCAGTAATACTTTTCCACATACCGTGGCTGTGAGCACTGTGGTCTTAAACTTTACCAACCTTTGACAATATTTTTTTACCTGCTAAGCTGGAAACTATTTTCTGATACAGTGAAGATATAATTACTTACATTAAATAAACCTGATTCTTGGGGGAATTGTTTTAGTTTATTTTTTCTTTTATGCTTTCTCATCTTGTGATGCAGCTTAACTGCCTTTAAAAGCTTAGTATCCTTATTAAGCTGTATGATTTTGTGACCACGTTGAACTGCTTAGGTATGAAAACAGTGCAAGGAGGGGAACAATGACCTATTCTGAGATCCTATTAAGTTCCAGGACTTTATATTTGATGCTGTAACCCACTACAATTCCCATTAGTTAACAAAGGAAAAAAATGTGGACTCAGCAATGTTCAGTGTCTTTCCCAAAGCCCTGTATTTTTAAAGAGAAAGACCAGAAGCACAAATTCAGGCCAATTTGACCATAACTCCCAGCAGCCTCTACAACATAGTTTAGCCACATATATGTATCACTCTTTTCCAATTACTTAACCCAAAGAATTTCATCACAGACACAGATTTCTCATTTATATCTTTATATGTCATATTTGGAGATTTCAGATTTGGCTTAGCATTAGGTAGAACATGTTAACATATCCTTTAGCAACAAAATTTCCTCTATCAGTAGCTTAATAGAACAAGGTTTTGAATGCCACTCATTCAATATATCCAGCATGGATTTCCCTCTTCCTCATTACCTTGGAATTAGACTGATCTATTTTGTTCTATGGTTTTGTGATGGTCAACTTGGGAAGAAGGAAACATAGGAAACCACACACAAACATTTAAATCTTCACACTGGAGGATGCCTGAATATAAGTGCCTAGCACTAACCTGCTTCACAAAGAGCTAAAGAAACAGGAGTGCAGCATGGGAAAACATTGGAAATAAGAAAGAGAAAGCCTGGAGCCTTTTAAAATTGAGAATTCAGGAGTCATAGCACAGAAAAATAAACAAACCATCCCAGAATCTGATACCCTTGTTCCACAGTCAGGGCAAAGGGACTGTCTCCTTTGAATGGGTAAGGATGAAAAAAAAATCACAGCAAAGCAATCATAGCTATTGTAAAGTTTCAGAATCATTACAGGCTTGCAGCCCACTTGGATGAATAACCTAAAATCTGCATAGCTGCTATACTTTCGAAAAGGATTTTATACCATCTCCCAGAGAATGTAAGAGCTATCTTGAGAGGCGAGCTACTATATGAACTTAGCTGATGTAGGTGTCAGGTATCCCTGCATGTGCTCATCTCTGGGACTCTGTAGACACTTCATGAGAGTGGTTCATGGGTAGATGCCACACGAACCAAAATTGACTCAGCAGAGTGACTGTGACCTAAACCTGGGATAAGTGGTAACCTAGAGGAGAATAGAGGGCATTGCAGTTGAGACAGGCCAAAAGGGATGCCAACAGCTCTAGCTGCTGTCCCAACTCTGGTATGCATGGCCAAAAAGTCTGAAAGGAACTTTACCTGGCCCTAGGCTCATTCCCTTTCCTGGGCATATATGAAACTGAAGGGAGTAGAATACAGCCCCAGCTGCAGATCTACGCCTGGGCATCCACTACAAATAAAGCAAAGCAGGGGGACATCATGGATCCAGCTGTTACTAAACTCATGCCATTCCTACTTCTGCCATGCAGGATCAGGCCTCTACTACTGACTGGTCAGAGGACAAGTGCTTCAGGTCCCTCATCATGGCAGTAATCACCAGAGCAAGAGACTCCTCCTAGTATAACAGTCAACATCAACAGTGCCTGAGTTGGGCTGGGGATTTAGCTCAGCAGCATAAGTGTCTACCTTGCAAGTGTGCAGTCATGAGTTTGATCCCTGGTACCAATAAAAAAACAAAAACAAAGCAAAACAAACAAACAAACAAACAACCCAAAACAATGCCTGAGTAATCTACTGTCACCCGAAAGCAAATTGCCATCACCAAGGGCACTATAAGAGTGGCCCACACACAGTGAAAGCCCATACCCATTGCTGTATGTGGCACACTTTCTTGAACTACTGGAGTGTCTGCACTCTTAAAAGGCCTGTAGAGACTGTAAAATCTCTGCCACAATACACACCTTTTGCAAAGTCACTAACCACATCCGAATAAATCATTGAGAGACTATACCTTGGTGCCTAGCTGGACAAAGCCATCACAGTGTAACGAAATGTTATGGATTGGAAACTCGTAGTCAACTTAACACCAGCAGAATTAAATCACCATGGTGCTGAGTGTAGATGTTCCACCTGAGGAAAGTTGTCAGCATAAATAGAGACATGCAGAAGAAGACAGGTGTTGAGGCGCTGAGGCATTGAGACATTGTGGGTTCTCCTATGTGTTGCTGTTTGAGCCATTGGTTCTCCTGGAGAAGCTCTGGTCCTCACATTGAGCATTGCTTCCTGGTTTCAGAGGGGAAGCCGTGTGCTGCTTGGTCTCCAGGATGAACTCATCGTGCTGGCTTCCCAGCATGTACTCAGCTGTGCTTATTGTTGGAGGAGCTCAGGGCCTCCGTATTGCTGAGGATGGCTGTGGTGCCCTGGTCAGGACAGCCCTGGTCTTTGTTGTGAGTGTGACTTCTCAGTTCCAATATAGAACCCTTAACCTATTAGCACAGCTCCTTCACCCCACTGGCACAGACTTTCTAGTTTCCACCACTGACCTTTGGGCCTTCCTAGCACTGATCCGTAAAGGAGACTGGCGTGAGTCCTACTTGTGGGATCTAGACCTCCAGTTGGACTCATGGGAGGCATTGTCATGAGCTCTGGGTCTTCATCTGGACTCATATAGGACATTGCTGTGGGATTAAGGCCCTTGGCTAAATAGTCTGTCTTAGTGTTGTGGATAGATTTCCTGAATTTCTTGTGTTAACTCTGGGTAACCATTATAAAAATAATATTATAAACTCCATGTCCTTATTGATTCTAATTGTTCTCTGCACAATCCCTGACTACAACACAAACCAATACCCCAGAATACATTTCAAGAGAAAGTTGCTTACTGAGAAGACTGCTTCATCTGATTTACCAGATCACAATCCAGGAACATGAGACATATGAAAAAAAATCAAGGTAACATGGCACATCTGAAGGAATCTATTAACTCTAACAACACACTCTAAAGAAATCAATATAGACAAAATGCCTGATAATGAATTTAGAGAAATGATTATTAAAAAATACAACAAGCTCAAAGAGAACATAGACAAGCAGTTAAGTAACATTAGGAAAACACTATAAAATATGAATGGGCAATTCATCAAGGAGGTAGAGATTTTGAAAAAAAAAGAATAAAAGAGAAATCTTGAAAAAGATCTCAGCAAGTGAAATAAAAACAGTTCAAATCATTAACAAACAGATCAGAGTAGGTAAAGTGGAAGAAAGTTCTATATTTATAGATGTGTCTTTTGAAATATTCCAGTCAGGGAAAAGTAAAAGGAAAGAGCATTGAAGACTGTTGGGTAACTTTAAGTGAACACATATCCATATTTTCAGAGTACCCAAATGTGAAGAGAAAAAGTTAATGACATAAAAAACCTAGTCAATGAAATAAAAGCAAAAATTTTTCCTAATCTTGAGAAAAGTATATACATCCCTGCATAGGAGGCTTATAGAATCACAAATAGGTTTACCAGAAAAGATTTTCACCCATGGCATGTTATAGTTAATTAACACAAGTATAAGACAGGGAAAAACACTAAAACCTGCAGGAGAATAGTACCAAGTTACATTTAAGGATATCCTTAGTAGACTAACAGCAGATTTTTTTTAAAAGACAAACATTATAGGTCAGGAGGAAATGGAATAATAACAACCAGTTACAGGTACTGAAAGACAATAATTGATAACTAAAAATACCTTACCCAATAAGGATGACTTTCAAAATGAAGGAGAAATAGACTCTATAAGATATGCAAGACCAAGTGAATTCATGACCATATTATCATATTTATGTTTAAGAGAGTCCTCCATTCAGAAGTAAAAAAAAAAAAAGCTAACTACACTAATGAAAGCATATGAAAGTATTTAAATTCCACTAGAATGGCAGATACACAAAAGACTAACAGACACATGTCAAACATTATGATACAGTAAACCATCAACCACAAAGATGAACAAGAGAGGAAGAAAAGAACAAAGGATATTTAAAACAACTAGAACAAAACCAGCAAAATGATCAGAGTAAGTCTTTGTATATCAATAATAACCTTGAATCTAAGCTGACTACCTTCTTCAATTAAAAGATATAGACTGAGTGAATGGATTAAAAAAGAAAACTAAAAAATGAGAGGTCTTCAAGAAATTTATTTTATCAAATAAAACACATCTACACTGAAATGAAAGAATGAAAAACGATATTCAAACCAAATAGAAGCTTAATGCAAGTAGGAGAGGATATATTTATATATGACAGTATAGAATTTAAGACCACAACTGTAAAAAGAGACAAAGAAGGTCACTATATAGTAATTAAGTACTCAATTCAACAAGAAGACATAGCAATTACAAATCTATATGCATCTAAAGTTGAAGCTCCCAAATTTATAAAATGAACATTATCAGACTTAAGGGCAGAAATAACTTCAAATAAAAACCCAGTGCTTTCATCAGTGAACAGTCATCAATACAAAACAAAATAAAACAAAATAACAAAACAAAACAACAGCAAAAAACCCAATGAATAGTACACTAAACTACTATATGAATCAAATGCACCTTACAGACATTAAGAAAACAGTGTAAGACACATGTTCTTTTATCGACACATGGAATGTTTTATAGAATAGACCATGTATTAGGCCAAAAGACATGTCTTAACAAATTTTAAGAGATCAAAACCATATCTTATATGTTTTATGATCACAATGAGATAAAAATATAAATCACAAACACATTTATGCAAATGCATGGAGAATGAACAGTTTACTTTTGAATGAAATGGGTTATCAAAGAAATCAAACAAGAATTCCATTCAAAAGTAAATTGTTCAACTGTTTCATTGAATATATATATGTATATATATATATATATATATACATATATATATTGTTCTGAGTTTTTTCCTTCTGCTAATTTAGAATTTGGTTTAACGTTTTCTCAGTCCTTGAGATGCACTATTAGGTTATCTGAAATATTTTTTCTCTTAATCTTGCTTGATATGGACATTTGCTGCAATAAACTTCCCTCTTAGTATTGCTTTTGTGGTATCCCATAAGGTTTGTTATGCTATTTTTCTAATATATTATTTTTATATTCAATGAAACAGTTGATTTTCTTAAAAATGGACACTTCTTTTAGCTAGCTAACATTTTAACTATAGTAACTAAAAAGAAAACCCAAATAAAATTAGAGATGAAAAAGAGGACATTACAATCAGTACTACAAATATTAGGAGGGTCATTAGGGATTATTATAAAACACTATTAACTAACACATTGGAAAACATAAAAAGTGAAGAAATTTCTGAGCATGTATGAGAAAAATGAACCATGAAGACACAAGGAACCTGAGTAGAAAAAAAAGAAATGAAAGAAAATCAGTATTAAAAGTCTCCTGAAAAGAGAAGCCCAGTATAAAATGGTTTCACTGCTAAATTTTACCAAACTTTTAATGAAGCACTAATGGAAATTATCAAATTATTCCAAAGATGGAATCCTTCCAAACTCATTCCATAAGGCCAACATTATCTGCTTACCAAACCCTGATGGACACAACAAGAGAGAAAATTATAGACAAATCTCCCATTATCCAATTGGGTTCATGTAAAGGTTGCAAAGATGGTTGCACATAGGAAACTCAACAAATATAGCATATCGCAACTATAGGATGAATTAAAGTATATGAACATATACAAATACCACCAGAATGGTAGATATATAAGAGAAGTAGAAAAAAATCAGAACACCATACAGCCACAATCAAGTCACAAAGATGAACCAAAGAGGAAACAAAAGGGTCAGGAATATTCAAAACAGAATGAAGAATAAATATTATATGACCATCTCAATAGACTCAAAGTATTTGATTAGATTTAGCATGTCCTCACAAGAAAAACCCCGAAAATATTAAGTATAGAATTTTTCCTGAACGTAATAAAAACAATATATGACAAACCTCCAACCAAAATCATACTGAATGAGGAAAAACTGAAGGGCCATTTCCATATGATAAAGAATAAGTGTGATATATCAAATTCACAAACAAAAAACAAGTAGTCTAATTTAAAAATGTACAAATAATCTCAATGGGCAATTCACAAATGAAATTACAAATAGCCAGCAAAAATATGGAAAAATGTGCAATACTATTAGCCATCAGGGAAATGCAAATCAAAACTACAATCAAACACAACCTTACTCCAGTTAGAATGGCCATTGCAAACAAAACAAAAAATAACAAATGTTAGTGAGAATGAACTTATACATAGTTAGTTGGAATGTATATTAGTATAGCCTTTATGGGAAACAGCCTGGAGTTTCCTCAAGAAACTATCATACGGTCCAGCTATCCTACCTCTGAATACACTGTACATCCAAAGGAAACTAAACCAGTGTAATTAAGTTAACAAGTCTTAACTATCTTATCCTATTTTTTTCAGCTCTATTCATGATAGCCAAGATATGCAGTTGTATATATGTATTTATACACACACAAATGAGTACTACTCAGCAAGCAAACATGAAATTTCATCATTTACAACAAAATGATGGATGTAAGACATATACTAAGTGAAAGTAACAGGATATAGACAAGTACTGCATAGTCACACTCCTTTGTGGATGCTAAAAATCATGGATCTGAAAGCGGAACAGCAGTTACCACATATTGGGAGACTGGGTGGAATGAGTATTGTATACATGTATGGAAATATACTGAGCCCCAATTTTAATCATTAATATATGTTAATAATCAAAAATCTTTAAAAATCTTCACACTGAGAGTGACACCTATCATTTTCATTTCCATTTCATTTGTCAAAGCAAGACATTCGGCCATGCCTACCTTCAAAAGTGATGGGAAAGCTTAAGCCTATCATGTGTTTGGAAGGAGGGAGAATTTGAATGTTCATAATATTTAAAAACTTTTCTGGCATAGCCATATCACATATTTTATCACGATGCAAATAAAATACCTCTTATTTCGCAGATACTTATGAGTTAGAATCTTTTAGACAAAAATAACTATCCAGCTTGCTCTGAAGTATAGTTTTCAACATAGCTTAGATTCTTGGATCTTTTCTACTTACAGAGTCTGAAACTGAGAATTCATCCCTACCTAAGCTAAGCAGGAAAGAAACTCCTGTCTTCTGCTTATTTGCAAATAGGTTTACCATTTGTCCAATGCAGGTAAGTGATAAAAATAGGCACATATTATAAATTATCTCATTAAAAATTAAAGCCAGATAAAATTGTATACATTTCATTAAATTACCTTTCCAGGCTTTGCAAATATTCTGAGGGCAGCTAATCTCTCCATTTTAATTAGATTGCTCATCTTTTCCAAAGGCTACTGTCCTCATGTTTTAATATAAAAGACAGTTCCTATTTAAGGCAGGGATCTGGAGAGCTGAGAATTAACATTCACTGTTAACCTTCTCATAAAGTGAATGGTTTAACTTCAAGTGAAGACCCTCCAAATTTGTACCACATTTATGATTTTTAAAATAGGGCACTAGTAAATGATATTCTGAATATCTAAGACATAATTTATCTAAAATTACAATTTCTACCCTCTTTATTAGTTCATTTTTCTCTTTAGCACATATCGTTACTCAACATATTCTTCATTTTGCTTATTTTTTCATGGTCTGTCTGTCAATTTGGGGAACTTTAAAAAAACCTGGTCATTGCTTTATCTTTAACACTAATAAAACTGTTGTATATAATAAGTACTGGGTACCCAATAAATATTGCAGGGTGAATGAATCAATGGTTTAATAGTCAGGCTGCCACATTTAAGGAGAACCTGTTACATGAACATAAACTTTTGAAGGGTAGTATCGTTGTCTTAAAACAAGCAGGTTCTCAGTGTTACTCAAGGCTGTATTAAAAACAGATATTGTACAAGTTAACTTGGGTAGTGGGTAGGCAGAACATATACCAGACACTAACATGTATTTGCTTGCAGTAAGGAAACCTATGTAGCATATGCCAAACTGTGCTGGCCTTTTGTGGGCCATAATGAGTCACCTTCTCCACTCGATGGGGGATGTTCTTCTTCCTGAGTCCACCTGTGTGTTGGGTAGGCTCCCCTTCTGCCTCAACATTTGACTAGCTCCAGATTTTTCTGCAGGCCTCATCATACACATCACTTTGTTTAACTCAAATAAGTTTACAAAATGCTTGCTAAATGCATTGATTGAATCTTTAGATTGAATATGAAAGTTCAAGGTGCAAATCCTCATACTTTCCTTAATGTTTTCCTGATTCACACATCCTACATGGTGCATCCTGTGAAATCATTTCCAAGTATATTGCAATCCTGACCTTGTCTTTGACCTTTTTGGCTACTGTCATCACTGGCCCAGGCTATTGCAATAACTTTGTTTTTTTTTTTTTTTTTTTGTGGTACCTGGGATCAAACTCACGACCTTGCGCTTGCCAGGTAGGCTCTTATGCTGCTGAGCTAAATCCCCAGCCCTGCAATAACTTTCTGTGTTTCTCCATTCAACCATATTCTTCTATAGCATGTGACTAATTCAACAGCAAAAGTATTTCTTTCTAAAGATAATTTCATGTCTTCCTTCTGCTCAGCACCCACCAATGGCTGGACCACTCTTCTGTTTTTACAATGGATGATGCCCAGACTTTCCCTGAGTGACATCCCTCATCTGACATGGCTCATTGATTTCTTTTTTCTTCATCACTCAACTCAACCCATATTATCCTTCTCGTTCCTCTTCTGCGTGACCATGCACCCACTACGTCGTCTTTTCCTTGGTTTCCTGCCAGCAACCTTTATGATTTGCTCTCTTATTTTCTTTTGGCCAGAGTTCCAAAGTGACTTTACCAGAGAAATCTTTCTTGACCACCCTGTATAAAATAAGATCTACAAGTCTATCTCTCAACTCTCCTTATGTATATTTTCTTGCCCACTCTTTGGCTTTTCTCCCCTATAGAAGGTAATCTCCATGTGACTTCAGTATTTCCAGTGCTTTGTATTTTACAGAGAGTATAAATTCCATAATTATTTGAACTGAATTGTTGAATTGGAAACAATGAATACAGAAAAATACTTTTCCCTGAAGCTTTGTCTAGCCAGTACACACTAGTATCTGGTGAGTCCTCTAAGGAAGAATCCAAACCACATGAACAGCAATGAGATTAATGCCAAAACTACATGGCATGAAAATTTCAAACAGCAGTAAAATTAGTGTCAAAACTACATGGCATGAAATTCTCAAACAACTTTCATGGGTTATTGAGGAGGCACATTTTAGCCTGTGTTCAATAAGTAAGAATCCTTAACATCATTTAAGGTTTATTAAAATTATACACTCATTTAGTCCTCCAAAGTGAAGCACTTCTTTGGATAAACAGATGATTGAGTAGCTTCCTGAGAAAGCCTGTACATGGTTTGTCGTGGTGGCCAAATGTTTGACTCTGGGGTCAGATCACTAGTTTCCGCTTCAGCTCAGCTCTTTCCTACCTGAATGGCCACATGTTAGATGCTTTTTGCTTTTTTACAAGTCTTAACTTCTCATCCATAAAATGTAAATTTAAATGAAGGGTGAGAATACAGGAGATGACTTATGTGTTTAACACAGTGACATAAAGTGGGAATGAAAGGAATGTGAGCTGCTATTATTGTATTATTGCTATCATTCAACACACTTATGATGTCCAACAAGCCACAGTTCAGCATTATGCCCAATAAAACTGGAGGATCATAAGACTTTATTTGGGGATTAATATCTTTATTTAAACACTCACCTCGTACCTCAGGAAAACTCCGAAATAGTTGAACGGCTAGCTCTCTTGATACATCTGGGCCTGTGGTCATTTGTAGGGATATAAGAGGGGAGATCAAGGTCAACACCACCCAGAGCTTGGCACATTATTATACATTATCAATAAACATCTGTTCAAAGAAGGCATTAATGGTCTGATTTGTCTCACTGGGGAACAATGGAATTGTCTCCCTTGTAATGAGACTCAGAGAGACTTTAGCAAGAAGTAGTAGTCAAAAATGTCAGCATCAAAGGTTTTGTGTACTCCTTGTAAGAATGATAACATAGAGAAAAGTCTCTGCCACAAGTAGGTGGCTAGGTGTTTTATGTTCTTATAGGGTCATCTGTGAGCTTGAGTTTTTGTTTAGATGAGGCACAGATTTGATTCACATTCAGAGAGAGGGGAGAAAAGACAGGGAGAGAGGAAGGGAAGGAGGAAGATTTAAACAATCCCTAAAGGATATCATATTTAGGTCAGAGTTTTTAACAGATGTCAAATCTCCCCTCAGATACAAAATTGACATAATGATCTATAATTTCTAATTGATCCTATCTTTATCAAAGATTCTCTAATTATCTGCGTTTTCATTTCGTAAGTTCTCACTTACATGGGCCACTTAACTCTTCATTTCAAATTGTTTTCCCCACTGAAGTTTGTTTTGAATTTATTGTAAATTCACTTGTGGTTTTAAGCAGGATCAGAGAGATTCTTTGTGTGTTTGGGTTGGTCTTTCCAAATGGTAGCATTTTGAAAACCTATAGTAAAATATCATGACTATGGTACTGAAATATCTACTGCTAGTATAAAGAAATATGATTGACCTTTTTTGTGCTTATCTTTTGTCCTGTGAACTTAGCAAAGTCATTTCTGAGACTGTATTCTGCTCATCCTGTGGTGGAAATATGTATTCCTGGGGCCCTTGGTGATGCTTTTTATTTGGTCCTCCAGCCAATTACTAAAAGATGCTGGTGCAGAAAATGCTCTTCATGCAAACATATTACAAAGGGATCTGTTTTAATTAGTCCATGGTTTATTTTTGCTAACCAACTTTACAGACAGAACAGGTTGAGCTCAATGATGGAAAACTGACCTGAAGTCAGAATTTAAGCACCCCAAATTCTAGTTCTAGAATGATTCAAAAAGAAATCCTTGGTCTTCTAGCACATGGAAAGTTAGGTGCTTGAAGGGTTTGGAACCAACCTTGAAGTTGTAAATGATCACAGAACTTTTAAGACATGTAGAAGCTACATTTTTGAGTAAATGTTCAATCAAAATGGCACTTACTCACAACCAGTCAAAAGCAGCCAGGAAGAGGGCTGTCACTGTATGTCTTTCTCTCTTCCGTTCTTTTCTTTGTGAAGTTTCCTTTAAGAAATTAAACAGGATAAATTCTCAGTTTCATTTTTCCCCCAGTTCCTTAATTGTGATTCAGAACCACATCTTTGTTAAAGGGTTTATGTAGATAAACCTCAATTTTGTCAATCTCAATTTTAGTCTAAGAAGTAGGATCAACTTCTAATTTTCAATGTTAAATCCTATGCTCTACTTTCTCTTGCAATATGCTCAGCATGACCGAAGCAGGTTATGTCCCATGCTGGGCCAGACATCATCATAAACTACCTATGTATTCTCACAGTATGGTGCTGGAGTGCTATTGGCATTGCCTGAAATGGTATACTCAGCAAATTCAGTTGCTTCATGTTATGGTGGCAAATGTTGGAGGAAACACAGAACACCCTCCCCTCCCCCAAGTGCTCACTGTGTGTGCCCTTCCCAAGCTGGGCTTCTCTCGGGACAGCCCAGGGCTTTTCTGGTGAGCCTCTGACTCAAAGACAAACCACATGGTTAAACTTTCATGCAATGGTAGGTGAAACTGGCAACTTTGGTTAATTATTATTAACTAATTAGTTAAAGGATTAATTACTATTTGGTTACTTTGGTTAATTACTATTAACAATTAACTAATTGTTAATTAGAGAATGTGTTATAGCCAGAAGGGGGGGAAAAAAAACCCCAACCAACCAACTAACAAACAAACAAACAAAACCCAGATGCCTTGAGGGGCATATAAATGAACAGAGAAGCATGTAAGAAACTGGAAGAGAACAGAGAACTGAGAGGAACTTGCAAAGCATGTTTGTCTAAAGGCACTCAAATTTAAAAGCAAAGTCTAAGCTGTTTAATATCGCTGAAAAGCAGTACAAGGCAACTCAATTTGTTTGTAGGGCTATTAGTCTGAAACACTGAGGTGGCTTAAACTAAGTGAAAAAAATATTTAAAATTTCCAATGTCGGCTCACAGGGGCCTGCAAAATAACCAAATCTGACATCCATGAATCAGTGACAGATACTAGTCTCAAGAAAGGCAACTTCGCTGGGGATATAGCTCCGCGTCACAAGCGCCTGTCTGGCAAGTGTGAGGTCGTGAGTTTGTGAGTTTTATCCTCAGTACCAAAAAAAAAAAAAAAAAAGAAAGGCAACTTCATGATTTGCTTTATCTCCTATGGGTTCAATGTTATATTAGAAGCTGAATTGAAAGGATTGCCTTTCAATCCAAGCAAACAGACATTTATTAAAATTACTTTTCTGGAAACATATTTACATGCATTATAAACAAGAACACTTTTAACATTAAAAAATTTGAACTTTAAAAAATATGTAAAATGTTCAAGAAATGTAAACAGGAATTTTCATCTCGTTTTTCCATATGGTTATGTAAGCACCTTAAATATCAACACAGATCACAGACAAGCCCATTTACATTCATAAGAACTTTCTAAATAAGAACAAATTAATTAAAAAATTGTTTCCAAAATTAAATGTTATGTTTTGGCAGCTGAAGTAACACAAGTTATAGTCAAGACTGAACGATACAATAATATGTGCTGCATGTAAGTAAAACGTCCACATAATTGAAGTTTTTTTCCTTAAGCAGCAACTTTAAAATGTTTACATTTCACATTTCCAGGTTTCCCTGACTTTTTATATATGAGGATAAGCAATGTAAAAATAGAATTTTGATGACTCTTTTTAACTTCATAAACATGCGTAAATGTTCAAAAATATCTTTAATATTTTTCTTTGTTCTTCCTCAGTGGTTGGTTTGTCATAGAAAGGAAATGCATATATTTATATCTGTTTTGGGTCTAACATTTCTTACCACCTGTAGGAAAATGATCTATTTCTTTTACAAATATTTGTTAGGGCAGAGTTAATTATTAAAAGACATTTTAAGAAATTTAAGTTCAGAGCACAGAGCTGTGACAGCTACCTGACATCTTAGGCAGTTAGATCCTTTAGATTTTTTGTTTTATGTGTTCACTTTTTCATAGTGATTGGATTCCAGGTTTTTAGAAGATGTGGTGTGTGTGTGTGAGTGTGCGCGCGCGCTCGCGCGTGGGCGCCCTTGGGAGCCTGTGTTGTGGAGGTGGGACGCAGGACCTTAGGGTGCCGGGCAAGCACTCCACCACTAAGCTGTTCACCACCTTCAACCTCCTCCAGAAGGGTGACCTTTAGAATCACAGCTTTGAAACAGAAAACGATATTTGGTTTTGAATCCAAGAACCTATCTTTTGTACACTGAAATGGAATCAAATGTCTACTTTCGTTTTTAGTCTCAACTACATTTTTTAAACATTTAAATTTGGTTCAAAAAAAGTTTGGTTTTTCTCAACCAAAACATAAAATTTTAAGGGTTTATTTGGAGTAAAAATACACTTCTTAATGTAGACGTGAAAAAGTTATGTATGCAGTATTAGTTTCCTAGGGCTGTAACAAATTACCACAAACTGGGTGGCTTAAGACAACAGGATTTATTCTCTCATGGTTCAGGAAGCCAAAAGTCTGAAATGAAGATGTCAGCGGGGCTGATTCCTTCTGGCGCCTGGGAGGGAGGATCTGCTCCCCAGGCCTCTCCTGCTTCTGGTGGTTGCTGGCAATCCTTGGGTAACTGAGAGTTGTAGCTGTGTTACCTCAATCTTTCTTCCATCTCCACAGTGCCTCTTCCTGAAGTGGGCACATGCTTGTTCTCCTTTAGGGGCACTGTTCACTTGACTTAGGGTCCACCTAGAATGATTCGCCTTCACTTGTCCATGTCTGCAAAGTCCCTACCTGAAGAAGTCACATTCACAGGTACAGTATAAATGGTTAGGACTGGAGAACATTTTTGGAGGGATGGTATGATTCAACCCACTGAACACATGACATATTTAATGCGTACCCTACAATACTGCAAGCTATTGTGAAAGACAATCTTCTTGACTGATGAGTTTACAGATATGGAGGAGAAAACCAACTTCAAACCATTATTTGGAAGGCACCATCTTAACCATAAAAATTTTTCATATTCTGCTCTGAAAAACCATGCATAGTTTCCAGTTAAAGAATGGAGTTCCAACACCAGGAAACAATTCTGGCCATTCTATCTTGATTCTAAGTGAACATTCTAATTAGTACCAACCCTCATAATTACTTTTTTATTAATGCTGTTATAAGGTAAGTGTTTAATCTGGATTTTATCTCTACTATAAATTGCAGTGTTACATCATATGTGTCTTGAATAATCAATTATTGGAAATACTTCTTAGAATTGGGACCATGCATCACTGGAGAAGCATCTGATAAAGGAAAAAAAAATTTTTTTTGGTGTTCTCTTGCTTGGCTGGGTCTCTATAATTTCTCTGTAAACACAATGATATAAGATACCCTTTCAATTTATTCTGGGAGTTTCTGGAATGCCTATATAAAAAGCTGTGGAACAAGCAGAGGAATCTCTACCACATGAGACTTATTTTAAAATTATTTTTCTATTTCTTGCAAAGAAGACAGTATACTAGGCTAAGTAACACACTGATAAAGGAACTTTTATCCCTAGGTGTTACTCCCTTATATTCACTGATAGAAACTTGTCACACAAAAGCAAAGGAAAAGTTTCCCTTCTAGGCAACATTTTAGACTCTTAAATTCACAGATCCACCTAGAAATCCAGACTGATTCATTTTTACTCTGTATGGTGGTCTGATTTATGTCAGAATATCATGTTTATGGTTATCAAGCTTTCTCTTAAGGCCTTTTAATTTTCATGACTATCTGGTAGTAGTGGTGTAAAGGGTACATCTCTTCTGAAAAATACCAATGTATCGAAAGTACAAAACACTCCCAAGACCTTCTGGGTGGAGGGGAAGCTCTGCAGAATGGCATGAATCATGGGATGAGAGTTGACACAAATGTCCAAGATCTAAGTTATTGGTCCAGTCCATTTGAAACCTTAGAGTATGTTCTCTTAGTCAACCTATTAATGGAGATATATTATCTGTCTGAGGATTTCCTGTCAAACTTTGTTAAGTAAATAAAGGATACGTGAAATATCAGAAACAGCTAACAAATGGAGTTAAGGCTGCCACTTGAAAGAAGAGAGCCAGCTGTTTACCACACTAATTTGAAACAAAATGAAACTGTATGTTCTTCATTTTGTGGAATATAATTTTCAAACAGAGGTTGGAAATTGGCTTTAGAAAACACTTTTTCTCTTGCTAAAGGAGATATTTAGTGGTCTGGTTGCTGTGTGACAAGTGTGACCAGGCCCTGACAGGATACACATGTCTGGTGGAGCTTGCACATTGCCTCTGAATTGAACTCAAACCACGGAATAGTGTTGAATCATTCAACTGGGTTAATCTGAATGTGTCAAAATCAGAATAGAACAGAATTTTTTCATGGTCTGAGACTCATATTTGTCAGGAAGTTTGGGTGGGTGAGCAGAGTTACTCAGCTGTCTGGTTCTAGAGCTTTTGTAAAGGTCTCAGTGGAACCCCATATCGCACTAGCATCCCAACATAGGTGTGGTATTCATTTTAATGATTCTCAACTAAAAATGACCCTACTCCCACCCCCCGCCAGGGATTTTGGGCAATGGCTGCAGACATTTTGGCTTTCCCAACTGGAGGAACTGCTACTGGCCTTTGATGGGTAGAGATCAAGAAAGCTGCTAAACATGGTAAAATGCACAGAAAGCCACATACAGCAAATAATTATTCAGCTCCAAACACCTACAGAGGTGAGACTGAGAAACCCAGCTGCCCGGTAATGATTCTTACTCATGGGTGGTGTTGGCATCCCCTGAAATACTAAGAAGTATGCAGGGTCCTGCTCTCTCAAGTGCCGAGCTGACCTTTTCAGATTTACCGAGTCTCCTGGTGATTCTCACTAAAATTCAAGAAGTCCTGCTAAAAGGTAGTAATTAGTTTTGGAAGATGGACTGGACCCATTATTCAAAACTTTTTGAGGTGTCTTTTCTCCTATTGCTCTAGATCTCTTGCACAGCAAAGAAATAAATTCTCTAACAATGATTTATTAATCATGACTTTCCTAGAACAGTACTTACCACCCAGTCTGTGAGCTGTGAAGTTGCTACAGGGTTATGAGACTCCATATGTGTGCAAGTATTGCTCATAGAACTGAAAGAAACACTAACTTACAAATAGAAACAAAAGACTATTTTCCAACTTGCATAGATGATTTGAGTAATAATGTACACACTCATTTAAAATCATTGCTCATTGAGTGTTTTTTTAAAAAAAATAGATGAACACTAATACATCTTTACTCTCATAGGTAAGTACATGAAATATTTTCATATTTATTTTGCAAAGGGTTTTCCAACTTGAAAATTATTTTTCTAGCCTTAAAAAAAATATCAAAGCACCAGTGTTCCCACTTTCTTCTGAGAACCCAGGTTTTCTACTTCCAGTGCTTGATCTAGAGTATTATTTCTCTAAGCTTGATTTCTTAAATAAATCACTTGAGGATTTTGTTTTATGGTTTTTCATTGGGTTGGCCCAGACTCGTGATTCTGCATTCATGGCAGGATTCTAGGAAATGTAGACACCCTTGGTCTTTCAGACCACAGCTAGAGTCATGGTGACTCAGACATGTCAGTTTCCAGAAAATCATGCCGTCTCAGTGCCACACAACTTGAAATGCACGTTGTGGAATGCAAGCAAGTTCAAGACAAGTGATGGAATGACTGAATTCCAGAAAAACAAGACACAAACAAACCAGCCTATTTTAGCCCACTAAAATGAAATATTACAACTCTCATTTAGCTTGTGCACACATTATAGTTTTTCTTCTACGTAGTTTTTCTAAAACAGAGTTACTAGACAATCAGAATACCAGTAAATAGAGAATTCAGATAAGAACAAAAATCTCATATAGACGGTGTCTTAGTCCATTTGAGGTGCCATCACAAAATATTTTAGACTGATTAATTTTAAAAGTCGTAAATAAATTGTGCACAGTTCAGAATCCTGACAGGTCCAAGACCGAGGTATAGACAGGTCAGCATCTGATAGCCACTCATTTCCAGACGTGACACCTTGTTTTGCTTCCTCCCTCCAAAGGAGGCAAACAGCTCCTCAGTCTTTTATGTGACTCTGCCCACTGAGAGGGTAGAGCCATCATGACCTAATCACTTCCTAATGGCTTCACCTCTCTTTTTTTAAAATTTTTTTTTTAAGTTTTTATCGGTACCAGGGATTGAACTCACTACCTCGTGCTTGCAAGGCAGACGCTTATGCCACTGAACTAAATCCCCAGCCCCCAGCCCCACCTCTCAATACCACTGTGGGTGTGCTCTGTATCACTGGGATACTCCGGACAGTCCTGCAAGTTTCCAACACCCCTGCTAGCACTGCCACAGGAAACCCAATAATTTCATAGCATACAGTTGGGATCACTGGTTCATTTGAGTTTCTGTCCTCTTTTTAATGCTTCTAACTCCTGACTTCTATAACAATTATTCTGTTTTAATACATAAATGTCAATACACTATCAATTGTGACATCACTTATTACATTCAGGCTCATAGACTTATATGTGTATGTAATCAGATATCTTCCCTACAGTTAATTGTTTTGCTTTCTGGGAAGCTTATGGAAAATATCAGGTATATGATAGTCTCTGAATGTGGATTTGTAGATCAGTATCAATTTAACTAGAACATGCTGGCCCAATCAGCAGTTCCTTCCCTGGCCGAGATTCTGGTTCTAAAATTTAGTTAATAAAATAATTTAAAGCCTGCATGAAAGTAAGGGGTAGTGGATTAAAATCCAAACGTTAAATACACATTAACAGCTAGACTTTGAAATGCTAAACTCAGGGTTACAAAGTATGTCTCCAAGAACCAGAAAGAGAACAACTACTAAAGGCAAGTGCCGGAGTCCAGCTGCGGCAGGGCTAGGGTTTCCCAAAGGTGGACAGGGAGTCGGCAAGTGAGAGACAGAAAACACTGCACACCAGTCTGTGAGTGAATCTGAATCTGCTTTATTTTTTAGAAGCTGGAATATATATATGCTAACCTTGGCAGCAACCCCCAGCCCCAAGCAGGAAGCGCCCCAGGCTTAGCAGGTGTTAATTAACTCTTTTCATCTTTGTAACATCTCAATCTTGTTACTTAGTTAGTTTGGGAA